>CAJNOJ010000036.1:0-414791 GCA_905250025.1 Adineta ricciae
TAAACATTAAAAGAATGAACAAAATAAAGGAGAATATACAGGTGACTTATGTCCTTGATTGAATTCACCTGCTTGATGATCAATGCCAATATGTTTATGAGGATAATCAAAGAGAAAAATGGAATGTAATGTATGTCTATCTGCTTCTAATCATCATCCATGGAGCATTTGTGAGAGCACGATCTATTCGATCGATTATTATTAATCGAATAACTTCCACCTTCAAAGTGTCAATCCGATCTTTATTGACACTCTCTCGTGTACAAAGGATGTGATGATGAGAAAATGATTTTCATTTGAACTTGAACAAGAACAAAAAAAAGAACTGAGAAAGATACAACGTTGATTTTTGTGATTTGCATATCATAAACATATGTAATGAAGAGAATGAAAGAAGAAGCACAAGTATTGATTAACTGATCGATCGATCTATTTCGATTTTCAAATAAACTAGACATGTACAAATTTGTTACATGACCAATGACTGAGAGAACTTTTCCTACTTAATCAAAAAGAAAATAGTTGCACGATTTCTTTTTTTTTAAACTGCCAATCAGTGGGTGAGAGATTTTTACACCAATCGAATTTCTCGACGCGTTTGTTGAAGGAGAAAAGGCGAAAGAGAATGTGTGTAAAATGTCAATTATCTGCTCTCTTTCGTCGTTGTTTCTCTGATATGTCGCTGCAAATGAAAGACATCTTACTTGTCATCGGATAGAATATAAAAAAGAGGGGCAAAGCGAAAGAGAAAAAAGAATAACAATAGAAGTGCGAGAGAGAGAGAGAAAGAAATTATTGTATTGCATTCGCTATTCTCGCAAATTTATTGCTCTTGATTGACCGACTCGTTTTTGATAGGAAGAAAACAAAAAAACGACGAAAATGACAATGGTTAAACAACGACGTACGTTTTTTGTCGATGATATTTTACATATGGTCATGCCAATGACAAAATCGAACAATTGTTCCAAAGATAATCATGATCGTAAACGTAAACAATCGGTTACATCGGAAGATGACAATCGGGAAGAAGAAGATGAGAGTACCGAAGAAAATATATCCAATAAAAAGTTTCGATCATATGCTCATGAAGAAGAGGCGAATGATGATGATGACGACGACGACGATGATAATGACGAATCGAAGCATTCACGAATCGTCGATGTGCTCGGCGATGGAGCAACGGGAGAAGAATCATCCAATAGTGACGATAGCAATAGCGTGGGGAATAATAGTGGTAAGTGAAAGAATAGTGCGAATGCTAATGCTTTGAGTAATTCGATAAGATCATTTACTTTTAATTGTATGGTACTAATTTATTATTTTCTTTAGATGGTGATTTATGTGCATCGAGTTCATGTTTAGCAGCAATTAATCTTCGTAAGAATAAGAAACAACGTAAACCACGAACAGCGTTCACCGATGCTCAATTGAATGCGCTAGAGAAAAGTTTTGAACGACAAAAATATCTTAGTGTACAAGAACGATTAGAATTAGCTAATCGACTTCATCTTTCAGATACACAAGTTAAAACATGGTATCAAAATCGAAGGTGAGTAGTGAATTTGTTTTTCTTCTTCTGTATTTGGTCTGCATGTCTTTAGAACGAAATGGAAACGACAAGCCTGCTTGGGTTTGGAGTTATTTGCTGGTGCCACATTGCAACGTTGGATTCAACGACAACCACATTTACTAGCTGCCGCTGCTGCCGCTTATCGGCCGCCAGGAGATCTAGCCAACGCTATTGGTCCGTTCGGTTCAGCACTTTTGAGTGAAGCTAAAGCAGCAGCTGCTAATCCAACTACGCATATGTTTTCTCCATCGTCTCTCACAGTGCACCGTCAAGAATGAACTGAATTCATCTCCTATTTTGATACCAAGAGAGAGAGAGCGAGAGGGATCGATCGTTGATTTCTCTTTTAGTCTACCTTGGTTCTTTTATATAAGACACTTCTTTTTAATGTGTGTTTGGTTTGATGTACCTACAGTCCGGAAAGTTCTCTTTTCAACTCTGTATTCAACGAAATAAGCCGAGGTTCCTTTTTATCTGACTAACAATTCAAAGTTATGTGTGTTTAAAATGAACATAAATATATATCTAACTTTTTCACATTTATTTCTACTCGTTAAGCTATGTATTTGCAAGTAGTTCTGTGATTATCTCAGCGATTGAACGAATCAATTGTCAAGGTTCATAAGTAAAGCAGTAGCTCGTTTGATCCAATGTTCTGCTGGCATAGAACCTGTTTTCAATTCAACGGCAACAATGAACGAACTACTTCGCATCGACGAATAATAACAAGGAGCAACATAGACACCTACAAAATATGAGAAAAATAAATCTCTCATATTTGTTTCACTTACCTCGATTCGACTTTTTCTTATGTTCTACAGGTTTGAAATACATAGTGGGCATGACGGTAGCAAGCTCCATCAAATGTGCTTCGCATAATATTCCCTGCTGACGATCCCAACCAGCACCTTCGAGATATAAACCTGTGACATAGATTCCATTGTCTGTATCGGACAGATATTTATCTTCGATTTTATTCACTTCGAATTCCCATGAAAGTTGATCGACAGCAATCTATGAGAAGTTTACTGTTGTAGCAGAAAGGTAATCTCTCGTTTACTTGATCTTTTCGTGCTGCTCGTTGTAGTACAGCGGTAAGAAACGAAGTTGGATAGGAGAATGCCGATATCCAGTATACAGTTGGCTGCCGTTGATTTTCTACCCATGAATTAAAAAAATTTAAACGTTGACGTAAATCTTGAAACCAAGCCGGAAGAGATTTTAAGGAAACATAAGTCTATACAAATTTTTGAATAAAACTTTTGATGATACTCATAATTCTTATACTCGTTGCCAGACGTATGGAAGTCGTCCTTCGTAAATACATTTGAAAAGTTCTTCAAGCTCAATTGACATAATAACGAAGCCCTCAATACTACTCAGTAAATCATTCAAAGCATTCGTGATACTAGAAAGTAATGCGTTATATCTTTCGGCCTAGAATGACATGATTCATTGTATATAGAAGGTAATGCAACACTATACTTCTTGGCAAAGTACTACTGATAGAGGTGATACGTCGATAGACATATATTTTTTGACGGCTTCTATGTCAATCAGATGTGGCATTGATTTAATCATTTCACGAGTGATTTTCACTACCTAAAATGGTTAATGTTTGACACAGGGTACAGAAACATCCGAAGTCACAT
Source organism: Adineta ricciae (assembly GCA_905250025.1). Taxonomy (NCBI): domain Eukaryota; kingdom Metazoa; phylum Rotifera; class Eurotatoria; order Adinetida; family Adinetidae; genus Adineta; species Adineta ricciae. The sequence continues at coordinate 3,226 of CAJNOJ010000036.1, forward strand.
GTTTACTTCGTTTTCAATTTCTTTCTCTGCAATAGCCGATGACTTTTGCGGCAAAATCATCAGTAAGTTTTCAAATAGCATCTTCGATTCTTGTACTTGCGACGCTACATCTGCGTTGGAATGTTGCCCAAAAGCTTCCGGATGGTCAGTCGCTGGCATCGAACTAACGAAGTCTTTGTATGATTTGAATGCACCATCGCGTGGCATATAATAATATGGCAATGAAGATAATTTATGATACATAACGTCGAGAACTTCTTCTCGAATATACGAATTGATGTACGTCTTGAAACAAGATCTTTGCAGAACACTTTTGAGTATAGCTAACTTACTTGTAACAATCGCATGTCCCATTCGTCGGTACAATGGCCACCGTAGATGACATTGGCAATGAGATACTTCAGTGCATCGAATGGTGTTTTTTCATACATGTCTAAGTAAACTGCTAGAAGATTTTCGGATATTTGAAAATCGGAATCATTGAATGTATAATCAGTATTCCATCCGAACTGTAAGAATTTTTTTCGTTCGATAATAATCGAATGAAAGAATGCTAGTGCAAATGTTAGTTTACGATATTTTTCAGCATGTTTCACTCGTTGAGTTTGCTCTGAAGGGATCAGTTCATACAAACGTTTCATGTTCGCTTTTATACCCTGTGATGAATCATAGGTAAGATATTCTTATCAGCGAAACGTATTCATCTCGAAACCTTTTGTGGTTCATTGGTAATCTTCAAGCTGATTTGAAGAATAGATATGGGGAAATCAGCGATTGGTGATGAACTTAACCATAAACGAAAGTCATTGTGAACAGCTGCAGTTTGTAATTGTTCAACAATCTTTTCTAATTCCGGTAACCAGCTTATCGAGAGATGGCAATTCGCTAGAAATATCCAATGACCCTTGTAAAACAGAAACATAAGTCTTCACTTTTTCGCCTATCGATCATTGTGTCTCATTACTTTCTTCATACCAGTTTCTAATAGTTTTCTCGCTGTATTTGCTTGTCCTTGTCCCAGTGAGAGTGTGAAATATCGAGAACGTGCCATCATTTTATCCTCGGCTAGTTGTTGTAATTTCGCAGCTGGATCGACACCTGACGAGAGAATAAATATAATCGGCGAGCGTTTATCCGAATCTTCGAGAATTGTATTCAACTGAAGAATCGGTGGTTCGACATATTTCGAGCCGATGTTATGTATTACAAAATTCAACACACAATGGGCAATTCGATCGGGGCGTAAACATCGAACAATCAATATTCGACCGAATTCCGTAATCAATGAATCGATTGTACCTGGCAGTGATGTTTTTTCTGCCTCTTCGGACATATACCTAAGATAATGGTGCTGACAAATAGGAATTTCGATGCAATAAGTCTTACCATTCTTTCCAATCTTTAGGATACTGATCGAACGAATCGCGTAGGAATCGATAGTCGGGTAAACGAATCAATTCACTCATTTGATCCCATCGAGTATCGTTTAACCATGTTGGAAACGGATTTGGAAACTGCGTTTCTCGATCGATAGTTAAAGTATTCACTCGAATGAAAAACTGATACTCATCCTGATTCAATCGATTATCAGCATCCATAATTTTCGTACAAGTATGAAACGAAAACATAAGTTTATGTCGTTCGAAGAGACTCTACAAAAATCCTCGCTATCGATTCACATACTTAACCACAAATCTGATTTCTCACTCGGCATCCATATTTATAAACTGCGTATGTATGGTAATCATTCAATTTATCCAATCGTTCGTTTAATTTCAACGATCGCGTGCTTTTATCGATGGAGAAAAGAAACAATTGAATGTAAGCATCGAGCGAGAACTGGTACATCGAATCAATGGCAGTTAGATCTTGTAAAGCAAAGAATAGAATGGCAGCACGTTGAGCGACCAATCGATAACTATCTCGAGTTTGATCGATTTTCAATTCCAAATCTTCGTTGATTTTCAATGTCTCATCGATATCCTTCTGAGATTGTTTTGATAAATCTAGTGCTTGGAAGACTTGAATGTTTTCTAATAAACTTCCTTGTGTTTCTGAGAGCAGACGAAGAAATTCTTCTTCTAGCATTTCTTTTTCTTTGTGTTTGTTGGAAATAGTTACAATACAATTATCTTTCGCATTTTCCAACTCGGGCTTTTCTTTTCGCACGACAATACCTAGCAACGAGATACCGGCATTTAGAAAGAACACAGTTTCTATCGCTATTTACCAAGCAGTTGTTCTTCTAAGCCTTGTTCTTTCAATGCGAAATTGATCAAATTGACTTTCGAAAATAATTCTGGTTTGTATCGTGGATTTGATAAACGCGTTGAAAGATAGAAGCGAAATGATGGATTATAATCAATTTCTCGATCGCCTATTTGAAGAACCAAATGTGACGAATCATCGGAACTTGTTTTAATTGATTTTGTTAGAATGAGATTCAATGTTTGTGGCAGATCTTCATGAAGATTTTGACATAGACATGGTCGACCCATTTTAATACACTCTTCGATGGTTTTCATGTAATCACGCATTTGTAAGTCGATTACTTTTAGACCACGTGATTTCTCCATGTGTTTTATCCATTTGGTCGCTTGACTTTGTGGATCGATAACTGAAAATAAATTCAATTAGGAGTTGAGAGAGAGAAAGAGAGAGTTGATCTTACATAGTGGAGAAGATAGAGTTCGTGTTGCTAAAATCGCATTTTCTGTGGAGAAATTATCACGTGGTAAGCCTTGAATATTCCATTCACGGATGATCGTTGGTGTTGTCATGAATTTGATAAGATTAAAATCAGGTGTAAAACGAATTCCACTACGAATCAATTCTTTTTTCCAAATCTATCAAAGAGAAGTATCAAATTAGATTCGAAAGATCATTTCAAACGATAACTTACTTGATGTACAATATCATCTCGGTAATTCGATACAAACGAGCCCAAGTAAGATAGAAACGCGCAAGCAAGAAGAGAATCTCCTAGAAGATTATCTAGATTTTCGCTCAGATGCGTCGATGTCGTGTCCCAAATGGTTCGTTTTTCAGCAACACCATCCAATAATTTCGTTGCCCGATCGAGAAACATCGCTGTTTCTTCGGCATTTCTCTGCAACTGATCTTTTTCTTTCATTTTCAATTCATAATCAAGTCGTAAAGTTTCAATTCGATTTTGAATAGTCAACAATTCATTTTTTGATTGTTGTAACAAACTCTGCTTCTCATTCAATTCCAATAGTGCTTTTTGATAACGTTCTTTCTTCGGTTGAACAATGCGATAAACACGTGCGTACGATTCAACGGCACGAATCCAAGTACACAGAGCACTCGCAGCACTTGACACACCTTTCAACTTTTCAGGTATCAATTCACTGTCATTGATGAATGGTTGCATACGACGAAGTGTTCGATCAGTGATCTCATCTTTTGGGAATTTCTAAATCAACAGTTTCCTGTAGAGAACTTCTATTTCAAAAAATAAATCATGTAGTACGAACAATCAATGTTTTGATAAAATCAACATTAGCTAAGTCTTTCTTCGCTTCTTCCCATGTGTCTTCTTTGTTCTCTAAGTAATAAGCAAGCGGTAAGATATGATTCGCAAATGATGTGTTCAGTTGGCGTGAGTAAACTGTTGTACCTACTCAAAATCATCAATGCCTTCATCACTTTCTCGACTTGGCTCGGAGGATGGATATAAGCTTTAACTTCGCCAATGTCACGTTTAGTTAATTGTTCTAAAGCTTCATTTGCTCTGATCAGTAATGGTTCAGCTTCTGTTAATTCTTCATGTGCAGCGGCAGCGATTGATTGACAACGAATCTCTTCGTCAGCAATACGCGCTCCAAATGCTTGAACTTGCTAATCGATTGATATTTCTCCATCTTCGATTGTCCAAGTAGTAAAGAAACTGACTTACCCGTTCTCGTTCACTTGCACTATTTTTTTGTTCGACAATTTTGCCTAGAAACTCTTCACATTCTCGTTGTAATTGCGCAACCAATACCTTCTTCTTCTCCAACTCCAATGAAATCTCCGCAACTTTTTCTCGGGTTTCAGCCACTTTAACAATACCCATTCGAAGACGAGTATGTTCACGTTGAATTTTCGCTTTTTCAGATTCATATAAACTTTCAAAATAGAGAAAACGATTGGCAACAATGTTCATACTCGTTGTATATCAATACCGGCCATAATTACTGACAAATTGAAGGTAGTTTGTCGGCGTGATATAAATCTCACGGCGGAGTTCATCTTTCATTCGATTTGCTAAGCTTTTTGACGAAAGATGAATAAAAGCACAGAGATTGGCCAACGAGTGAATCAGATTGTCGTTGTTTGACGGTGTAAAATCGAATTTAACTAGAAAATGGTGAGCAACGTTGAGCAAAGCTTCATGTGGCCATTCCGAGAAGTAAATTATTGTTGTGCAACCAATCAATGCTGGATACATGCGAATGTAATTTCTACAGAAAGGCATTTCATAGAATTCGTGGATCAAAACTATTTAATTCACCTGAATGTTTCGCCAAATGGACTCATACAAATAGCCAGATGTAAATTAGCTTTAACTCGATTGTGGAAGAAATGCATGATGTTTGAATTAGTCTCTTGTATACCTTGTCGATTGAGTGTTGATGAAAGTTGGTTTCGAATCTATGTAGAGCTTGAAGGTAAGTAATTGAGACCAAATGACACAAACCTCTTGAATATCTTCATTACGAAAGAGATTGGGCACTTCACCAGTGTGTAACAAAGCGTTCAGATCTTCGAGAAAGAATGTATCAATAATCTGAGTATCGATGAATAGGAAAACAACTTCACGATTGGACACACCGCATAGTTTTACTAAACGACGTAAGTCTAAAAATACGAATAATTTCGTCACATAGTTTTATACATGAAGGTTTTCGCCGTGAGTTATAATAAAATCTACTGACCTTCTTTGAATTCAGCATGGCCATATCGTCGGCCAATTCTAATTTGAAACAAAATAATATCACAGATAAACGCTGCTAGATGCACTAAGGATTGTCGTCCACTTCCACCCACACCTAGTAGTAGTAAATTGCCACGTGGTTGTCGAAGGACACGAACAATTCGACAAACATGAAGTACTGCATCGCGAAACATAACTAAATCCATGGGTAACATTAATGGCGTTTTATTATACTGTTGTAGCGTTTGTTCAAGAAACAATTTTAACTTTTCATAATCACGAATTCCCTATGGTGAAGAAGTTGCGAAAATAAATATTTTAATCACTAAGTTCTCGATACAACCTCATATATTCCATCAGTTCTAATAATATCAGAATAGATTGGAGCTTCTCGATTGTAGCAAACATTGTGATAAACTTGATCGAAATATAAAGCAAGTTTTTCGTTTAGAATTTTTACAAACAACTCGTGATCATCGATCGTAATGAATCGATCAGAAAATACTCGATGTGCTTCATGTATCCACAATCGTAGTAAATCTATTTTATTAGTTATGACAGTTTTGTGGCACAAGAGAAGACCTTCGAACATTCGTGATATATCGCGCATATTGAACGTCTAAATAAATAGCTATGTGAGTGTTTCCTTCTTTATTTCTCCTGCGAGGTAAATGAAAAATGCATAGTTACGTAATGAATTTTTGCTGGCGTGGGTAAATATTTCATTTCGATTGTTCGGTATAGATCAACGGTTGCTTTTGTCAGAGTCTGGTCGAGGTGTTTGATATCATCATCAAAATCACGTAATTTTTGACTCATCATTGTACCAAAGATTCGACAGATTTCATGTTCCTAAATGATAACATCCGAAAATCATCGGAAATCTATTTGTTTGTCTTTTCATACGAATGGAAATGCCATGTTGATTAGATTAAATCGACTTTGTAATCGACGAGAGATTTGATGGCGACCACCGCCTGGTGGACCCATAGCAGTAAGTAGATACATATCCTGAAATAATTTTCAAACCGTAGAAAATTTAAGTTCATTTTTTCGACTAACTTTAACGAATTTCGTTCCTTGCGTTTTTCGATCGTACCAAAATTCATAATCGATCCATGTTCGACTAATCATAAAACAAAAGTTCTTCAATTCATGATCATAGGCACAACTCACATTAATTCGAGTGCCGGTTGGAATCCATACATATCCTAAAATAAACCACGGTAATCACTTCACTAGGAGTCTCTTTTGTGAGCCAAATAGTATTCATATCCATCTATCGAACAACAATCTGAATTTATGCTCAAGTCTTACCTTTAGCGGCATATTCATGTCGTCAATAAATGTGATTATCTTCCTTCCATTGATTGGTACAAAAAGATTTTTCGCTCGTTTTTCCAAATTTGATTCTAAAATATCTTGTAGCATTCTTGATGTTGTCTAAAAGATGAGAACAAATATTTTCGCAAGAGATTCATTTGTCTGCTATTTTACCCGAGCTGACATATGAACAGTAAGCCTATTGAATACATCTGTATCTAATTTTCTCAGAACACTCTCTGCTATTGTTGTTTTTCCCGTTCCGACAGTTCCGACCAACAGAACTTGGTGTTTGTTAAGTAGTAGTCGACGTATTAAATATTCATAACGGACAGTGTCAATTGTCGGCACAATCATTTTATAAAATGGCATTCTAAAATGGAATTCGTGTCGGCAAATTCAACGTAAATCGTTCGTGAAACTCACTCGGCATCATATATCCATTCTTCTTTCAATTGTTCTTCCCAGTGTAACCACGTTCGATTGTGTATGTCAATATAAAACTCAAATACTGTATCCTTATTCGGAAAGGTACCTGAAACCATCCATTGCCGTTGATTGATGTCAAGCGTTCGTTAAACATACCTTCGGTTTCGCGAAAAATAATATCGATTTTCTTTCTTCCTTCATCATCAACACTCGCTCCCACCGACCAAATCAAACAGAAGACAAACCACATTTCGATCAACCGTCCTGTGGTCATTTCATTCTCGCTCATTTGTAATTGTATATCATTCTCATACCAAAATGAGTCAAATAATTTGGTTAATGAGATAATTCCGTTCAGTTCATGAATAACTACTAGTTCTTTGCAATTGATCGACTTATATTTTAAAACTGGCTCGAAATATTTTATGACGCAATTGGACAGTTCAGTTTGCAAGTCCGTTGTTTTCTGCTTTATCCACGACTCAACATAAGGTCTCCATCCTAACTTAGTGTAATCACAATATACAATACCGACGCGAGAAACAGTCGCTGGTGAAGCTGTGAACAAGTCTTCGGTTTCGAATAGCAGTGTTACATGTACCGACAAAGGTATCCGTTCTCCATTTGCTAATGTTAAGAGTTTATTATCATCCATCAATGAGTTCATTGATTCAATCCATGATGTATCAATTGGCGCATCGAATAGAATCAATTTTCGATCCGATTTCTCGTCTACATGAACATTTTAATACTAAGTTAAAGACTTATCAAGAGTTTTGCGACGAAACGAACCATTACAAACTTGTCGCATGATACTACTCAGAATTCCATCCTTCCACTCATTAGTAGCAAGATTGAACTGCCCATAGAGTTCACCTAGATCAATCGCTTTTGGATTTATCGGATACTCCTACAACTAAAAGAATAGATTTCATCAAAATATCAAAAACGTCTTACAATCACTCTGTTGAATTCAGTATGTCCCTGTTTGTTCAATGCTGTCAATGCATGTTTGAACAGTTTCCATGTTGTTGTTTTTCCTGACAGGGTTTTGCCCACGAGAACTACGGAATGGCGCGAATGATGCGTTTCATACAGTTGAATCACTTTTTCAATGTTAGCTGTCGATATTTGTAGATGGTTTCTTGTCATTTCTTGTTCGATAGTTTCGATTAGCTAATCCAAAACGAATGAACAACAATTTCGAACGAGAAATCAATCAAACTTTTGAGTAATCTATTTGTGGTATGTTTATGCTTGGAAATAAGTCATTGACAATGTTTCGAAAGAGTGGCAAATCTTCGGCAGTCATCTTCGGTACGTTCATATCGAGCATTGATAAAAGAAAAACCTAAGATCATTTTTCTTTGCAGGTTCAGAAGCAAACATAAACTTTACTTCGTCATCGGCCATTTTTTGATTTACTCGTTTCTTTTCACCAGCATAGCGTAACACTGCCTTCAAAGAATCGAGTTTGCTCATTTCTCAAAATTCCGCAAAGAACGCTTTTACTGTCAGAGATCGTAAACCAAAATCATAATGATCTTGTTTTGATAGTTGTTGTGCACACAAGTGATATAATGTATACACTTTTCTGGCTAAACTCTACAAATAGAAATCGAGATATAAACGCCAAGCTGTGCGGTGGTGCTTACTCTAGTATTTTGAAAGCCTTCACTAAAAAGAAAATTTTCTGCAATATAAATCGAATCTGGAACGACCATTGAGACAGGCCGGAACATCGACTTTAAATTATCCGGTAATTCCGTTCGACCAGCGTAGCCTAACGTAATATTCACTTGCATTTATATAGAGATGAAAAGTGAATATAAACCTGGATTCATTGTAATGAAGATTCCAACTTGTGACTGGAGCGGAATTTCTCTTCCTTCGAAGACAAATAGTTTCTGTTTCAGTGACAAAGCTGTTAAGATCGAGTGAATTTGTTGAGCAATAACAGATAATACTTCAATGTTGATACGATTGAATCTGTGAACAAACAAAGCAGAAATTTTGTTTGAATATTCAGTGATATGATAGTACTCATCAAAGCATCCCCATGTGCCACTCTAAAAGAGTTAGTTAAGACTTATCGATATGAATAATAAAGTTTTTTAGTAGACTTGAGCAAAGCCGGAGAACATTTTCCCCATAGACTTATAATCGAGTGCTTCCGAGCAGTTCTGTATGATAACATACATCCCAAAATTCTTTCCCAGATCTTTTATGGTTTCCGTTTTGCCCGTTCCTACAAGTAAAATGGACCGAAAACGAATTCTACTTCATAATACAGAAACTCAGATTTCTTTAAAACTACCAGCTGGTCCTCTCGAACTTCCACCACGAAATAAATACAATGCCGTAGTTAAAGTAATGTAACATCGATCAGTCAGTGGTGAAATCACCAGACGACTTGTACAACCCAAATATTCCTATTTCCGAAATCATGAATCATTTGCTACTCAATTTAATTAATTCATACGTAGTTATAATGAAATTTGGTAATTGTTTGTCGAATGATACAATCTTCACTTTGTTCGTGTTTCTCCCAGTAGAATCTCAGCTGCATTTGCCATTCAAATGCTTGAATATCCATAGTTTGAGTTCGAATTAATCGTTCGAGAATATCGCGTCCATGAATCTCTTTTGTAATTATACCAATAACACGAAGACGGAGAATTGTCTCCAGTGACAAACGAATCATAGCTGAGTATCGATCAAGAATTTTTATCTACGAATAACTCATAGATAAACAAATGGATTCAGTTGTGTCCCTTATACTTGTTTGCGAATGAGTTTTTTCAATGGTTTCGAATTTCCATCTGATTGACAGGTGACTAGTGCTTTAGTTGTCGCAGATGTCCATTCGATTTCACTTGCAGTCACACAGCATTGACTTGGCCAACTTTTAGCCCATTTATCACGTCTGCTGCTTTGTAATTTCAGAGCAGATAGACAATTTTTCAAATATTCACGTACAGTTATTTGCATTTTGATCTCCAAATCTTTCAGCCATTGTTCGACGTTACCTTCGAGCGAAAGAGTTGATAGCAAACTGATTTCTTCGTTTTCATTCGAGATAATTCCATTGGCGAGAATGGTTTTCTTTACCAATAAATGTAGACATTTGATATTATCAAAGAGTTTCTTTAGGTGAACTTGAATCAGATCAGGTTGACGAGAGAGACTGAGAATTTCTACTAATTCTTCATTCGATATGAAATAAAAACGTGGAAAAATGGAACGTTTCGTTTCTAGATAATCCTCCATTTTCTTCTGTATATTTTCTAAATATTTCAGCAGTTTTTGTATCTTATCGAAGAAATCTACATTAGAACATCAATGATTATTATTCACAAAGTAACAATCAACGAACTAAATTTCGTTGCAACGTATAAAGCATTGGGATTCTCTCGAATTTTCCTTATAATTTCATCTTGCCATATCATATTTACATGTTTAAAATCCGCAGTTTCACGTGGTAACTGCCGTTGAACATCATCAGAAGTAAATATTCCTTCCATGTATAACCACTGGCGTTGAACGTCAAACAGCCCGTCACATAGTTCCGATATTTGCGCAATAGACGTCTCCCAATAATCTATATCAGTCTGAAATGGTTTCACATGACGCGTACTTTTGACAGTGGAAATTTGAGCGATGTGTTCTTCAATACATTGAATAATTTCCTCCGGTGATCTAGAAGCAGATTTCAGTCATCGCATAGGAATGTAATAAGGGCGACTTGACATACGTTATTTTGAAAATGTTGGGTTTGTGCGCTGTTGTTTCAAATTTTAATGTACTCCATGTTTGATTAAATTTCTCAATGATACGTTCAATAGCGTATTCTTTTGTAGCATTTTCTGATATTTCTGTGATTAATTCGATGTTTTCCTCACTAGAAAGCGTACAATGAATGAGATTTCGGGCGATTTCGTCAAATGGTCTACAAATGCAAGTTGAGAATTTGTTCGAGTGTGAAGTGACTCGATTCCTGTTCAAAATTTTTATCTGTTTCACGTTTGATCTGTTCCCAATGACGGGAACGCATATGAGGATTATACAATGATTCAATTAAGGGTAATATACGACGAAATGTATCGATTCGATCACGAAGTGACGTAAGAATACCCCAGGATTTATCCTAAACATCGATCTCTAGAAATGGAATCCCTTCTATTCGTCTTACTTTATATTCTCGTGACATTTTCACCAATTTTTTATACTGATTCTGAGCAAAGTCATTCAACTCATTGATATTCAATTGACGAAATTCAGTAGTTTTCCATTTGATTAACATTTCATCATACTCTTTCGCTACTAACCAAATTGATTTTAAAATCTCTACATCCTAACAAAAGACTTTGATTCATGCGAAAGATTTCACAAAAATTTTCACAACAAACTTTCCGGATGCTTGGTAAATCTTTCGAAACAATCATATCCAGATTAAATATTCGATACGCTGTTTTCAATCTTTTCTCTTCATTTTCGATTTCATCGATTTGCTCTTCGATCTTGTCGCAGTCAGCTAAAGCAATCGTTATTGACATATCTGCTCGATGTGGACCGACCAGTTGAAACACTTTAAGCAGTTCAAAAATCTCATTCTGACTCTTATCGTGTTCTTTTTGTAATTGGACTTTAAAAGCTTCCTATGAATCGAACAATTCGATTTATATCGTTGAAAATCTTTTGAACCCACTTTAACTCGTTTGAATGATGTGATCGATTCATCAAGCACAATTTTATAAGCTTCCCAAGCGCGCAACAGCGAGCGATGTTGTTCCAAAAGCTTCGAATCGATTTCGATTTCATATCGAACTAATAACGCCATTTGTTCGTTAATCAATGGTAACTTCTTTTCAATCTCTGGTACATTCACTTTAAGTTCATCGATAAATTGTTGATAAGCAGGTATTTCAGCATACGTTTTAGGAACTATATGTATTCTATTTAAAAAAAAAAACTCAAATATCACCTTCATGAACACTAACTAAAGTCATAATTCATCACTTACCTCTCTGTATTGTTTTTAATCAAAGTTAACGTACTTTGCAGATCGTTTTCGAATCGAACTAATACAATACGTATCAAACTCTGTTGCCAATGATGACAGATTTGTACTAAAGAAACTTTAAATGAAGTACAATCGATTTGTATCATTCGGACATTGACAATTGTTTCCTGATTATTGATATTATTTGCTACTTCAGTGTATCTAGAAGGTACAATCGAGAAATTCAAATGAAAATGGAGTGAATGATCTCCCTACCGAGCGATATCTGCTTCCAAAGCTTGCAAATCAGTATTTTCCGATTGATACATAGCAATGAAGCTGTCTTGATCAACTTCCCATAGTTGCCGAAAACGAAACCAATTTGTTTCAATATATTTGTCGATATCGGCAATACAATTTGTAACTCCGGAAGTGATTTTACTCTGCAGTTTTTGTTTGTTTGAATGATTATCAATCACAAGAAAGTAAGACTATAGAGAAAAATCATTACGATCTATAACACTAGTTCTTTCCAATACTTCTCGTTGAAATGACTCGCAGGCAAACAAATCGCACAGACGTGTAAAACTTTGAACCGATCGATTCAATTGAATTTTACCAACGGAATTCAACGTAGTCTGCAATTCTTCGAGTGTTGGACGAAAGTTTAACTAAAATACATCAACAGAAGCGTTCATTAATCAAACAAGAGAAGCTTTACGGTATATCTGATATTTCCAGCCAAAGTTTCTGTACGATTCAAGCAAAGTTCAATATTCATAAATGGAGTTGAGACAATTTCCACATCACCATTGATTATATACGATAATTGTTCGAGCGAATTGGTAACATTGAGTAACAAGGCTTTTTCCAACATACAATCGATTGAACTTAACCAATGATCCCAACACTGCTGAATCTACAGAGACAAGTATTCGCTGCAAATCAGAATCTTGATTAGACGAAGAGTACTTTTTCTGATTTATCTTTGAATAACATTTGTTGTTCACGTATTCCAACTGTCATTTCGTCGTACATTTCATGTACTGCTGATAGACTCTTATCATTCACAGATCTCTACATCAAAGGAGAAATCATGCGTCTTTCATACACCAGGAAACACCTACTAAGAGATCAGTAAATGTTGAATAACTGAAAATAACGCCAGTATCAATTTGGACAAACAATTGTGAACTGATATTCACACATTTAGTGCAACATTTGATGTAATTTTCCTTAAATGCTGTGACTAGATCAGTTAACTATTTCGAAAGAAACCAAATGTTTATCAATAGCACGATAGTTTTGAACAATGGAACGAACTTGATTAATAATGCGATTCGCTTCGAGAGAAAAAGAATGAAACGCGTTTTCATCAATGTAATTGACTTTGCCAAGCAAAGCCGGTTGAAGTTTTTTCAAAACCGATCGAATATGTTCTTCAAATAGACAAGACTCTTGTCCACGAAGAGAACTGAGTATCCTTAAAATGAAAATAATTATAGATATTTCGTTCTGCTCGGATGTTATACTTGTTGAATTTACGAATGAATTCGTAGGTTTCTTCTGTCATTTGTCGAAATGATTTTCTGATATTGTAAACATCGGTTAATGAATACGGTATTTCATAATGTAATCGAATCCACCATAAACTTTCGTTCAAAGCGAAAATGATTTGCGGATCGAAGAAAACATCAATGAAATATTTCCTTTCCTGATTTTCCTTCAAAAACGGCTTTTGTAACAATTTCTTCGGCTGTAATTCGTTCGCCATACTCCACCATTCTTGGTAAATTCGCTTCGTGCTACTCTCAGCAAAGACGACGAACTTCTCATAGGCGAATTTCACTTCATTTTGTTGGACAAGATACGGCAAGTTGGCTGCTTGTTGCAAAAGATTATAAGTTCTGGTAACCCACTCAATTCGATCGCGAATCCACATAGCTCGTGCGGAGTAATAGGGAAGGAATCGATCGAATTGATTGAACGTCGCTTTTGATTCATCAAATGTCTGATGCGAAGCGATCTGTGTGCGAACATCTTCGATTTGAGAGAGAAATAAACGATAAACATGTCGAGTTTTTTCGAGAAGAACATGATTGATAGTCTGAAGAGAAACAAATCGAGTGAAAGGTTTACCATTGAGATGAAATTTACGGGTCGCGATTGAAAATCGAAAAATATTTCGAGAATGTCCATTGTTTGTTCGACCGTAATTGTCTTTTTCATCGCTTCGTTGATTAATTTAACAATAGCTAATTCGATTTCACGTACCGATTTTAAAAAGCTACGAAATACATCATCACATCAATTACCATCGATCAATCAAATTACCGTTTCAATTCCTCTGACCATATCGAAGATGAATTCGTGGAAATATCAAGTATGTGCATAGATTTTCGCCATAACAAATGCAATACTCGGTCGAAATTTTGTTGACTTTGTTCAAGGATATGTTGAAATTCATTACCCTGAATCCCACCGAAAATAGGCAAAGGGTCTTTGCTTCCATCTCGATACGATCCAAAAAGTTTCATGCATTCACAAATCTGCAGAGTATGAAAATGTATCTAGATAGAAGAGAATATCTCTGTACTTCATTGATTTCAGCTAAACGTTGTTGATACAAGTGCACAGAGTGAAAAAGATCATCTTTTTCGAAGTTGTTGACCATCAATGGTTTAGCGGAATGTTTATCGTGCATGTTTAAAACCTAAAAGAACAGAGTTGGCTATTCCAAGTAGAGAAAAGGATTATTCACATGTAAAGATGTTTCAATATATATGTTGATAGTCTGAAAACATTCTTCGAGACGGTTTTGAGTTGATAAAACATAGTTTTGAAATAAGCGTTGTATACTCAGTAAACGAGAACATCGGGCGATGATTTGATTGTTAATCTATAAGATATGAAATACGTAATATTGAAATGTAAGTAAAGGATTGATTATTTACTTTATTTATCACTAATTTAATTCTTGTGGATATCGAGAAAAATATCGAATGATGCCAGACGATTAGGATTCGATAGAAAATCTCAGTTATGAGAGTAGCGAGTTGTTCATAAGGAATATCGTTCAATTGGAGCGAAGGTTCAGCAAGAAGCTTGAGAAATTTCAAACAATCTTCGACATATCCAGTGAAAATCTAATTTTTATATCACATTCGAATGAATCAGAAAAGCAAAGAACGGTTATACTTGAATCTCGTTTTCTGCTTGTAAAAATTGTTCAATGTACGGAGATTTCGAGAGAGTCAACACCTGAATTATAGTCTGTAATTCACTTCGTTGGATTTGTCGACGAATATTATGAAGATTAAGAAGACAGTTTTGCCAAAAATGAATTTCTTCATTGATGCCCGTTGACTGATCTTCAACGCTCATCAAACGATTTTGTATAAGTAAAATATTTTTCAATTGATGATGCCATTTTAGCATAACAGCTAAAGAACACATCTGGATTTCAATATAGACATCCGTTAGTACAGAAATTCTACCTTCGAATCGTGTTACTAACATTCTATCTTTTACAAGCACTTCAACAGGTCTATCTAAGCCATCTTTGGGAATGTATAGATATGTCATCGACGACGTATCGTGATATTGCTTTTCGTAAAATGTGGCTAGAAAGTGATTTGATTCGCAGATAAAGTCGTTTTTGACCACTGAAATTTAAGAATTCAAACAAATCGAAAATTATCGTGACATACTATCTTGTACGGCTATGTTGTTCATGAACAATGGTTCGAAAAGCGTGGATACAAGTGCTGTTAAACATTCAATCGATCGTCCGATGATATATCCATATTGGATGTATTTTAGAAAATCTTCGATGGTGGTAATCAAGTCCGGCGAATTATTCCGACGAATAAAATAACACAAATCAAGAGAGGAATGATTCAAGGTTATCGCTAGTGGAATGGCATGAAGAAGTTGTAGAGAAGAGGTATCTCGATCAATGTACATGATCAAAAGCTTCGATTCATTACAGGAAAGATAGGTCTCTAGATTATGCTTCAGATCATCTGTCCACATGGCATTCGTTAGTCCTGGTAGTCGGATGGAATCTTGAAAGTAATTAAACTATGCAAAGTTTAAAAATGACATTTTAGTAGCAATGCAGTCGAAATTACCAATGACATTGTTGATCAATGAGTATCCTGCCTTACTAAGTTTTAAAACTTGGTATCAGTCTTAATTAGATTAATGTGATACTAGGCCGATGGCCTCTCTACGTATCGTTCGGTTAGAGATATGATTTGGTAATTTCGTTGACTGTTCGAATTTTTTCTATACAGTAGAGATTATTAATACGATCAAAAGCTATGTCATGTTACCCGGAAATACAATGACTAGCGACATCTATTCCAGGAATTTCTGATATTTTCGATAAATTCTATTTTTGGTATTTATTTTGCTTGCTGTCATGTCTAAAGCATATATTTTCTTTGGAGAATATTCTTGAAAAAATCACTCTTTCTCAACTCATGCGTCATGATGAATCAGGAACATTGCATCATGTATGTGCATGTTCTCAACTAAAGGAAGAAGAATCCCATTTCATCATCCTATATATTTCATCAGCATTCATAATCATACATCATTTTCATCATGCGTTCTACCTGACACCGTCGCGACCGTTTAGGCGCACCAGCTCCGGCTTAGCACGATTTTCGCGTGCCTTTTAAAGTAAGTGCACCAGATTTGAGAGGCGTGTTAGGGTACACCCACAGTAGACTGACCTATTTCTTCTACCTAAGTACTGAACATTGACCTTTGGAAATCACCACGATATGTGTAGAGGATAAATTCATAAATTTCGCATTTTGTTTTAGCTGCAACATGACTTTTACAACGGCTTTCGCCACCCAAACTTCCGCATCGTCGGTCTCAAACGTAAACGAACAAAATGCTTTTCGAGATGAATCAACCCACGGACTTAATGACTCCTACCATCGTTCCCAATGGTATGGTCAAAGTCAATCCTCTGTTCACGTCCAACGGAGTTCTTCCTGTTGAAGACAATGATGCCCAATTCCCTTTGATAACATCCGAAACCAACGAATATAATTTAGTAACGACAGACAATACAACTGAAAATAATGATAATAATCAAAACAATTACGACCTCTTATCCTCATTTGATTTCCCTGTTTTAACTGAACTTGAGGATCTACAATTCGAAAAATACCTTAGTCGCTCATCTTATGCAACAAATACAATGGATGTACAGCCTCTGTCCAATTCCGATGAATCAACATTTTATGCAGTTGATGACGACACATCGCCATGGCTCGGTGGTGAATGCACAGTTGGATCGGAGAGCACTGTGGAGGATATGGCGGTTCCACCATCACCGGTATTTTCAACCACAAGTGGTTGTTCTTCAGTGACTGAGAAACGGGTGGTAAAGAAACGAGCGTTTTCAGCAACTGAACGCAAGCTACGGAAGAAGGATCAAAACAAAGCCGCAGCGGAGAAATATCGTCTCAAGAAAAAATCTGAACGAGACGACTTAGTCTCGCGACATGCTGGCCTAAAAAGTCAAAATCAAGAATTAAAATTTCAGCTAGATAATCTAACATTTCGTCTAGAACAATTCAAACAACTGTTTGTTGACGTTCTACAAATCCCCATTCCCACATCCAAATAAAAAAACATTTTGTCTCTTATTATCATAATTATCTTGGTTTTTTTGTCGTTTCGTGTAGTGAATCTTTTTGTTTTTCTCCTTTTTCAATACAAGTATTCAATATTTCCTTTTAATCAAAATAAATATTTAATCAAACAAACACTTCCAGACCATTGTTGGTCTTCTGGCTTACTCAGACTTGTAGCTATTCTCCTCCAAACTGGACTTCACACTATGAAAACCATTCGTGACTTAGTTTTCATTGAAAATTCAGGCAAAATGTAGTTCACAAGTCATCGGTACGGATGCCCTGTCTGGCACAAAGCATCATGACATATTCAATCCGAAAAGATTGTCTTAACAGAAAAACATGACAACAGCTCGTTATGAATGATGAATTCAATTCGCTTGCGATATGTTCGCGTCACATACATTCCGAATACAGTTCATCTTGATAATAACGATTCGTAAATGTTTTCACTCATCCTAATGATGACATGCACACACACACATAATTAAAAAGTTAATGTGCATAGACAATCAAATGGGCATTGAATGGAGAATGTTACTTATGAAAAAGAATGTTTGTGAAGAAGAGAGAAGTAGAAAAAAAACAAGTAACGAAAAAAAGAAAATTGTTTATGCACCTCATTATTATTTTTGCATAAGAATCGACGTATGTAAGAGCCTCTTTTTTCTCAACAAATAACAACGAAAATATACATCATATCATATAGCGACAATTGTTCGACAAGAAACATAAATGGAACTACAAAAAACTGTTCAATTGCCAAACAAAGTCATCATCACTAGTATTGTTTTCATACTTCTACTGATATCCTATTCATTACGAAGCAGTAAGTCGGATTAACATTCTACTAATCGTTCGGCGACATACCACTCTTCTATTCTATTTGTGTGTGCAGTAGTGACATATAGACTGAAGAGTATCTTCTCCTTATATTATTTCTTTTTATCAATTTCAGCTGATCTTCTAGATCCTGGTGATGAAGAAACAACCGTATCTGTTTGTCAAATCCGTGTGGAACTAGATGGTTCGCATACATTCGACGATCGAACCTTGCTATCAATGTTAGCAAGATTGAAAATACATGATTTCTCCATTGGCCAGCCGGTTTGGGGTCCATCAGATACTGTTCTTTATCTTTGTGAACATCGCCTTAAAGTTGGTTTGAAACAAACCATACTTGACAAGGAATTGCATCAAGTGATGAAAAACATTCCAGTATCATCAGGACGCTTAGCTTGGTCGTGTGCTTGAGCATATTAGCATTTGTATGTGTTTATATTGGTATAAAAAAAGAGAAATAAAGTCATTAGTACTAGAAAAATATTTGCTTAAATTCATTGAAGAGAAATAATCGATCGAAAGTATATTGACATTCGACTTTGATGCAATTCAAGTGAAGAATTAGTATTTGTTTAGTTTAAGATAAACTATTGTACAGAAGGAATAGTTCAAGGGAAGGAATCTTCGACGTTTATGTTTCAGTACTGACCAGGAAAAGAGTGATTCGAGCCGGAGTTTTTTTTGTCGTGAAATTTATTTCATAGATGAATGTTCAATTACAATATAAAAAGAGAAGATGTGAGACCAATGTTTAACAATATGTTTTAGCTAATGGCGAATTTTGTCTTGATAAGCTAGCTCTACTTTGATTGGAAGAGATTTCATCACTACCAGGTGGTTCTTGACTTGGTGTTAGTATTAAACTGTCGGTTGTCTGATCATCGAAGAAACCTGAATCGTAGGCTGAGAATTGTAAAGATTGAGAACAAGTATATAGCTGTTGATGTTCAGCTAAGAGAGATTTTTCTAATAATTTCGGGTTTAATGGTTGAAAATCGATTTGACAATGGCCAACAGTAATGGAAGTGTTGATCATCGGTTTCGGATGTCTTACTGGTTTCATTGTTAGATTTGTTCTCTTCGACTACAGATAAAAAGAATGCATTGTGACTTTTTAGAATTGGACTTTTTACCTCATTTTGTGATCGCGTCGAATAGTTTCGATTGTAGATTGATTCAGCACCGTCAGTTGTGATGTCAATATCGTCTTCTTGTCGTAGCATAGTTGGTACACTGATAATTACTGATTCACCAGCATCGATTTCACTCCCTAAGCATCGATCCATTTGCTGATCAGTTACATAATATTCGCCTTGACGATTGTCAAGCACGGCGGTATAATTTGACTCCTCGCCGCCACTTTCAATTTGTTTGTAGTAATCGTCACTATGATCTTGTTCGGTGTGAATCAGTGCTTGAATCGTTTTTGTTGTCTAGAATGATGAGAAAACGGCTGAGATTAAACGATTGAGGGAAATATCTACTTCTTGATGTTTTATATTTGAATTTCTCAATTTCGTATCGGAATTATGATTGATGACATCAGTAGCACTTAAATCGGATGTTTGATAATCATCGGCTTCGGGAACTGGAGTAAGGGCAGTAGCTAAAATGAGATTCGATAAGTAAGAATCCTTTTGAATTCAGGCCAAATACGAACTGTCAGTAAGGGGTGGAAATTTGTAGGTTTGTGGTTGTTGGAGTAATTGTTGTTGAGGAGATCTGGGCATGAACGTAGTATTTGGACGTTGTTGATTCGACTTTTTAGGCGATTGTCGAATGAATTGAAATCGCGATCGAAAACTGTCGACAAAGAAAAGATTACTGTATAATATTTCTCTTTGAAAACAACATCATGGAAAACTATGACAAGAACAAACACGCACCTTTTAGTGAATGATGATTTGTTTTGATTTTTAGTCAAATCACTACCAATCCATTGACGTCCTTCAATCTTTGCCCATTCGCCATGATTGTCAATCATATAACCACCTTGATCTCTTTCGTCCCATAATACAATCTCACCTAGAGAATCCATACAGTTTCTTTTCAATTCAGACTTTGCCTGCACTTACCAACGGCTGGTAATATATCATTGTTATTGTTGTTCGTTATATTAATCAAACTGTTAGTCGAATCGCCTAGTTTTGAGCTTTGTAATTGATTATTTGAGATACTTCGATCATTGAACGAGGAAGGTAGCGATGCGCAAAGCAAATGTTGATTTTGAATTCGATGACGATGTCTAGAAAAGGTTTCCTTTTGATCGTAGACAAATCTTACGTTTCTATTATTCGATTTTACCTTCGAACAGCAAAGAGAATTAAATTTATAAAAACTAATAATATAACAAATAAAATTGATACAGCAACGATGGTCATGTCTAAATAAATAAGTTAATTTTGTCGAATTTTGGTATTATTGGAAGAGCTTGTCTCTCATACCTGTTTTACTTAGCCAACCATAGTCTTCCGATTCCTTCTTATGAGGATCTTGAATGTTATTCTGCGCATTGGTATGTGTTACTTTTTCTGAATCTTGAATAAAAAGATTTTAGCGAATACGATGAGTTTTCAACTCAATATTTTCGTTACCAGTATTTCGATCGATGTAGACAAAATTTGATGTAGTTGAAGGTGATGTGGTCAATGTGGGATTTATATTGACCATGTTCCAATTGGATTTGGTAGGTAGAAGACTCATTTGTTGATATTGTTTGCGTTGCGGTTCAGGTAAAATAGTGAGAATTGGGTTTCTCAATGTTGTAGCTTTCAGTGTACTTCGCAATTTGTTTCTCGGAAGATAATCGAGCCAGTCCTTATACTCATCGTCGTAATAATCAGGTTTTGATTTCGTTGGTTCAGCGTATGGCCATCGAAACCAATCGGCAGTGACTTCTTTTGGAGCAGAAAGAGATGTTTTCGTGGTTGTATTACTCAGATGAATGAGATGTTTGGTTGTCGTTGATGTAGTTGTTGTCGTAGTTGTAGTCGTCGTCGTGGTCGTTGTTGTTTTAGTGGAAAAAGTGGATTTTCCAGTTGTAGTGTTACTGTTTAGAGACGGTTTGTACAGTTTCGTTGAATAACCTTGCCATTGCCACCAGTCAAATGGTCCTGCTGGCGAATACCAAGGAGTAGGAAAAGGTACAGCTGTTTTCAACGTCGATGCAGATGCTGATTGTGTCGTTGATTGTACTGTTTGTGTTCGCGGTTGTGTAGTAGTGGCAAAATAGATGTCCGACGTTATAACTTGCGGCGTAGTGGTAAGAATTATCGTGGAGGAAATAGAAGCTGTAGTGGTAGTCATGGGTATTTGCTCTGTAGTCGTCATGACAAATGTACTTGTGGGTACTGGTACAGTTGTTGATGATGCGGAACGAATAGTCGTTGTTTTGATAGTAGCTGCCGTTGTTATAAAGATTCTCGGCGAAACTCTTGTTCGTAGATGTCGAATATAGAGCCATGTCGAATTCCATTTGACAATAGGCGTTGGAGTTGTTGTTTGTACAAATTTCGTTGCTGTCATGTTTGGTGAGCCATAGGGATATTTTACAAACCAACCTCGTGGCCCAAAATCTAGCTCGAACGTTGCTAAACTTCCATGTGGATAAGTAAATGCACTGGCTGCTGTAGTCAAAGTTCTTCTTTCTAAACAGAATTATTGACAAAGCGTTCATGTTATCGATTAGAATCGAATATTTACTAAAGTTTCTGTTAACGAACGATGGTGGAGGTGTTGTAAGGAGCAATCGTATATTCTCCATACGATCCTGACTGTTTGGTATCGCTGTCGGATTTGGTGGATCATTGTATGATAACCGACTCCAACCGTAGTTATAGGATGATGAGACAGGTGGTGGCGATGGCATAGAGGTCCGAATCGATGGTACACCGATCTTCTCTCGTGAACCACACTGTAAATGCACTTCCGCTTTCGAATGACTCGCTGAAAAAAGGCGCAGTCAAAAGAGATATGTTAAAGATGAAAAATAATAAACATTCCAACCTTCATAAATAATCCAAAATCCTCCACGAACAGTTGATGTTCGGCTGTAGAAATTGATATACAAGGTATTTGTATCGCTTAAATAATTATGTCCCGGTTGTAAATATGTACACTGCGTACTTCGTTGCTCATCGCTACTTTGTAAATAAAGTCCAGCACCTGCACATTCTCCTACGGAGACAAACAAAGGATAACTTCGCGTGTTCAATTTCGAATACAATACGAACTATCATAAGGAATCAATTGAAAGATAATAACAGAAAGTAAAAGACGATGTTGCAACTGAGTTGATAATTTACACCAACAGTCATCACTCGACGTATAAGGATTAGGAAAATTCGGTGTTTTCAATGTACCCCAAGGCGATGTTATTGCTTGCATTGAACAGATATCATGAATAAACACATCTACATTCGAAATAACAAACAAAACGATTTCTTTTTCCCAGTATATCGTACCTGATATACATTCAAAGAATGCCATGGTATAATCAACCAATTTATTATGACAATTGCTCGAAGCTGTATTTACTCGAGTACGTTGCATGTGTAATGTACAATTTTCTCGTCCGGAACAAGCTGAGGCAAAACTAGTGCGAACTTTACAATCCGTATAAGTAGAAATATCTCCATAAACCATGGAAAACGGTTTGCGTTGTATGCATTGTAACGGTAAATGTGAACGATTTTTCACAACAACGTCAAATGCGTCTAACATACGAATTTTCTCATTGTTTCCACAACGAATCGTCATCGTACCAGCCTCGTTTAAGTTGTGACAATACACAGCCGTCAGTGAATCTATTAATGAAAATGGAAAGACAAAAGAAAAAGATTTTACGAGGAAAATTGTTTACTTGTCAATGGTACAACAGGTGGAATTTGTGTCAATGTTTGTTGAATAGAAAACATAACGAAAATAAGAAATGTGATATCGAAAACCATGATTAATTTTGATCAATACTGTCACTTGCGTACAACTGGATGTGTATCAATCAAAGCCCATGCATGAAAAATTGAAATAATTGGCAGGAAGGAATCTCATTCGAGTCATCAATAATTTCCATTCGTAACAATGTTTTTTGTCTTGTCATGTCAAATAGTAATTCATTGCGCAGTGAATCTGCTCTAAAGACAGACAAAATGTCAAATTAATCTCTCTTGACTGTCTCTATTTGATATGATTTCTAGGTCGTCGACGGTAATTAGGTCACAATTAATGAATTGACTTATCTCTTTGGTTAAGCACATCGAATATTTGCATCGACTCTTTCAAGAATTTCTTTGGAGAGAAATGACGCGACAGAGATGCGAGTGACGTCGACATGTTTAACAATACAGTAGAACAAGTAAGAGTGAACATGTCATTACAAAAATCACTTTTACTGTGCAGATTAATCCGTTCAAAGAGAGAGAGAAGAAGAAAGAAAAAACGAACACAAATAGACATTTACTATTGTAGATGAATCTCGATCATCGCATAGTTGACGCGTGGGTAAACAATCTTCAGAGGTGTACAAATGACATCGAACAACAACTTCCGTTCCGAAATTCAACCATAAATAATAGTAGAAATGGGAAAAACTGGATGTACACACACTTTTTTCAAAAAACAAAACGGTGAGAACTGGACCAAATCAGTGTCTAGACATATTCTTATTCAAGAAAGTTAGCATCCATCAACAAACACGTGCGTGAAAAGTTAAAACATAGATAATGTAATCACAGTCGACGTGTTATTTTTCGTTCTATTCAGCCGATAGTTCGTTTACTACTTGAATAATAGGATCAATGATGAAATCCTTTTTCTTGTTGAAAACACACGAAATCAATGATTACATATTCTGATATTATATTTGTCTTAAGTTGATCATGACAGGCAAAGCCATCTCGCATGTTTATATCAGATATTCGATAAATATCATAGTTAATCGTGATTTACATGAACTTGTGAATAATTGATTTGAGAGATGGTGACTTGTACAAGGTATTTCTGCAATTTTCACTTCAAAGCTCACGGACATATTTAATAAAAGATTACAAGGTGTCAAAACCAAGAAAAACAACCAATTCATGAATAGATTGTAACTATTTCTCGAAGGCGTGAGTGAAAGGCAAGACGAAGTAGTTTTATTTAAAAAAAAACGTCGACGTCAATCTTTTTCTATATGAATTTTCAATCAATCTATGGCTTATCGTACCCGTGTTTTTTCGAATATTTAATTAATAAAACTATTTTAACGAGTTATATGGCTTCTCTCTTTCTATTTTGGTTGATAAATATATAAGTATACATGTCTGAGAAGATTTCATTAAGAAAATGTCAAAGTTGAAAGTCTTTTCTTTTTGGTTAGGACATTGACAAGTTCCTACCAGCCAGGTATAAGCACTTTGCGACACTGCCAAGTTTTTATTTTAGAAATAGTCGGATGCAATCTTTTGATTGTTTTTCAATTCATTAGGAACTTTTTTTTCTTTATGAACATCGTACACTACTCTGAAACAGACTAGTCGAGTTTGATGCAGCAACGCTTCTCATCGTCAACCAGCAACTTCGCGAAGTTACTCATCAGTTCTATTTCGGAATTCGACATCTGTGCATTGTCATTATAACCTTGACAACAATCAATACACTTTTCACCAATTGCAGATACATTTTCTTTTTCTTACTAACCAACGTAGATATGTGTAGGAAGAATATTGTGATTATTAATGTGAAAGAGTGGAGTGTGTGACACTCAATCAGACGACGATTAAGATTTCTGACGAAGTTTTTTCTTCTCTCTCGCGCGCATACTCGCTTTTCTTTGTCCCTGAACGACCGAAAACATCCACATACGGGTATATGCATGCAAAGAATAAAACCGTCAAATCTTGTTATGATTGCAAGACCGATTAGAAAAGATTTATTTTTCTACTGTATTTTTTCGCAAATATAAGACGAAGAAGAAGAAAATTTCTTCGTAATAACAATCATCATCATGATCGCAGCGTCATGAATCAATTCTACACATCTCTTTCTTCTTACTCCATTCATAGAATCGACAAATAAAGAAACCACCGTATTTCTTTATTAAACAAATCATTCATTTCATTCTGTAGACATTATTTTTTGTCAAACTGAATCTAATGTCATTCACCACCGAGCGTTTTCTTATCGAAGCGGTCGAACAATGTCACCTCTTCAAAATTATGAATTACATCAAGCACGGTCATAATATCTCGATCCAAAACAGTCGCGGCCAGAATTTGTTAATTCACGTTCTTAAACAGCACAATTCCCAAGACCAGTTTTTTGAAAAAAAACGTTTCCAAGTCTTTCAATTTCTAATTACAGCGTGCAATCTCGATCCTCACATTATCGATCATCATGGTAAGAACGTTTTCAATTGGGCAGCAAATCTGAACTGTACGCAGGAAGCTTTATTTTTACTCCGTACCTATCCAGGTGACATTAATATACTCAATCGAGATCAATCCGGTTTATGTTCGTTGCATTATGCCATCGAACATGGTAATGAAATTCTTGTTCAAGCAATTGTGAATTACCTTTTGCAATATCGTCTTCGGTTTGATATCAAAGATAATCATAATAACACGCCTGAAGAATTAGCGAGAAAGCTAGGCTATGAAGATCTGGCGGATTATTTGGCTGAAACATCTCGTTCGACTGTTTTTCTGTCGAGAGAAATACAAGTTGCATCGCAACGTCCAATGACGAACAAATCGAAAAGAACGATGGCCAGAAAAAGTAGTATAGCATCATCGTCATCGTCTTCGTCAACATCATCATCATTGAATTCATCGGACATTCAGAATTTGATTGAAGCAAAAATCGAATCAGCAAAGAATTCCAACGATTGGAAAACAGTGGCAGCTCTAAGGTCACCACGAAAGAAATCCATCGAGAAAAATTCCAATCAATTAAGTAAGTTTGTCATTATCTTGTAAGACTTCTTACATATTTAGTTTGTCTTCATTCGGATTTATTTTTAGCAACTCCAATTATTCAAATTAGTCATCCACCTACAAGATCAACAACCATGCTTCCAAAATTGTCTCCTATTCAACTTCCAACATCGTCCACATCAGGTGGTGAGCCCGTTCACATGTTAAATCTCATGCAGCCACAAATCTGTCCATCCTATCGGCAATCGTTTGTACCTGAATATCATCAAACAAGTTCACCAGCCAGTCATCACCCACCACCGAACGTCCAACGCAGGATGTCGACAACATCCACACATCGTTTAGCATCGCTGACCAATCATCGAAAACGGGGTTCGAACGCTAGTCATGTCAATGGCACAATGTTACACAATGGACAACCCCGTTCATCTCTGCCACCGATTACCAAACAACGCAAACAATCGATCGCTCCGGTACGCCTAGCCGACAGTGTCGGTATGTCCAAGATTCGTTCCAAACAATTAATCACTGCTCAGAATTAGTTTTGACCGATGAATGTTCGTTTTTTGTACCTGTCTTTCTCAGTTCTTTTTAATCTAAATCAGTAAAATTTGAAAAAAACATTATCATTGAGTCACTCTGTTTATTCACTAGCAGTAAATCTTCAATGAGAAATCACAAGACATATCAAACAGAAAGTGCAGTAGTTTGTTTTCTAAAAAAAGAGAAAGTACTTGATGGTTTCATTGTTTATGTTGTCATTTCTTTTATGCCAACTGTACTCTTGCGCTAGAAATTACTTAACTAAGAAGCAATGTAAGCGACAAAAAAAATCGATCAATTAATCGCAAAGGTCGTACTTTTTCTCAAGATGATGATTAATACTCTCAACAGAATAACAGCACTTTTGTTAATGGAACAGGTATAAAAAAAAGAGCTTTTTGTTATTTCATCAAGTACAACTTGTATATTGAAGGTAATTAATGCCAAAGCGAAATAACTCGATGTCAAAGTATTTTCGTTACTTCTCGGAACATTTAAGAATGTTTTGCTTGCATTTTATAAGTACAAGTATACAGCTGCTTTTCGTCGGTGCGTTCGAAATACTCAGATTTGTGAAAAAGCAATTACCGCGTGTTTTTTTGTCAATTCAATATTAGTCCAAATGGAAATTGTCTTATTATCTGATGTTAGGTTATTTATGTATTTCGCTTAATATCCATTTGAACAAGAAAAACACTTTTATAAAGATATATTCGCTTTCTTTTTGCAGCCGAACATAATTGACAAATGAAAATCATGATTTAATAGCTCATTTCTTCGTTGCAATTAACCCACCATCAATTACCTTCTAATATTACTAATCGACAAGAAAAATCTTCAATCGTTTTCCCTCTCTCTTTCTACTCACTGATGAAAATGGTTATCTTTTGACAATAATTAAAAGAAAATAACCTATACGAAAACGACAACATGTCAATTTGATAATAATTGAAACTAACATTATCGAAAGGTCGTATATGGCTGTATGCGCTGAAGAGGAAAAAGCTCTGCCCGTTAATTCTGTTAGCGATTCGTTAGACAAGAGAAAGTGTATATTCAATTAGAACAGAGAATTTAATCTGCGTTTGATTATTAACGAGGATAGAAAATCACACATTGATTCAGGAAATTATTCTTGACAGGAGTAGAATGAAACGAACTAGCTAATTAATGAATGAGCAAATCGAGTTCACGCTTCTTTTTCATTTGATTAAAAAAGAATTTCTTTGAAATGAGAAAAAGAAGAAAGACAAATTTCCGGAAGATAGAGAATATGATTATTAAATGATCAATTTCAAATGAACGAGACTGGATCTTGCATGTTATTCGATGTGTCATGTCAAAGATAAGACAATCAGGTGAGAAAAGGTTTAGAGATCGAAATATAATGATGACGTTAATTGTCAATGACAACAATCTTTCCTTTTTTGTTCTTTTAGACTTTCATCATCATGTCAGTTTTATTTGACGATGAAAGAATTGAGCTATGCGCAACTGCTGCTCTACGGCTCATTAAAGCTAATTGACTTTTCACAGCAGGATTGAGAAACAAATTTGTCGTTACAGAAACTGCTAATTAAAATCAAGTAGACTCAATCACATCAAAAAACGATATAAAAAAAAAGAGAGCGAGAGAAAAGCAACGACGTCATACACTTCAATACAATGTATGTCAGCAGATGTACCGGTGTTTAAAGGAAGAGGAGATACTTGGCTTTTTTTGTCTGTACAAGTAAATCGAATTTACAGACTAATTTCATCAACATTAAATACAGACAATCAAATCATAATGATGTATTATCTGGCCAGTTTACTTAAGTGATCATCAGGAGACTAGTTGATGAAACAAAGGAAGAAGAAATCATAGTTAATAAGATATTTAAATATCCATGATTTGCTTTCTCTTGAGATCGGTAACAAGCATGACAAATACTTGCTCAAATATTTTTGATCGACTTGCCTACAAAGTTTGAAATCAATTAAATGGGTATCAGTTTTCTCATTTGGTCTCGTGCATGATTGTTGATTTCCATGAAATCATAACACTTGTTGTCTGATTGACTTGAAAAAGGAGAGAGAGAGAGAAAGAAAAAACTATTCTGCGAGAAGTTCATTTATGTGATTGAAATTTCATCGAACAGAACTGTTCAGTTCATGACGTTGATCATTGGCTGTACTAGTCTATAATTACATCCGCTTTTGCCATTCGTCGTCATGTGAATTTTTTGACGAATAGAAAAACGAGGAGAAGAGAAAGAGCAATCAGAGAGAAAGGGTGACGTTGTTGATTAATGTTTTGCCTCTTCTCTTTCTGCTCATTTTGCGTTCTTTTTTCTTCTTCTTCTTGTTCGTCGCTCGTCGTCGTTGCTGTTCTACTACCACCAACATCACCACCATCCTCCATTCATCACGGTCATTATTAGATTATTCATTAAATAAATTAAAAAAACAACGGAGTAGCAAAGAAAGGAGAGACAGAGAAAGGAAAAGAGAGAAGACCCATCATTATTACTATTACTATCGACATACGAACACATCAATATAGATAGAATGAAAAGTGGTTCAAGCAAGACATCGGCAAGCAATCCAGTGGCAATGATTCCAGCGAACAATGACGATTTGAAAGCTATTCATTCCATTGAAGCAATTTTAGGTATAAAAAATCTCGACAATCACCCACTACATTCTCAACAGCAGCAACAGCACTTCTTCCCCAATCATTTCCTACCACCGACAAAGTTCTACCCGCCAAAGTCAGCAGCAAGTAAAAAAAGAAGTTCGAATGAACTCTATCCCGAAAGTATGTTACCTTAGAGAGGAAAGTCTTGTGTTTATTCGTATTCTTGTAGGTAAAGTGATGCGTCGGAGCAGTGATGAGACTGATCCATTGAATACAAGTAAAAGCATTGGCAATTCTGAAGAAGATATCGAAGATTTTGATGACGAAGATAATGACAGTAATGATCGCGCATTGTCAAATCATCATCATGGTTCAAAAAAGAAACATCGTCGAAATCGAACGACTTTTACAACATTTCAATTACACGAACTCGAACGCGCTTTTGAAAAATCCCGTATGACTCGACGCTGAAATAGTCTCTGAAATCTAAATTTTGGTTACATACTTTTAGATTATCCTGATGTATACAATCGAGAAGAATTGGCAACCAAAATAAGTTTACCAGAAGTGCGAGTTCAAGTTTGGTAAGTTATTCGAATCGAAGAATTTCTTTCGTTGCGCTAATTCAATTTTCTCCAATAAGATGAGAAAGTCTATAATTTGATTTGATAATAATATGTTTTCATCATTTTTTTTTAATCAAAGGTTTCAAAATCGCCGTGCGAAGTGGCGTCGACAGGAAAAAGCTGAAGCTAGTACATTAAAAATTAATCCTGACTTTCCAATGTCAAGTTTTCCTCCCACATCTCGGCCCACAACCAACTCTTCCTCATCACCTGTTTCATCCGCAATACCAATCGATCCTTGGCTTATCTCGCCATTCGCGAATACAACTATACCCTTTTCAAACAACACAAATTCGTCGCACAATACCAACAGTGTACCATTTTATCCAACAAATTGTAATGTTTCGTCCCTGTATTCCTCATCACCTTATCCGACTCCACCACCACCATCCCTACACCATCCTTATGGATCATTTTCCTCCGATCCGAATGATATTACCAATGAAATAACCAACTTAAACTCGAATCATTCAACGAATCCTAATTCAATTACACATTTGCGTATTAAAGCCAAGGAGTATATGAGTGCCATTATAGGAACAGGCAATAATACGAAAAACCACCTTCTATGGTCTCAAGGTGTATAAAACAACACTAGTTTTCATGTTTTTCATGCGTGTAAGCAGAGAATTTTCTTCTGTACTGCTAAGATTTGTTTTCTTTTCATATATACATATATATATATATAAATGATTAAATGAATTAACTATGAATGTTCTTAACATTAATTTGTGTATAGTAAAAAGAAAGAGAAAATTTATGGAAGAAGGTAAGTCGACGTAGTAATATAATTACTGACAGACGTCGTCATCATTTCTTTTTCTTTCTAATTCATTGTGAATATAATGACGATCAATTTTATGTGTGTGTGTGTGTGTTGCAAAGCAGTTAGATGCACGCGACGAGATTAATAGGAAGGCAAACGGTTGAACAAAAACTCAAATATTATTACTTCAATTAACGACACGCTATGTCAATTGTCTATGTCGACGAGGATTCACCTGTTTTCTTTTAGTTTCTATAGAGAAAATGTGATCAATTTTCTGCTCGAATGAACTGACGAGATAAAATATTTTTGATCGATCAATTGTGTGTTGATTACTTCATCATCATCACACCATACACAGATGATAATTGATTTCGACTATACAATTGATTCGTTATCAAGACAAATATTTCCAAATGAATATTCAATAGACACTTTTTTGTCACACCATCATCATCACCATTCAGCTTAAGGCAATACAAAGAAAGAAAAGTGAACAAGTCTCCAAAGATATTATCATTAATAATTATAGCAGCAAAAGCTGACTTTAATGGTGGTTGAAAGAACATTGTTATTATGGATTAACAATTCAAAATGTCATGTTTTACGGATTAATATGAAGAGTTATCTTGGATATGCAAGAACCTAAAGTTAAATATATCGTATGATGTCTAATATAGCAGTTTCTATTTCGTATGTCAAATAAAATCTTTTCATACGAGAGTGAATGTTTGTTGTTTTCAATTAACTATACGGTAATCAGGAAGAAAATGAAGGTTATTTCATATTCTATCGAATTTTCGAACGAACGAAACGATTCTTCATGTTTGATTTAACAAAGCTTGACTAACTTGATAAGAATCAACGATAAGTTAAAATGATCAAAATATTTGTTTTTGATCTACCGAACAGCATGACTAAATGTGTCGACTAAGTTTGATTTCTAGATCAATAATCACAGTCTTATCGCATGCTCTCATCGTCCTTCGTTTCATTTTCAACATGGTTTCGATCTGATCGATCTTAGTTACGACTATCATTCGAATATAGATCTATGAGAAAGATTTCTCGATCTACGGAAGGACACATAAGCGACCTCACACTGTCTAATAGCGACAATGCCTGCCCTTGTCAATGTCACATCATTGGTTGGAAATGATTCAATACGATTCTATCGAAGTGTTATTTACTAGAAGAGAAAAAAAGCATTTTCGTGTAAGATTATGAACAATTTGGAGTTTTTTTCGAATTCTCCTCTACTTAATCTTACTGATCATCAACCTGAACCACCAATATTCAGTTCAACACCGTTAGTACTTGCCGATAAGCCATTACCTCCTGCTCCTTCATCAACATCGTCAAGTTTCTTTCTTCCACTAACAGAAAATACTCAAAACAACGAACAGTTAACTAAACTAAACGAAGTTTGTTCAATGGCATTGTTGTTCATTTTTCACGTAGAAATCTCTTTCCAGGATCTTTGTCTACTTGGCCTGTACGACTTTGTTCCGAAAACTCTGAATATCGATCAAACAGTTTCCACATGTCGCCAACTAGTCAAGAATTACAACAAACTTTCGCATGAGAAACATCTTCTCTATGAAAAATTGAAAAAATATGAATGTGAACAAGTCAAATACGATAAACAAGAAGATACAATAAAGCACGATCTCGGTCGACTTCAGATAAGCAAAGACCGTCTGTCAGATGATATTCATGGATATGTGACAAAAATTAGTCAGTTAACGCAAACAATCCAATCAAAAGACAAAGAAGTAGATTGACGAAGATTTTCCATACGAAATGTTTCATTCGTTGTCATGATAGATCCGTCGATTGAATCAATTGTTTGCACAGCAAAATGCCCTGGCGAAGCATCAGTATCGAACTTTAGAAAAACAAATGGTGAAGTTGAAAGAAAGAGTTTTAACTTGTGAAAAAACTCGGTTAGGAAACCAGTGATGAGGTTTAGGATTAATAGCTCGCATTATTTCAGATTTGCGACGTCAGAGATGGCTTATTCATGGCCGCTATTGTTAAACGAATCAATAGTAACGCCTGTATCGTCTTCTGAGTATGTTTATTATCGACTTGATTTGATGATTGCTGACAGGATTGTGTTTAGAATGCTGCTGAAGAAGATCTGCTATGATTATGATCAGAAGCATCGCTTATTGATGATTGAAAACGAACAACTACGCCAATGTGTAATTGATATAAATCGGCAACTGGAACGTTTATTACTTCTTCATCGATCACCAACTGATCCACGATTGGAAATCGATGACGACGAAAAATCGTTTGAAACACGTGAGTCAAACGCAATTGTTCATATAAAGTTTAATTGAAAAAGTTTCCAGGAATGATGGAACTACCATGTACTGCTGTAAACGAGATCATTCAACGTCACTTTTCAAAAATTTATGATCAACTTGATCGATATTTATTGTATGACAAAGTTTCGACTATTCGATCCGAATACAAAGTAGATTTTATTCATTCCTCTGAGACTTCGCTTTCAATCCTTTGTATTTTAGGATGATATCAAGCAGAATACCAGTATCCATGATCATTTTCTTCCGTCTTAATTTTTCAACCAATAAAAATATTCCGTTCAATGTTTATTGAACATAATGAAAATGATGTAATCTCTTTTCTAGATTTTGACTATTGCTAATGAGTTCAGGCATTAAAAACGCCGCTACATCAGCAGCTCCAGTGGTAAAACGGGATGTTAACAAATGGTTAGCTCGCGTCCGTGAATTTTTGATGCTCGTATGATTGTTTTCATTGAAAACTTTCAAAGAAAAATATCTTTTGCTTCTAGAGAAAATTCACTCACAATCAACGTCATGAATTCGAAATGGCTAAACGGTAGATGATGATAAATATTTCAAATAGGTTCTATTAATCATTCATTTTAGTACGCAACCAGCTCCAATCTTGCCCGGTGGTTTTGCGCATAAATTAAGCAAAAATTATTACTTAGATCGAGATGCTCGTCGTGCAGTTGGACAACCACAAGTGGTTTTTTCAACTGCAACAAATAATCAGTTTCTCACTAGTGCTGCTCAACCGTAAGAAGACTTACTTCTCGTATTTCATCTCGAATCAGTCCGTCATTTAGACAACTGACTGCTGGTACACCAGGTCAAGCAGCACCGCAACAAGCTTCAGCTGCTACTACTTCGCCATTTTTATCTATTACCGAAGCAGAAAAACAAACTGCTGCTCTTCTAGCAACTGCAAAGAAAACATCAACTCCTATTCGTACACCTGGTCAAGTCTATAATTGGGATGGTTAATTACTTTCGTGTATAATAGATAAACTATCTTATTTCTATTCCTATTTTCTATCTTCTCCTTAGTTATTATTCTTCACCTCCCGCTTAGTAATCAGTATAACTCTTGTTTTCTTCTCTGTTTGATCATGAAAGAAAAAAATAAAATAAAAGATTTGCCTTTTGTGAAATTGACATCTAACGCGAATTCTCAAGAAACGATATCATCGTCCAAAATCAACGACGAAAACAAATCAATTTCCACATGAAAAAGAAAAATTGTCTCACATGGTACACATACTAGTAACAGAATCAATTACTGGTTGAAGGCGACCCCTTTCGTTCAGTCACCTTCACTATCTCTCCACTACGCATGTGTTTGTTCTTTGTTCTTACATTTCTATTCGACCATAGAGAAATAGAGAAGCCGTTGTTGAAGTAAACTGTGGAATCCTCACGTAACGTAAAAGTGGTAAATAAACTACATGACAAGCACAACAAAAATCGAAAAGAAAGACAAAACATAACGAATAACTTTCGTCATTTCCATTATTTGATTGAAATCAACGCGTTGTTTTTTTGAAAAGTTAGTCATCTGAGATGGTGCAATGCTGATTGCACTTTTTTTTCTACTGATATTTTGTTTATTTATTTAAAAATTGTTTAAGATTTTGCTTCGCTTTTATTTTTTCTGACGTCTGTCGATTTCAGTTTTGAAAATCAAACCAAAAATGAGTTCAACTACTGTCGCTCAACATGCAACACAGCCTTTGAATTTTGGACCAGAATGGTTTGTGTTATGTTTGCTGAAATTCATCTATCATTTTTGTCATCTCTCTCTCTCTCTCTCTTTCTCATTGCATAGGCTTCGAGCATTGTCGACACCTGAATCAACAACACCGATGCCTTCATCAGGTGGTAGTGGTGGTGGAAATGTTTTTAAGTTTGCTGGAACGAAATATCGATACTCAAAAGACGAAATTATAGCACTACGTGCCAATGTAACGGAACGCTTAGCTGAAGATGTTCGAAACGAAATTTTGGAAAATCTGAAAGATGTAGAGAGTGTTTTTCGACCGAATATTATTGAACCATTGACTCTAATATCTCCAACAGCAGAGGAAACGGTAAACAAACATTAAAAAAACTATAGTATTCAGTTTTTTCTCATACAAACACGTTCATTATGGAATCTAGGCTAAGATGAATTCATTGTCAAGCTATATTTCTGGTCGGACACCTGGTGGCGGTGGTCGTGGTGGAAGTAACTCTCAACAATCACAACAACAGCAGCAGCAGCATGATTCACGAAGTAATCGGGGCGGTTCAATGTCAAATGGACGTGGTGGAGGATCGAGAGGCAGAGGTACTGAAATTGATTCGAGAGAATTTGAATTGTAGTCGATTGCTAGGCGGACGTGATAATGCTTTTGGATCGAATCGTGGAAATACAACTGCAGATGATACTGGAGAAAACGGAGGAAATAGTAATGGTGGCGGTGGTGATGATTCGTCTGCGCCATCGTCATCATGGTCTTCTCGGGGCGGTTATCATTCACGTGGTGGAGGATCTTTTGGAAATCGAGTGCGATCTTATGATGATCGGTATGCTTCGAAAACAGACAGAAAATGTGAGAATCCAATGTCGTTGATATTTTAGTGATCAATCATTTCGTCGGGGCAGTGCTACGCGTCAAACATCGGATGGATGGCGTCGATCACGCGGTGACGAGGATGATGATCGAAATAACGATCAAAATGAAGATCCACCAACAGGATCTGGTAACGGCTCAACATCGTGGACGTCCCGTGGTGGTGGACAAACGAGACGAGGAGGTGGTAGTGGTTCTATGGAACATCGAACTAAATCGAATGAAAAATGGAGTCATAGTGATGATCGACCTGGTAACTTCATTTCAAAGGAGTTGTTCTCATCTTCTTCAATTAAAATATATTTATAGGTCCATCAAGTAGCTTCGAGTCCAATCAGCAACGTGGTGGATGGCGTTCGAATGCAACTCTGTCAGATCGTGATCTAAATTCGCGTCGTCCACAGCCAAAGCGAGAGCGTACGTTGAGCATTTGCATTCTACTCAGCTCGAACATCGTTTCTACAAATATCAATTTCCATTTAGGCATACCTGAATGGATGGATGATGGCAATGATGGTGATAATCCATTGAGTAATGCAACGTTCGAAAAAGATGGAACATTTACTGGAGCATCATCGGCGCGACATAATAAAGAGAACAGTAACGAACAGCATAAATTGCAAACGCAATCTTCCAACGAGGAATCATCAACTGGATATGGGAATAATGTTGTAGGTTCCACAAGGATAGTTGTCTTGTAGATCTTACACGTTTTTTGTTCTTCTAAGACTTCCTCGAGACAGCAAGAAGAGAAAAAATCTGGCAAAGTAACACCGCCACAATCAGATACCGCTGCTGTCAATATACCAAGTGCACCCTCAAATAATAGTAAGAAATCGTTCTCTTTTTCTACTGTATTCTATCTGAATTATCTTAGTACCTAAACCAACACCACCCGTGCAACAACCTATACCGAGTTGGGATGATGAATTTGAACCCAGTGATGTAGCCAAAACTGTCGTGGAAGCAACCCTTGCTGACGTATAAGATTTTGCACAATGAAAACAACTTTTTACCGATGAATTTATTTTCTACTAGGATCATGATTATTCTCCACCAATATCTAGTCAGCCGACTCCATCAGCTGGGCCAATTATTCCATCACAACGAGCACCTCAACCGCCACCACCTGTAATTATCGATGATAAGCAATGGTATTATAAAGACCCGCAAAATACAATTCAAGGTCCATTTTCTGCAGCCGATATGGAACGCTGGTTTAACGCAGGATACTTCACCATGGCTTTGCCTGTGAAACGTTTTGGTGAAACCAAATTTTCGACAATCCAACAATTAAGAGATGAACTAGGTCGTGTGCCATTTCGTGCTGATGCTCCAACACTACCACCACCCGTGCAACAGCCTGTGGTACCCGAACCACAAAAGTTCAATCCAATGACATATGCAACGCCATCGGCAACTAGCAACACTTTCGTCGACGATTACTTATTACAACATCAACCAAGACAAAATCTACAACAATCAATGTTGTTTAACAGGTATACTTTGATGAATTTTACAAGCGAATACTTCCTCACATTATCGTCAATGATTTAAGCAAAATAAGCTTTGCGTTATTCTTTTGTCTGTCCATTACCCATTTCACTTCCATCATACTTCGCAGAAAGCGCGTAGGAGTTCGAATTTTCATCGAACCTTTTTTCGAAGCAAATCTCTAACTATTCATTTGTATAGACAAACATCAGTGCCAATAGCACCACCTGATCGTAAACCAGTTACATCTCCATCGATGGTCAATCCTCAATTACAAACATATTTCGGTTCTCACCAACAACATTCACAATCTTCAACATCTCTCTTCTCACCTAATCTTGTTAATGATCCTGTCGTAGCCTATTCACAACAACCACAATTACAACGAAGTATTTCTGCAACTAATCAACAACAACAAGAACAACAATCCTTATTCCATGACGATGTTCAACGATCATTTCGTCATGGTCCATCTCAGCCGAGTACATCGTCATTTTTTGGTGCCAATATCGCTGGTGCACTCTCACAACAACCAGATGATATTATGACACGTCTTACTCAGGCCATGC
This sequence comes from Adineta ricciae, assembly GCA_905250025.1. Lineage (NCBI taxonomy): Eukaryota > Metazoa > Rotifera > Eurotatoria > Adinetida > Adinetidae > Adineta > Adineta ricciae. Next base: position 40,886 of record CAJNOJ010000036.1, read on the forward strand.
AAAGCCACGGACAACAACAACAGGAAAAGATCGAAGAACAACGGCGTCTCGAACAACAACGACGTGATTTAGAAGTTGAACGTTTGAAACTAGCGCAACAAGCTGAACAATTGCGAATACAACGTGAAGAAGATGAACGCCGTCAAATCGAACAGCAGCATAAGTATGAAGAGGAAATGCGTAAGAAAACTGAAGCAGCTGCTGCAAATAAACAACTATTAGAACAAATGAAAGAAATGGCGAAAGCAATGGATCAGAGAAAACAACAGCAACCGGTTAAACCACAGCCAAAAGCTGAAGTTGAAGTTGACCCATTCATCGCTTTCCAACAATCACTTCAATATCAAAAAGAACAACAGGCAAAAATTGAAGCTCAAAAGTAAGGAAAAACTGTTCATAAGCAAAAAACTATTCCTTTCCGATTGACTTTTTTTTTAAAGAGCGGAAAACGTTCGTCGATATCAACAGCAACAACAACAGCTTCGAGAACCATCTCAACCATCTCCACAACAAGCGCAAGTATTTAAATTGCCAGAAACAGCAAATTGGGCTCGTCATTCATCACAAGGCAGTGAGCAAAACCAACCATTGAATTTTGCTGAAATACAAAAACAAGAACAAGAACAAGAACGACGCGTTCGAGAAGCAGCTTTGGCTGCCCAACAGCTCGTACGTCATCTCACTCCAAACTACATAGTTTCTACTTTATATTTGATCAACTATCAAACAGAATCTTCTAGGCTGAGTAGATCCCTCATTGAAATCGTCAGCAGCTAAGAATATTGTAATGCAAGTAGTTCAGAGAAAGCACAGTTAACATAGTCATACGATCGAAGAATGAACATGACTTATAGTGATCTTTTGGTTTGCTTAGGCTAAAGCAGAAGCATCGAGTAATCCGAATGGATCATCATCCAATAACAATAAACCTGGCTCATGGGCGCGAACACTATTTGCGGGTGCTACTGGTAGCAATAATACGAATAATAGTTCTCTAGCATCAATATCAACCCATACGTCATCAGATCACGATACAAACGATAATCCAGTACCTGAATCACCTATTACATCTTATAACCAACAGGCAACAAATGCGGTACTTTCTCTTTTAAATATTCATGTATGTTGTGCGGTGCTTTGTCTTTTGCATGCTTTTATTAGTCTATATCGCTGGTTTCATGTTGAACTAATCTATGGAAGAACAGATTTCGTAGAGAAATCAACCAATGTCAATTATTTTCTTTTTATTTAGCCTAAATCTCGTTCATCAACAAGTCAATCATCAACTCCTTGGAATTCATCAACGAATATACCAAATACATCTCTTCAAGATATTCAACGACAACAACAACAACAATCTCAAGTATTTGGAGAGATACTTTTCTCATCCGATTTGAGGAATTGCATTCTATTTTAGAATGAGTCAAAAGCATCAGCACAACAATCGCAAGTACAAGTACAAGCACAAGCACAACAAGCATCGCCTGCTCATTCAACGCCAGCATGGGGTGGAGCCTTCCAACACACGACACCATCACCACAATCCTCATCATCGATCCTCTGGGGTGATAATCAACCGACTTCATCAAAAACCAAACAACCAACTGCAACTAGTGGCAATAAACCCTCGTACATATGAAAGACTAATTTAAATTTACAGAAAACTAAAAGCAATTTTCATTGATTTAGAACACCATGGACCGAATTGAAATCTGCTGCAGCTCCTTTGTCTACCAAATCGAACTCATCAACTGTCGAATTAACAAAAAGTGAACGTGAAGTTAAATGCTTATTTTCAGCAACTCGTACTCAGGATGCACTTTCTAAATGGGCGCAAACACAATTCAAAGATAATTTACAAGCTATTGATGGTAAGTGAAGCATACATGCGAACTTTTCTCGACTAATTTCTGTTTCTTTCAGTTCCAACCCTTGTCACATTATTGAAAGATATCGATAGTGCTGAAGAAATTTTTGAATACGTTCAACCTTACATCGGTTCAGTTGTCAAATCAAAAGAATTCGCCAAGGATTTTATACTCAAACGTAAACAATTAGCCAATGCCGGAGTACGTGATATAGTTTGTTGAGAAAGTCTCTAAACTCATCTGTTCGATTGTGTGTTTTTTTAGCCGGATGTTGATAATGATCATTTGAATGAATTAGCCATGGCGCCAACATCATCGAGTGGCAATTCCGGCCATGGCGCTGATGAAGGCTTTCAATTAGCATCAAGCAATGGACAGAAGAAAAAAGCGAAGAAAATGAAAGGTCAGAAAATCGATGTGAAACAACTTGGTTTTATGGTTAATAATCGACCAGAACAACGAGACGATATTGATCGAGTCCTAATGTAAAACTTCAATTTATTAAAGAAGTTCATCTCTCGTTTGGGCCATGTGTATATATTATATATCTTTTTTCTTTCTTGTCTCTTCCTAACGTACGTTTTTACTATTATTATTATTATTATTATTGCTATTACCACTCCAACTATCCATCGTTGACATCATGCACGCGTACCATTCTCTTTGTCTCTTACAGCTTTTAAAAAGTATCCATGTGTGTATGCAGTTTCTTTTCTTGTTGTCCTGTTCGAATGCGCGTCGCGAGAAATAACATTGATGGTCGTCTGTATAACGCATACATACATATACATTTGTTCAGTTTTTTCTTTCTTCTTGTTGTGTGATGTTGTTGGTTTTCTCCTCCTATTCCTTATTTCTATTATTATCAAAGAAAAAAAAAACAAATCCCGGACAGACAGAGAGATTAAATGAAAACAATTTCAACTAATTCATCTACAGAAACGCATATTTCTTCACATATCAGAAGATTTGAAGACATCATCGATTTTCTATATGGTACAATAATCCGCTAATCAAAAAAGCGAATTATTAGTTTATTTTTCTATCAACAATTTAAAAACAAAGTATAGATCTAATGAATAAATAGAGTCTATCGATACGACGATGATCATTTTCTATTCGATTTAAACTAAAAGTCAAAATTCGGTTTCATAAAGTATTGTGTCAACGACATTCAACGAACCCGTTCGACTACTTGTTGACAAAACAGTTGCTGTTGAGATGTTAATCGAATTTTCGATTGACTAAGTCCAGTCAATAATTTGAATAACAATTCCGATGCTTGTTTTGTTTCTCTACAATGATCGAAGAGGTAAATCATTTCATTGCTTTTCAAAATGTCCTAACTGAAGCATCTTATTTCCCAATGTCGGCAGTTTATCAAATGGTACTTGCTGTCGAACAGAATCAGCCTAGGCACACACAAACAACAGAGTTTGATGTCCAATGATCCTGGTTTGTCATATGAATTACTTGTCGAAGAATTGTTTTACTGCAGAGATCATTTTGTTTCTGAAGGAATGCATTTCTCTACAAGACGAATTTGTCTATCACAAATCAGAACAACACAAAGTACCTGATTCAATGTTGCAACCATTTGTTCAATAGTTCGCTGTCGTGCTTGATCTTCAAACCATTTTCGAGCCCGACTATTCGATGAAATCATCACATCAACATCATCATTTTGTTTCTAATCAGATGAATCAGTAACACAGCCTACACATTCAATGCTAACCTTTCGTAAATCCATACAAGTTAAATTTGTCGACGAACATTGACAGATTTTACACGTTGGCATTAAACCTTGAAAAGCTTCAATTCAACGAGAACATCATCTGTCGAGAATGAGTCTAGTTTACTTGTTTGCGCACATAGTTCACAATAGAAATGGCCGCAACTGGTAACGAAACTTGCACAGTTCATATTTTGTACTGTCATCAATGGACAAAAACAGATATTGCAATAGAATTGATTAATTGGTGATTTGAACGATTTTGTTTGAGATGAGTTTAATTGATTTGTAATTCCAAGGTTTTCTCGGGCTAATGTTACAGACAATGAAGATGAAACCGTAGACGAACGATCAGAATTCATCGAGAAAATGAAGTTATAATTCAAACTTTTCCTCGTTCTACACAGACATCGATATTTATATATCTATACACGAAATCGATCTCGATCCAGGCAATGAGTGAAATCGAAGAACGAATTCATACTTAATTATTGTCGATTTCGTAACATGTCGAATAGAATTTGAATTTTTCGATAAACAATGTGAGAAGAAGAGACGAACGTTTACCATTGATGATTTGATATACATAAAATCAGAGTCATTGATAGACTGCTAGAGAAAGAGAGAAAGGATATCCTTGATCGAAACCATATATGTATAATACAGGTAAATCAATCACTCAGTAAAAAAAACAAAACACGTAGTAAAACAATTCGAAATGAATAAATGGAGTCGCCGATTTGATCGCTCGAAGTATTCGATAAAATCTGCCTTCTTTGTATTCAAGAACTACTAGCCACTTTCGTCCTTCGAAGATGAGACAAGTAGATATAATTATTCAATAAACAACGATACGTATTCGATACTGATCACTTCGCCAACCTCGACATATGTTTGAAAGTAATAGTGCTTATACTCGTCAACGTCTCTATTCGTTCAGCTCTAAGTAATATACTAATTAGAAGATGCTATCATAGAATGATTCGGGTCTTTTTCATACCATTATATAAACTGCAAGAAGACCAGTTTCTTACACTCTTCATGTGTAGCGAGTGGAAATCATATGTATTGATAGAAGTTGACTTTTCTCTCTTCGTTTTCTTTTTCGTAGGCTACACATGAGGAGGTTCGTGTGCCAGAGGAATACTTGAAAGTTATGAATTCTTTTCATTCATCGTCTAGTTGATTTCGTTTATTTTCAAAGGGAATAGATTGATTTTTTTTTCTTGATTTCAGTTTGATGCGGAGACGCCGCCGATGACAATATTGATGAATCAAACGATTCATTTCACGTCGAATCTAATTCTTCCACTTGAACATCAAGTGATCCTCATTTCTTCATCATTTCTAGTAAGACGATTTGTTGAGATTCTCTACGTTGTAAGAAAAACGGTGAATGCTTCTGTTTTTGAAGTACTCAATCGTGAAACGAAAGCGACGAATTAGTCGAATAATGAAGAAATCTATCTCGTCTTAATCAATCACTAATTCTTTTCACATCGACATGTAAAAGATTTAGATCGCAACAACAACAACAACAACATCACTCGACTCGCTAATCCTCTTCTCCTTTTCTTGCTTGCCGTATATTTGCCTATGCATCGATGCTCAGGTGAAAGACAGAACATACGATTTTCTTTCATTCTCTGGCCATTAAGTGGACTCGCTCTCGTGCTACACGAACGCACAGGAAACATTAGATGTATATCTTGATGAATGGTAGGTGGTTGTCCATTAGGATGAATAGCTCTTGCGGTCATCGAAGTAAGTACCACTATGATCACTACTCTCTTTTCTCTTCGATCGTTTTAAGTCTAAGCGTTATCACTTCTCATATTTTTACAAACTAAGATCATTTGTTGCTATCAATTATTTCTTCGCTCCATTTTCTTTTTCAATCATCTTAATCGTCACCTCAGGTTTGCCTAGAAACTTCATCAAGTGAGAATACGATCGAATTACATGAAGAGAAAAAGAATACAGTCGTCTTATGTTAATCGAAACAACCAATGTAAAGATCATCTATTCATTCACTTTCTTTCTCTTTTTCTATTCTTATACACAACGTCTATTAAATGACAATCTACGCTTTAGATATATACATATACACACACGCACACATGAAAGAAAGCAACTAAGAAAAACTTGACCATTATCAAACCCTTCTTTCTTTCATTCTTTTTTTTTTCTTACTTCACTTTCACGCCTAATTGCTGAGGTAAATGATGAGTCCAATCTACATGTGTATATACACACTCACACATTCAACTCATACGCATATGCGTATATGTATAAATGAGTTCGACGGACAAGACATTGACAAAATGCGAGAAACGAAGAACTTTGATCACNTGTCTCGTATACATATATATAGTCGTTGATTGTTCGTCAAATCACAAGTGATCATAATATAATGGTTGCTTTTGTTGAATTATTTCTATTCTTATTCATGTTGATACCTCGAATCAAAAGTGAACAACGGCAGTGTCAAGCGATCACTTATTATGAATGTAAAAATATTGGTTATAATCAAACGTATCTGCCAAATAAGTTCAATCATCAAGATCAAAAAGACGTAGCACTTGTGGTAAGTTTCGATGATTTAACACTTCGATGTTACATAAACAGGTGGGGAGTAAACGCAGTTAGAGAGTAGAAAGAAACTATTTTTCTTGTCTATCGTATTCTGACATTCTGTTAACCTTATGACAGATCGTCCAAATAAACAATGTCTATTATGATATCATTAGAACAATGTCAATAAAACATATGTTATCATTCCTATTGTTCAGTTAAAGGTTTCATCGATGTCTAATGAAGTTATCATTTGTTTTTTTTTGTCAAATATTTAGATCAATCAATTCACAGCGTTAATTGCTGTTGGATGTTCACCGGAACTTCGTTTTCTTCTTTGCTCAATCTATATGCCGTTATGTTTAGCTAATTACTCAGATTCAATTCCACCATGTCGTGAAGTAATTATCGAAATGGATTGAAACATCTTCTCTAGACTCATTTAGGTCTGTGAACGCGTTCGTCGACCATGCGAGTCCTTCTATACGCGATACGGTTTCATCTGGCCAGACGCCTTGAAGTGTGAACAATATCCATCGAGTACAGAAAATGCCATTTGTATGGATCCGAAAAAGGACGAAATGAAATCATCGTCATCATTACGACTTCCATCACGCCCGTCAAAATCTTGCTGTCAATGTAATACATCAGTCGGTTATCGTCTTGTCGACGAAGATGAATATTCTACAGTGAAGAAATGTTTACCACCATGTCGTTCGGCATATTTCTCTGATTCGCAATCGATTTCCATTATGAATATTTGGTTAATTATACTGAGTATAATGTGTGCGATTTCATGTACATTTGTTCTATTAACATTTTTCCTCGATATGACACGATTCAAATATCCACAACGACCAGTTATATTTTTATCTCTATGTTATTTCTTTATTTCCTGTGGTTATTTAATACGTTTGATACTAGGACATGAAAATGTCGCATGCCGATCAGATAATAAAGTAAGTTGAGTCGAAACGAAGTGTTGATTTCCTCACGTTTCTTTTGGTATTGTGTTCGTTAGATTGAAATATCCTATACTCAACTTGTACGAGTGTCTGGTCCATCAAGTTGCGCGTTCGTATTTGTTTTAACTTACTTTTTCGGTATGGCATCCTCGATTTGGTGGGTCATATTAACTTTAACATGGTTTCTTGCCGCTGGTTTCAAATGGTCGTCAGAAGCAATAGCACATTATTCACATTACTACCATTTGATCGCTTGGTTATTGCCGTGTTTACAAACAGTGGCGATTCTAATATTGAAAGGTATTGATGGTGATCCAATAAGCGGCATTTGTTATGTTGGACATACTGATTCTTCGATGTTACGTGGATTTGTTCTTTTGCCGTTGATATCATTCTTAACTATTGGAACCATATTCTTGTTAGCTGGATTGATTAGTCTTATGCGTATTCGAAATGTCATTAAAGTTCAAGATCGAAGTAAAACAAGTAAATTGGAGAAATTGATGGTACGCATCGGTCTTTTCTCCATTCTTTATACAGTTCCAGCAACGTTTGTAAGTTATTACTTTCATTTCCTCGAACTGAAATCGCTATTCTCTCTCTTTTTTTCTTTTCAAGGTTATCGGCATATATTTCTATGAATTACGTTATCGTTCACTATGGGAGGATAACCTTCATTGTGGCAAATGTCCTCGTTTACTCTCGGAATCGTACTCGTCTTGGACAGTTCAACCAAGCTTCACGATTTATATGTTAAAATACTTTTTCTCGTTGATTGTTGGTATTGTTACTGGTATATGGATAAACTTCAATCGAAAAACGTTCTTCACATGGAAAAGATTTTTATGCTGTCAGCCGACGAACAATTCGAATGAACATCGTCAAACGAAAAAACATCGTCAACGGTATGGAACTCAACGAACACGTGATGATTTCGGTATCAATTATTCGTATAGACATACGAAAATCAATGGAAGTAAATATTCACTTCCATCAACCAAGCAAGTGCCCTTAGCGCATGTGTAAAAAAGCAGAATCTTTCGTCCTATTATGTATAAATATGTATCTATTCATTCCACAATGTATAACAATAAGGAAAATGCATGAAGGTGATGTTTTGATTCTTCTTCTTTCCTTTGTTGACAATAGAGATAGCTATGAATATATATTTGTGTGTGTGTGTGTGTTGGTGTGCGTGTGTTTTCTTAATATTTTTATAATAAAAAAAATAAGTATTGGAAAGTTATACGAGGCTGTTTTTGTTTTGGGATGGAGAAACAGAGTCTCAAATGTTATACTTCGCTTGATTGATGACAGGGAACTTATGGGGTTGGAAGATAGGAAATGTGATGATATGTCAGGCATCGGGTTGTGTTCCTAAACAGATATCCGTTTAATGGAAACGACGTGTTTATGTTGAAACAGTCTAGATGATAAAATACATGACATTGTTATAAACGGTCGAAAGGAATATGTTTGTTGTTGAGTTTTTTCTCTTATAGACTGATATTGGCAAGAGAATATGTTTAACACGATGAGATATTTATTGATTAGTACAGAAATAATTAGTCAGATTGTTTTCGACCTTGAGTGTAACTGGTAGATACGTGCGAAAGCAACACTTCGGATACAAATAGTCTGTTGGAACGAGTTTGAGATGAAAAGAAGAAGTAATATTCAAACTTTTTTTTTCAAGAGCTTCGACATGTAGAGCTCTACATCATATAGTTAAATGTCACTTTCATTATTACATTCTTTCTTTAGCGGGTTATGCATTGTGAGTTGATTATGACAGTATTTCATATGACCAAAAGAAAGAAATTATGTATGCAGGAAATGATTCGATCATAATTCAGTTTTATTTCAAAATGATTTCAAGAGTCTATGAATATACTCGTCAGAAAATAATAATCGCATGCTTTATCGTTGTTGAATATAGTCAGTTGACTAGAAACAAATCAAAGTTCGAATATCATAGATCGAAAAGAAAATATTCTTACAGTGAAACGATGTGGAAGTTTTCCATAATGAACATGATGTTCCTTCGAAGGTACTGGTTGTCTATAAAGTAATTCATTTCTTTTCATTATGAATAATTATCAGTGTTCACTTACGGTCGATATTGTTGATCTTTTTGAAAGAAATTTTCCTCACTATGCGCTACTTTTGTTCGCCGTAATGGATTAAATGACCATGGTAAATACATATCATCTTCGCGGAGTACACCGACAGGGATGTATCGTGATTGATATTTGGATTGTTGAACTTGTCTGGAAACAGCGAGTGATTGTCGATGGTCGACGACATGTTGTCGACGTAATGCTTCGTAGAACTGTGCTTGCGAACTCATGCTGATTGTTTGTCTCAAGTTACTTGTGACTAAATGAAGAAATAACGAACGAGATTTTGTTTTATTCTGGCGATGCGTTTTTTCTTGCTTGTTGATGTTGTTGCAAGTTGCCTTGAGTTACGAAGTGTGCCAAGAAGAAGAAAAAGAAAGAAATCAAACGTTAGATATTTGCTTTTCCTTTGTTCTCAACATGCTTTTGGAAAGATATTTAAATTTCTGTTTGTTCTTCTTTGATCACATGTCGTCGATTAGAAAGAGTATTGCTAAGTAAAAAGAGAAAATTTCTCACGCGATTTACTTCTACTTGTGTTTGACTTGGAAATCATTGGCAAAAGTTTAATTACTTTTGTTGGATTGTATTCGAAAGTGAAACAGTGTAAATCTAAGTTTTGGTTTTATTTTAAACAAGCAAAAAGAGAAGTCTTTTGATAGGCAAATGCAACTCCTATAAATCAAAGAGAATGACAACTGTGTACAGATGGTCAGGTGTTCAACGAGAAAAGAAATTAGAAAGCAATGATCTACACAGCTACACAATGCGTTCATACACACATCAATAGCACCTAGAGAAAGATGACAACAAAACAGCAAACAGATCAATTTAATCATTATCGAATTTGATTAGTTGAGATTTTAGTTGATCTAATTCTTTCTCGAGTTCGTCAATACGTGTTTGAATCAATTTTTGCTCTTCTTCACCGCCATTCGACTCTGATAAACAGCATATATCACCATTCGGTGGTAAAATTGATGAATCAAGTTGTTCTTGTTCTTGTTGTTCATGGTATTTGTTCATCTGCTCTTTCAATTGATAAGTTGTACATAATAACTTTGGAACATCGACAACGCGTAAATTCAGACTGCCGCTTCGGCTAGCATGATTATGAAGACTAAACAGAACAGGAAGTGAAATGAGACATTCTTTCAAATCAAAACAAACCGCTCTCCAATATGTCGAAATGACTGAGTTTTTGACGTGCGATACGCTTCACTGTATATTTCATTCGATGCGTTGACAGCAGCATATAAACGCTAGAAGGAACATAGACACAAAATTGTGAACCTTATGCAAATAAGAATTCTCTACTTGTGAACAAAACATCCAGCCGGATGACTGTCGCTTTCGCCAATATGGCACACCATATTTGAAAGTAAGCCATTCCAATCCGAGTATGATCACTCCGACTACCATTCCAGCAGCTAATAGAATAAATACACCCATCAATCGTTCAACTGGTAACATGCGGTTCTGAATAAACGAAGTCCAACTTAGAATCTTGCCATTCATGAAAACTCACTTCGGTCAATCGTTTCGTTTCACAGTTCTCATAAACATACCAATCATCATGCAAACGCTGAATGATACCTATTCCACAATAATCATGTACGTCTCCAAATAGATCGTTGGTAACTAACCTTTATCAACGTAAGACAGTAGGATATTTGTGATATTCGTTTTGAAATCTGTATCGACTTTAGAAAATCCTAACGACAAACCAAATGTGCCGAAATTATCCTCACTGCTTCGAATAGCTTTGAAAACTTCACGAGTCAAATAGTATCGTGCCATTGAATGATCCATAAATAGATGCGTAATCGAGCGATTTCGTAATGATTCAATACCTTGTGCATACGAAGGAACATAATTTAAATAAGGATAAAGTGTATTAGCAAAGAAGTTTCGCATGTATTCTTCATCGCTTGTATTCGCAACAACACCAACAATACATTTCCGTGTTGTAACACAGTATTTCTAGGAGAAAGTTTCACATATACATTTCAAGGAGAACTATCGTACCGATAACTTACAACTACATCCTGGACTTTCGTTTCTGACTGTGCTTCATCGATTTCAACCATAAAAGAAGCCAATTTAGCCGTATAGATAGCAATAAAAACAATACCAAAGCCACCCCAAACCTACAAATGTCTGCTAATACTCTTCTATTGTCTGGAAAAAGAAAACATACATTTCCGAGGAATCGATTAGACCAACATTTGGGCGATTTTGTTTTAAATGTATGTGAAAAGACTATGGACCAACTTAATGTTAATGCGGATGCTAAACTAAACACCTTATGTCGACGCCGACCTTTCGGTGTTAAACTACAAATAGAAAGAAATGCGTTCAAATCTCTGTTTAGTCTTTCGGTTGATTTCCTTACCCATAAGGACTATGCCATTCAAAAAAGATTTCAAACAAAGCTGTGGCATTTAGTACTAGAAATATCATACACCATGTTGTCCACGAAAACGGCTGCAGAAAAGCTCCTAAAGATGGTCGTTTGATAGCTGGTGCAGACAAAATAACATATGACGAGTGATAAAACGGTGGAGTTAATTCCAATGAACGCGCCAGAAATGATTCGTATGGAATAGCTGATATTGATAGATGTGCTCGACGATTATGTAAAGTTTGAATCAGTGCTAACCATTTGTTCGGTTTATCGGCAAAAACGAATAACTTCGTCATTTTCAACGCTGATATCACATTCAAGTCTTCCATGCGTAGTAAAAGATTGATCGATATTCCGTAGCAGCAATGTGGTGGCGAATGATTATTGGAATGGAAGAAAAGTGCATCGATTGTTTGATTTGTCAATGGAGGATCGATTTGATAGCAAGGTATTCCATAGTTACAATGGAAATCTGATGAGATTTGTGCATCAGATACGAATATATAGGGTGGTTCAACAACACCGACAATAATCAAGGTTTGCAATAACTTTTCCATCGATATGAAACGACATTCAGTGGTTAAATCATTCCATAATGTTCCAAACATGGAATGAAACTGTGTGATATCAGCGAGAGCGTTCGATGACGATCGTGTCGTTGCGTTTTCTTGTGATAACGAACCTTTTCGCAGTGGAGATGTCATCGGTCGGCATGAACGAAAGAAATAATCGGCATTGTTCGTTCCAGTATAGAATGTCCGGGTCAGTAAACCTTGACATGAGTGTTCTGTATGTGCCTTAAAGACGAAAAGAACGTCATTTGTGGAAAAACTTTCGAGAGATTTTATCGATTACCATAAATATAGTTGGAACACGCCAAGTCAAAGTGTTCGGTTCAAATAATAATGGATCGACACCAGATCCAAAACGAAATTCACAATTCCACTCAGTATAATTGGTAAATAACCTAAAAAGCGGTGTAGTGCAAGTAGTACACTTCTTTGCAATTGACAAGCATTCTTTTTACCTTCAAATGTACCATCTATGTCAAACTGACAACCTTATGAATACTCTCGTTGAAGTTATATTAGTTTATGTACTCACAATATCTTTTCCTACGAGTATTTCTTTTTCATTTCGGATTTAATCATTTTTCTAGTCGAGCTCTCGATTATTTCTTGTCAGAAATGGACACTCACTTGATATATATCTGTGTTTTCTTCAATTGTGATCCCTCCAACGGACTATCACAGGTGGACGGACCGATAAATAACGACGATAGGTAGGAAATATTTGTTACACGAACATAAGTTTTAACAACAGCATTGAGTACAAGTTTAATGCTTGTACTTGGAAAATGGGATAATGTCCGTGAACGATCTGCACTGGCAGTATGAACTTTCGGGAAATAATGTAAAGCAAACGGCTCATTCATTCGCGAAGCAAACCACCAACTGGTTCGGTTCAACAGTAATTGTACGGTCGATACTGAACCATAGTCTTTGATTAAACGAAGAAATTGTAATTGACGTTCTGTTGACATCAAGCATAGGATAAGATCAGTATCAATTTGAGTTAAGTCATATATAATTACACGTGCTGCACGATGTAGTTCATATGATAATGATATGCGTGGTAGATGTGCACGATAGATAATGTATTGTTTGGCAAGACGAAGATATGACAAACGATACTCGACCATGTCAAGTGATGTATCGTAGATTAAAGCTAAGAAGACACGTAGAATCGGTCGTTATGTCAAAGCAATATCTTACCAATGCGAGTGTAGACTGCGCGATTATCCATGGCATCGACCATTGCTTTGGCTTCCTCGATGACATCTGGCATTAATTTGAATAGATATGGATTGTGCTAGAAGAACATATTTGTAAATGAAAACTATGAAGAAGAGAAAGATTTACTAGTTTTCCTTGAACAAGTTGGTAACGATTGATCAAAGCGATGGTCGGTAGTTTCAGTGAGCGAGATAATAGATCAATTTCTTTCGTATATGAATCTGCGACAAGTATTGTATCACGTCGTTCTTGTGATATTAATGAACATAATTTCGTCATAGAAAATGCTTTGTTTTGATCGAATATATTCAATTTGAAATCAATTGCAAATGTTCTCGTGAAATTCTGTATATCAGATGTTAAGAAACTCTCGTTGATAGGTCGACTAAATTCGCGAAAATAAATAATGCGAAGTGATTTTCTCTGTGGAACATTTGTGAACTGTGCGCTTCGGAGCTGAAAGATTGTTTTCAACGAAGGTTCAATAATCGATTGACTTTCAATGCCATGTAGGCACAAGGAAAATAGATTGAGAAACATTATAATAGATACTGAAAACGATGGTAATGAACGGGCCGATAATGACCGTTGACAAACATAATGGAACATAATCGTCGTCGAAGAATCGATGAACAAATTATTGGATCTGGCAAAGACGGCGGCATCGAGGATAATCAAAGCAGTAGTTGGTGAGGTCGGAAACCAAAGGCGGCAGTAGCGTTGGCGACAATGGCAACAGCGACTTTACATTCAGTGTGTATAGATCATTAATATTGACAAATGATATATGGACAAAGTCAAAACCTACAAAAGAAATTTTCTCGTCTAGTTCCGGAATTCTAAATATAAATGTATCTCATGATCTCTCGAGGTTTTTCTACATCCAAACCTCGATCACACCGAGAACATGCATTTATAGATGATGAGAAATAGAGAGGAAGAGAGAGAGAGAGAGAAGAAGAAACCGAGTAAAAAAGACATGAGAGGAATCGAAAGAAGCGTCTTTATTTGTTACACAGTTATTATTTGAAAAACTGACAGCGACACTGTCGTTTCTTATCGCTTGCAAGCATCCATTAAATTTCAGTAGAAAAGAAGCAAGCTACTAATTGAATGATGCTCTATTCTATAGTTCATAGACAAAGTATTCCTCTTCGGTATCTTCTACTTGTTAATTAGGTGTATTCATGCACGATTTGACGATAGTCTAATATTTATCATTTATCTTTTCTTTTAAGATTTTCTTCGTTTTTTTCTTTTATGATAACCACTGAAAAGAATGAGTAAGAGTCTCTTCTAATAAATAAAGACGAGAACAACGGCAACGACGACAACGAAAGATTTTGATTAATGGAACTAGTGCACACAAATAAGCGAGATAAGACGAATAGGAGGAGTAGATGAATATTAAGAGCATTAAACAACATGACATGTGTTGAAAATGTATGACTGAACAAGCTTAGATTGCAAGGAGAAGAAAAACGCAAAACGTATATTAATCAAACAATAAATTGAAAGGGAAAAGAAGTCATCTTAAATTAGCTACGTTTTAGTTGACAATCTCTGATGTTTCCTATGAGCAGATTAACCGTCTATGTTAACTGAGAGACATTCGATGAGTTCATCTTGTCAGCACATTCTCATTCCGATCGGTGAATAACAACGAAAACACAAAAGGTTCGCACACATACGACAGTTTTGACTTAATAGAAGAGGAAGTAATCATATCTCGACATATACATATAATGTCGCTCAATTCTTTGTTTTTTTTTCTTCTCATTGACCTTGAATGAAAAGAAGAAGGAAATTCTGTCGTGCCTTTACAGATTAAGATTTGTTTTGTTTGTTGAAATAAATGATATCAGACACGTGAAAAGCAGTTTGTTTTAAATAAAAGATAATTAGGATAGAAATCATTTCCTAGTGAAAAACAAACTTCGAAATGCGATTATGATCGCATACAAGACGCATTAGATTTTCATTGAGTACGAATAGACGCATCTGAAATGAAGAAGAGATCTGAATAAACTTGACTCGGCTGCTCTAACAATGAGCATTGATGCGAAAAAATATTGACAATACGACGAAATGAATGTAAATGCAACGTGCGATCAAAAGAAAAGTCCTAGTCGTTGTGCTGACGCTGAGACATCGACTAGTTGATTCACTCACTTGGTTCGCTCGGTCGTTCGCGTATGTTTTGTCTAATGAAATTTTGACTATTCTGGAGAAACGATTTCCATCAACGACGTTGTTTGAAGTAATGCCGTCTTTGATAGAAGATGATGTGTGCGAGTCATTTCGACACATTAAGATTGCAGTAGGACAATTCAATGATTGAAGAGTAAAAGGATTGTGCGCAAAAATCTCTTAAGCAAGAAGAAAGAGAAGCGAAAGAGGAATTCTGTGTTTTTGTTTCCCTGAAAGTTTTATTGGATATGACAAGACAATATAGAAAACATCGGATAGATTTACTTCTCGTTTGTTCATCTTTTGTTATATCAATTAATGAACATTGACATATTAATAAGTCACTCAGATTTTCAGGACATGATTTTACCAGTATCGAGATCCGAGCGTACGTCACTGCTGCGTCTTTTTATGACACGTATTTATGTTCGTCTACTGCTGATGTAAAGAACTAAGATTACTAGATGCGAACTATCATCATCTTACACTCAATTCATGCAAAAGGTGACGTAGAAAATGTAGCGTTGTTCATCATGATTTCGGATTTCCAACAAAAGAACTCTGTATGCGTCGACTAATAGAATAGCAATAGGGTGGCTATTAAGAAAAACTCGAGAGAGAGAGAGAGAGAGAGAAGAGGAAGAGATTTCGATAAGGAAGTTACTTATTATTTTGACAGTTGTCTTCCATTTGCTCGAGTTCATATCTATGACCAATAAAATCTTCTCTGACAAAATTACTTCAATTCAGTTTATTTAGTCATCAGACATTTTCGATGATGATAGATTGTCACGCATTCATATTTTCGATTATCTCAGAAGAATAGAATGCATATGATTCAAAATTAGGCTCTTTCTTAATGTTTCAAACGATTCGGCTAAAAATAGATCATTCATTTGACATAATACCGTGCTTGTTTTCTTTGTTGGACAAGCCAAGTGTCAATCTGTTTTACACTTCATTAGCACATCTATATGCTCTATAAAGTTTTCAAGAAAAATATTCTAATCGGATGCTTATGCTTGAGCAAACTTTGAGCAAGCCAATGAACTGGCAAAGTCCTGGAGAACGATCTGCGAGCATTGCTAATCGTATTTGAACAAATCGACAGAAATGGATTTATATCAGCGGCAACACTGCAAACAAACGGATTTATTTGCATATCACTAGTTTTTGCCGATCAGTAATAAGCTTTTCAATCCTCAGTGCATGTCTATGCTCAAGGCTTTCTATCTTCTGCACATTTCTAAATTACAATCGTGCTCAATCGCTACTTGAACGGCATATTGATACGCAATATTGATACTCATCTGAATTGACTCAAATCATCAGGCGCGCTATACATGACTTAATTATTCATTAAACCGAATGTTTCAAAGTAGATACTTAATCTGACTCGTTAAAGTCGAGAGAAACGTGATGGAACATGGAAATGAACTTAAGCTTATGGATATATTTTTTTCAAGGCAAAATCGTTGTATCAGTTTATCACTCGATATCGAATAACTCTTCTTGTTATTATTTCATTAGACGCACAGTTATTGTTTTCTTATTGCTCGGAGATGACTAGGAGCGTCATCCGAAATTCGATAAGTATTCCAAGAGAATGCTGATGGCTATACGAAGTAGTAAATATTTGTTGAAATAGATTAGGATGACTCGAGATATGGCATACCAATTCTTCGTTGAAAATTGCTCGTCGGAAACAGAATGATTTCGGATCGGCATAAGCAAATAAAATCTAAGAATAAGAAAGATAAATAAAGATATAATAAATAATCCGCACATCGTTCTCCTCACTCATGATCCCTCATTGAGAGAAGTTTTCTGCTCAATTACAAAGTCGTTTATATTAATTTAACATTGTAATTAGAATAATCATAGTTCGACGGAAAGAAAGTCTCTTGACGATTTGTTCTTCTCCTCCATATCATATTTCATCTTGATGACAGTGAATCTCTGCGAGAGAATTGAAGGCTAGCAGTAGTTCATCGCATCCGACTAATTTAATAAGGCAATAAATCTACCCGTTATTATTCCGATTTGTCAAGTACGATTGAAACAATTTTCATTGGCTTATTTATTAATAAGAAAGCAATATTAAACTTTGTTCTTTATTCATATTCAATTTAGATTAAACAAAAAAGTCATTCTATATTTCAGTAGTCATATGCAAAGACGAGTCAAAACAAATTTCATATAAAAATGAGAGAAACATATTAGTTAAATAAAGTAAAAATTAGATGTATTTGTAATAGCTACAAAAATGATGATTATTCTTTAAAACAAAACTAAAGCATTCGGTGAAACTGTGTTGATGATTAGATGTAATGATTCGACTAGATTAACGGCCGTCTTGGCCAAAATGTTTGATTTCGAACGGGAGAAAACTCAACAAGAGTTGTATTGATACGCTCCAATGCCGGTGAGATGTAAAGGTCAAACCATTCGTCGATAATATCGATCGAATAGAGTTCACTGAACTGTTGATGTAATGACTGTGTAAGAGTTAATAGGTCCGTATGGAGCGCTTGTAATTCAGTTAAACGGGAATCTAGTTCGTAACGTCGTACAAATCGATGTTTTCGATTGTACGATGGTGCGACGGTATGTAAAAATGTCAGACGATCATCAATTTGTGCAAGAGATGATGCTAAACTAGTTATACCTGACCAAATTGAAAGACCTACAAAACCAAAGTATCATCATCGATGCACACATCTTAACAAACCGAAATCGACTGATCTCACCTGGTAATGACTGACATAGTTGAGCATCTCTTCCAATCAAATTCATCAGACTATCGCAATCATTGATGTATTCAACAGGAATGATTTTGCCTGTATTTATTGTGTATAAACTACCTACAAGCGATTGGTACGCTGTTGGTAATAAGTCGCATAAAGGCATGAAATGGTCGAAGCGTGACCAACCAGTTAAAATAATACCGGAAAAGGCATTTCGTTTATCAGTTGAGAGTGTTCGCAAGAATTGAAGCCATGCGCGATTATTTTGGACATGATGGGTTGCATTTGTCTGCATAGAATAACGATTGAGACCACCTTTGAAGGCACTCGCTGCCCAGACTGTGGAAAATAAGTTCGAATAGATTTTCCATACAGGTGAAAATACATAAGAATCATCGAATGTCGGATGATAATTCCAAGCGACAGGTTCTACTAGGCCTTTCAGCTCATTGAGCTACACAGAAAAGATTAGAGTTTATACAAATGACAAAATCTTTGTGTGATAATGATGCTTACTAGTTTTTCGTTAACTAGAAATTGATCACCACGTATAACATCATCCCAAATAAGTATTCGTATTGCTGGTCGGATTCTGCGTACTATATTTGCAACGCGTTTCACATGACTACAAACAAATCGATTTTCTCTTTTCTTCTCCTGAATAATCATCTATTATTTACTCGACATATCGTTCTGGTACATCCATCCATGCTTCTCGGCATTGAGGATGAGAATTGGTTAAGATAACTTCATCACATCCGATGTGAATTATATTACTATATGGATGCATATCAAGCGTTTGTTTCAGAAGATCTAAATGAAGTTTTTTTCTGACAATGAAAGTCCATGAGAGGCATTCCTATTCACCTTCAAGAAGAAGATAAGTTTCGTTAAGACATGGTGTAATAACCATAGGTGAATTTAGATCATCGCGAAACAATTCAAATTGCTGGAGTTTAAGCAACCATTCTAGATGACCGAATGTTTGAATCAATGGTATAACATCCAATTGATGTGATTTCGCTGCTGTTTGAATCAATTCCATATCAGATTTTGTATAATGAAAACGATGAGTTGCCTAAAAAACATATTCAATTTCAATTCGAAAATTAAAAAAAAACTTGTTTCAATCTTACGTTAGCGAATCGACCTTCCAGTGGAAGAATATCTTCATATTCGATGACAACTCCTTTTACACCCATTTGTAATTTATCGACGAAATCGAAAAAATTTTCATAGAATTTATCAGCTTGAGGTGGAGCACCTTTTAAATCCAGATGAATGTATTTCACCAATTCATCTCCTTTCAACAACGGCTGTTTTATCATTAAATTATCGTCATTAATATTCAGAGATTGCGCTTGCGGTACCGACGGATTCACAAGTATTGGATTGACTTTCATATTTAGATGTTGATCATTGTCATTGACTAGTTTTGGTTGAAATTTTGACTTCGAGGGTGACCATTTGGAAGCGATAGTTAACATCATGACAATAAATAAAGTTACTATGAAGAATTCAAATAAACGACGCATTTTGAAAAGGATAGAACGATTGGTGAGTGAACGCATAATTAATCCATTTTTGTTAAGTAAGTTCACGTCGTTCCGATCCTTGTTATCTGTTCTATCTCGAAAAAATAGTCAGAAAATATCGGTTACTACATGCGACATCCTAATGAAGCAAATAAGAAATTTTATCTGCGAAGAAATCCTATAAAACACGACAGATGGACGACCTATGGAATGCAAATCATCTTTTCGTCTATCACTGAGTATTTTCAGCATGCAGTAATCATCTTACACTTCGAGTACAAAAGTTCATTACATGTAAAATGATCTGATATACATATACATATCTTTAACACATCTGCTGAAAGGATGGAAGCATAGATGATATAACTTTTCTGTTCTTCTTCTTCCGCTCCTCTTCTTTTTTTGTTTCTACACATAACATGCACATCGATTCATTCAATCATTCACGATCATCATAATTGAAAAAAGAGGCGAAAGAAGAAACGAGGCAGATAAGTACTTTTTCTTGAAAATAGACGATCAAGTCATATAGACAGTTGTTAGTAACGAGTGTTACATATGCATTTTGCTCTGAATTACAAAAAAAGACAAGAGAACGAAGAAAAAAAAGAAACTATGAACATGCGAAAAAGCATACAAAAGGACAAATTTCACCAGCAGTTGTTTTGAGTGTCTGTTAAGCACTTCGATCCGGATAGTTTATGTAAATAAATAATTATATGTATATATGATTTAGTTTCAAGATTCACGAGCATATTTTTGAGTCCAATCACGAGCTGAAATGGAAGAATATGAATGGAGAAAATACTGATCCGATGTATTTACCTATAGCCTTGGCACCGTGCTCATCAGCTTTCCATTTTTCTGCTACATCGGCATCTAAGAAATCATCGGGATTAGGTGCACTTAATAAAGCTTGAATGGACAAAAGAACGGTACGAATTTGCAAAGCAGGACTCCATTTCTCTAAGTGAAAGAAACATTTATGCATGTAGGATGAATCCTATGAAATAAAGTACCTTTGAGAATGTCTAGACAAACTCGGCCTAGCTTATCAATGTTAGGATGATACAATTTTGTCATAAAGCGAACTTTAGGTGGTGCCATTGGATATTCATCAGGTAAGAATAATTCGACCTTGAATTTGCCACCTTCGTATGGACTCTAAAGCAGATTGCAGGGGGATTGTAACTATTGATTGACGTAATCGTTCTTTTACTTCACTTGGTCCATCAATAACAACTTTGAAGTAACGAGGATTGTGTTCATCAACGATGGCGTCAATACCTGGCACTGGTTCTTGCTGCAGACGAGCACTCTCCTTGAGTATGAAGAGACATTCAGTTGAAAGAGAAGAATTTTTATTCGCTAACTAACCTTAACAATACGTTTAGTTAATGCACCACTGTCGGCCATACTATTTTGACAGGAATGTAGGAGATGAGTAGTTCAAAAAAAAATCTAATGTGGTAAGAGAAAAAGCTAGGCATATAAATCGATAGATTTATCCCTACTTGCTAATTAGGAAAAAAGAGAACTGGATGAGATAAGAAGACAATTATTGTTGTTGGTTGTTTATTGTTATTTTACCGTGAAATTACGAAACGGAAAAGCGACATCTATCATAGAAAGTTTTATTTTTCAAAGATAATCAAAAGTACAACGAAGTGTAAATCTGTCATGAAATTTGTATTTCAATTGGGAAAAAACCCTGAATGATCTAGCGTGATCAAGGTAAACTATGGATTGACACTCAGCTGCTGTTGAAATTGAAAAATTCCCATTTCCTTTCCACTAATCATAATCTTTGATATCTAGATGAGAATTTGCTCGTGGAATATCAATGGCCTTCGCTCATTGCGACAACCATTACAAGCAGTACTTGAACAACTCAATTGTGACATCATATGCTTTCAAGAAACGAAAGTGACACGTAAGGTTTGCAAAACCAGCGTTGATTAAATCTTTCTCTGTGGTTAGGTCAAGCACTTGCTGAGGCCTATGCTCGAATCGATGGTTATCATACATTTTACAGCTGGTCACGACTTCGATCGGGTTATTCGGGTGTTGCAATATTTTGTAAAACATCATTGACACCGATTCATGCAGAAGAAGGTTTGTTTGAAGATGAAAATATTTGTAGCGGCGATGAAGATCGAAATCTTTCGTTAGTTTTTAGGTCTTGCTGGAAAATTACACACGAATCTTGAGGATGGTTTAGGTGGAGAATACTCAACAATGGACGAAAATGATCTGTTAGCTATTGATCGCGAGGGTCGTGCAATCATGACGGAGCATGAACTTGAGTAAGTTTTTCCTTAGTTTTCGAGAATTTTTATCAGGGTTTGAAAACTAGAGATGGAACAAGTCTGGTCATCATCAATGTTTATTGTCCTCGGGTTGACCCTGATAAGCCTGAACGATTAACTTATAAACTTAATTTCTATGCTGCACTCGAGCAACGTGCTCGATACTTTCTAGAACGTGGATGGTATGCTCAAAGCTATTTTTGTACACTTGATTGAGCTATAAAGATTCATATTTAACTAGTCGGGTGATTATTGTTGGCGATTTCAATGTCTCCCACAAACCAATCGATACCTGCGATCCTGGAGAAGATCTCGATGTGAGTCTTGGATAGATAGATTGGTTAAATCAAGTGAAATTTCCGTATTTTAGTATTTCAATTCCAGCCCTTCACGTCTTTGGTTTTCGAAATTGATTTCTGATAATATTTTCATCGATACATTCCGTTATTTGCATCCAGATCAACGGGAAGCGTATACCTGTTGGGAAACATTATCAAGCGCTCGTGTGAATAATTATGGTGTGCGTATAGATTATATTATCTGCGACGGAATGGTATCCAAATCACATTTAGTCGATTGTCAGCATCGAATAGAGGTTGAATCGAGTGATCATTGTCCAATCGTTGCAGAATTCAATTTCGTTCTCAAGGATCGTACATTGTCGAAACCACCTTCGATCTGTACAAAGTTTTGGTCAGAATTTAAGGGTACACAAATGAAACTGAGTCAATTTATGATGAAAACGAAACGAACGCGAGAAGACGAGATTGAGACAGATACTGAGAAGTAAGAATGAGTCACGATAGAAGACTTGCGGTAAATGAATTTTAAATTTTAGGAAAGAACAAATAGAAGAAATAATTATGATAACTAACGAAAAAGTTATACAGGTAAGTCAATCAATAGTTACTTGTCAAACTAACTCTACAGTGTTTAATTAGAATGGTAAATCTAATGAAAAGACAAGTATTACACAATCGAAAACACTGGTAAAACCAGCATTGAAAAAGATTAAATCAGGACAATCATCACTCTTCCAACATTTTATACGAAGTTCTCAAACAAGTCCTTCCTCTACTGCTGAGTCAAAGCCCAAAGTAGGATCGATTATTTAAGAGATTCTCATGACATAGTTCCTTTCATCTATTCTTCAAGGAACCTGAAGTCGTAGATATAACTCCGTCCTCTGTAGTGGACGAGAAACCGAAGAAGACAACAACATGGAATCATATTTTCCGTCCCCCAACTCCACCACCGTTGTGTAATGGTCACAAAGAACATTGCGTGATACGTCAAGTGAAAGATACATCTTCAGTCAATTGGGGACGATATTTTTATGTATGTTCGCGTGCCAATGGTGCTTCTAACAACCCTCAAGCACGTTGTGATCATTTCCAATGGAAAGAGATCAAGAAAAAGGGTCAATCAGAATGAATTTCTTTGTTTGCGTTTCCTTTTCTTTTGTACTATAATTATTTTATTTCGGTAATGTCAAATGACAGAGTTCAATCAGATAAATAAATAAATCCAGAAAACAGTCTATTCAACTTTCACACCTTTCCAAAACGCGACATAACCTTTGATTTCATCGGCAGCTTCTTTCACGTTTGGATAATACCAAGCGGCGTCTTTGTTTTCTTTACCATCGACGACGAGTGTGTAATACGAAGCTACACCTTTCCAACCACAAGTTGTATGCGTATCGGAATCCTTGAAAAATTCTTTTTTAATAGAATCTGGTGGAAAATAGTGGTTGTTTTCGACCACGATTGTTTTGTCACTTTCGGCAAGGACTTGTCCGTTCCAGATAGCTTTCTTCGTCATGTTTAGACCTTTAATGAAGATAGAATAAAATGCGATTACATAATAGTAAATATATGCATGCACTCAGACAGAAAAGAGACGATTTTTAGAAACCATTTGACATGCTACTCAATAGGTGTCGTTGAATTATGAGGTTTTCGGAAGGTACAAACAATATTTTCATCAACATACATCAATCTCTTCCAGTTAACTGCCGCCTGTTTTTTTTAATATACCGAGAACTGCCCTAACTAAGCGGCTCATATTTGAGTACCGTCCAACTCTAAGTGAAATCGGCGTTCTCTGTGTACTGTAAATATACTCTAGCATGGTAAATAATCTTACGTATTTACCAAAAGTACATATGCAAGAAACTGTTCAAGAAGTGGAGTAGATTCATTATGTATGCAATAGTTCTCAAAACAGAAGAATCACTGAAAAAGAACATCGGCCTCTCGATATCTCTCGAATTATGTTCAGTGTTTTTTCAGCGCTTACTTCAATGTATAACCTATCATACGTTATCGAACTAAAGACTACTTTAGTTTCATAGCGAATTTCGAAAAATTGTCCAAATCTTATGTTTTGCTACTTGATATTCTGAAATATCTGCTGTAAAGAGTCGTATACGATGGCTTGCATCAGATGGTCCGAAGTCCACTTGTATAAATAGAGAAACGGCATGTTTATTTTTCATGAATAGTCGAAATTGTGTTGTTTGTATTTCTTAATAAACTTGTCTCTGGAGCGAGAGTATTATTAATTCACGTAAGAAAATGAAATACAAATACAAAAAACAAGGAGAGGAACAAGAGTTTCAAAAACCTTCGTCAACTTGATATATACTTTTCATTTGGTATTGGCGTTTCAGTAGAATTTTGACAGGTTATTCTTCGTTATTGAAAGTCTACTGTAGCATGAGAACGGCTCTGACGCGTCATTCGTTGGTCATATGGTTAACAATCCTGTTGAACACCAAGCACACAACAAGTAATAACTCTTCCTAATCAGATTTGAAGGATGACAAGACGACTTGCATAGTACAGGGAGTGAGAATTATGTTACTTGATAGGTTCTAAAACTAGTGAGTAGTACTCCTCACTATTGCAGCTTTTTCTAATGGCTTTGAATATGTTTGAGAGTATTGTATGTTACGTCTTAAGAGCTTTCCATACGAAGTCCCAGTATGTATCAATGTGTATTATAAGTAAAGGATAGAGTCAAAATTAATCTAGTTGTTGCGTTTTCTTTTCCGAGGTGTCTGAGTACTGTATGAAAGCTCAACGATAATAGTTACTTTCTACTGGATGTAAACATTGCAAACAGCGTATATCTGAGTGATTGAATTCTGAATTTTAAATTATTAGGAGCCATGTTTTAATCAGCTCTCACATTTATATATCTTTTTTCGTAAGTCAACAGAGACGTATTCGATCGGAAGAGTTATACACAGACAAATAGATCACGTTGTTCAGATTGTCAATAAGTTTCTATGTTGCTTATATTTCACCATCAATCGATGCCTAAGCCTACGAAAAAGCGATATTCGAGTTGGTGTTTTTCACAGGTGTTTCATATAATCAACCAAAACTATCGGCTTGTGCAACATGGGAGCCAAGCGCGATTACTTTCGCTGACGCTAGTACTATTGGTTCAAATCCTATGGACGTGTTTGTGGATATTAATAACACTGTCTATGTGTCTGGCAAAACATCAAGTAATGCGTTTGTGTGGTTTCAAGGAAGTACGTTTCCCGATAGAAATCTGTCCGGAGATTACAACGCTTCGTATAGTATTTTTGTTGGGAATGATGGTAGCATATATCTTGATAGTGGTGAAGGGAAAAACCGTGTGGACAGATGGTCATTAAATGTTTCATGGGGTACGCCAGTCATGTACACCAATTTTAGTTTCTGTCGTGATATTTTTATTGATCTGAATAACAACATTTACTGTTCTATTGGTGATTTCCATCGAGTGGTTAGGAGATCATGGAATGATAGTGCGAATACTATAACAGTCGTTGCTGGTAATGGAACTGCAGCACCAGCATCAAATACATTGAGTGAACCCAGAGGAATATTTGTCGACGCTTTTAGGCGCTTGTATGTTGCTGATTGTGGAAACGATCGAGTACAATTATTCCAGCCTAATAGCTTGACCGCGAACACGATAGTAGGAAACGGAACAGCAGGAACAATTTCACTTAATTGTCCTTGTGGTCTCATAACGGATGTAGATGGCAACTTGTTCATTGCTGATAGTAAATACAATCGCATTGTTCGTTCAGGAAATAGTGGTTCTCAGTGTATCATTGGATGTTCAAAGACAGGCGGCTCGGCTGCTAATCAACTATTGAGTCCGCAAGGTTTAAGTTTTGATAGTTATGGCAATATGTATGTTGTTGATAAAGCAAATAGTAGAATTCAAAAATTTACTTTGGCAACAAACTCTTGTGGTAAGTGTTCATAAACTATAGTCTCCTTCAAACATAATCAAAGTTGTTTTTTAGGACTTTCTCTGAATCAACCAATGTTCTGTCCGTCCGCTGAGTGGGATCTTAACGGCACAATATTTGCAGATAATACAACTATTGGTAACAAGCCCAACAGTATTTGGGTTGATCGGAAGAATAATGTTTATACATCACTTCAAGAAACCAACAGTGTTTTGATATGGTTTAATCAAAGCTCGAGTTCAATGCAAAACATTTCCTACGATATACGGTATCCATATGGCCTTTTCATAACAAACAATGGTGATCTTTACATTGATAACGGTTTTCTAAAGGGTCGAGTTGACAAGTGGTCATTGTCCGAGAACAGAAGTAGTACCGTTATGTTGGTCACTGGTTCTTGCTACAGTTTATTCATTGATATTTACGACAATCTGTATTGCTCTTTAGGAGCATTGCATAAAATTATCAAAAAGTCGATCTATACCCCGACAAACGCGTCTCAACTCATTGCAGGAAATGGAACGAATGGAACGGATTCAAATCTACTGAACCAACCCTACGGAATCTTCGTCGATATAGCTCTCAATTTGTATGTAGCAGATTGTGGCAACAATCGTGTACAGCGCTTTCCATCAGGACAAGTAACTGCTACAACTGTCACAGCAAATAGTTCATTATATGGAATCTCACTTTCATCTCCAACTGCAGTGATCCTCGATAAAGGAAATAATTTATTTATCATGGATAGTCACAATAATCGTATTGTAGTCGTTGGGTCAATGGGCACTAAATGCCTTATAGGATGCACAAGTATTAATATGGCATCGTCATCGATATTAAATGCTCCATTAATGTTTACATTTGATCGTGATGGTAATATCTTTGTTACTGACTATGGGAATGACCGTATCGTGAAATTTCGTTTCATCGAAGATTCGTGTGGTAAGTTCTCTTTGAATGACTCTGCCCGAGCTATTACAATATGTGTGTCATTCTGTTTTAGCGCAAACTACTGTAACATCTACTGAAATAACTACTAGTGGAAGTTGGACATCGCTTCAGACCAATCACATAACTACAGATATATCAACAGTGACAACGGGATCAATGACAACTTTGGGAAATCAAAGTATTCCGATTTTCTGTAGAGTTATAAGAGAACATTTGGATCATCACCTTCTCCTCTTCTTCTTCAGACTGTTTTGCACCAGCAGTTGTCTTAATTCCTGGTACATCATCCTTGTCATTACCGATTCAAAACCGACGAAATCAAGATCTTTACATTAGTTCATACATTCAATTGAAGTGCAATACTTCTCTTTCAACGAACATTCAATGGACTATTCGTAGTTGCAGTAGCACCAATTGTTTAACTCCCGTTCAACTTGACTCATCCATTATAACAACATTCAGTGAACTTTATCTGCCTGCAAGAACTTTATCCTATGGTTTATATCAATTTGAACTGAGAGTGACCATGAATACCTCTTTAAATTTAACATCCACAAACTCAGCTTTTGTCACAGTAATAGCATCGAATATTACAGCGAATCTTGTTCAATATGGAACTTCAATGATTACACGTGGTCGATCACAAGATTTCACACTCGATCCAGGTAGTTTCTCCATTGATCCTGATGGAAATGTGTTCAATGCAAGTGTAAGCGATCTTCGAAATCGAATTTTCCGTATCTATCCGAATAATCTACTGTAATTTAGCATTGGAAATATGAATATTATTGTCGTATTTATGGTTTCTACGATTTTCCCAATATTCTCGGATCACTGTTGACAATTGATGATCCGCGAATTACTCAATTCAACTCGTCTTGTTTATCAAACACTTCACGTACGTTTATCAGTAGATTTCCTTTTTCATTTCCAAATTTTTTTTCTGAAGGAAATCAAGCACCATTACAATTTGGTGGAGGTTCAATTTCACCAAATTCATCATTAACGATTCGTTCCTATTCACTTGCATCCAATCAAACGTATGAATTCCAAGTAATTATGACAAATCGTCAGAATCCTGCAATTCAAACAACTGGTTATCTACTCGCTCGCATCGAAGATAGGAAATCTCAAATGATTACCGTAGCGTCTGTTGTTTTATACCTTGTTTATATTTGACAATGATGATGGTTTTTGTAGATGTGTCATCGCTGAACTATGTGTTTCGATTACGGAATTTCAAATAATCAATCCAACAACACAAGTGGAATTGTTTTCTGCTTGTTCGGAGGATTGTTCAACAGTATTAAATATAACATGGAATGTGTACAAAGGTACCTACGTATCGTCGAGCATTCAATGGACACTATTCAACGAAAGCAAATTATATGAAAATGTTTGGTTTTTTGGTAGACGTTCATCGAGATTTTGCCCTTCTCACTAATGAAATATAAATCTGTATAGGTTCACATACTAGTAATTTTACTGCGACAAAGGATCTGTTTCTTAATAATGCTCAAACTACTCACTGGCGATTTGAAGTTGTATACACTTCTGCTTCAGAAAATAGTTCCAGTGCATTAGATTTTATCCTAAATCAACCTCCTCGAAATGGTTCTTGTTCGATTAGTCCTCTCAACGGCACCACAAGTACTGTATTTAACATTTCCTGTTTGAACTGGATTGATGAAGACGAAATTAAAGGCTATTCTATCTATGGTATACACTCTTCTTGCAACTAATTGTCAAACACTCATTCTGTATTTTAGGTTATACATCAGAGAATCCCGAACAAACAATCATTGCTTTTAGCGCAGTATCCGACTTTCAAGTTTATTTACCATCCGGAGACAGCAAAACTTCATTGCTGCAACTTACAGTTTATATCCGTGATAGTTTTGATGCTGTGGTAGAATTCAATTTGACCGCTGTTATTGTCACAGTAGACTCGGCTATTGTGGCTGATTTTGTCCATAATTTACAGAACGCATCGAGTTCGTCGGCTGTCAATCCAATTATTCAATTACTCGTCAGTGGAAATCAGAATATGATTGCACAAATAATCACATCACTTGCAAAGGAATTCAATAGAATCAATACGCAAAACGCTCATTATGCATTCTCTAGTATATCTTCTAATTGGTAACTTAAAGATAATCGAGAATAACTTCGTCTTTCTTTTCTAGATGGTATTTCTCTAAATACTTTCACTGTCTCTCCATTAAACAGTCAAAGATTACTAAACGTCAGTTGTACTAATACAAAAATCTCTTCTCTATTTTATTCCTTCAGGCTAATATTTCACTGAACACACCCATTCTTCAAGAATACCTGAAACAACTAAATAATTATATCAATACTCGTGATTATCTCATGATGTATCTGTCCAAACTTCCAATTACTTCTTTGAGCAGTATTTCGTTACAAGCATCGGCACTAGCGCAACTCACCCAAGCCACGAACCAATTGACACGAACATCTTCCGTATGTTATAAACATTCTGTTCAAATATTCTACTATTGTTTTGAACAGGCTATTGCTTCTGACAAATGCTATCAACTAGCGTCTGCTCTGCATTCGAAGTCATCGCAAGTTTTCTTTCAAGATGTGCAACGTGCTGCTGTTCATCTCGCTGAATGCACTTCGAATGTTTTAACTGTTCGATAATTTTCCTTCAATCGGAAAAAGAGCAATCATCATGTTTCTTTTCTAGGCGATCAATGGCCCTTTACAACAACGAACAATTGTTCTTGATTTAGACTCATTTCGTGCTAATACATTTCCACAAGATTATGAAACTAATCTTGAGTTAGAATGGGCTAATCCAAGTAAGAAATCGTTTTGATTTCCATCTTTCAATCATTCATCGTTCAAGATTTATTTGCCAATGGCGATGATTTTTCCTGGGAAACTATCCAAAAGAGTCGAATTATTTATTATCAAAAACAAACAGCTAATACGATAAGCAATCAAGCGAAAGAAACCATGTCTTTATTGACAAACGCATTAAACTTACATTTGAATATCGGTCAAAACCTAACTATGAATACCTCAGCAGTTTTCATGTCCTTAGAAACTTTACAACTTGAATCACTGGCAAATAAATCCACTCGACAAGCAGAAAATGCATACATCCATATTCCGTCGAATTTACAAGTGAATCTCTCGGCAAATTCAGCTGTTTCACTTCGAGTTAGACATCCTTTTTCTATGAATCATGTAAATCTTGCATTTGTCTTTCAGTCAATCTTACAACCGTTGGCATCAGCTAGTAATTTTCAAATAACAAATCTTTCCACCAGTCTTTCACTTTCGATTCTCGACCGGTCTGGAAAAGAGATTTCTGTACAAGCGTTAAAAGATCATCCGATCGAATTATTAATTCCTCGGGATCCAAATATAGTTATACCATCAATGGTTTTACAGAATGTCACAGCAATGAATTACGCTCCTCATCAGCTACTATTCAATCTACATTTTGTTGATATAATATCAACTCTTCCAGTATCTGTTCATTTCGAAATGCGTCCACTAAACAAAACTCGATCGTATTTATTAATTTATAAATTTGATAGTTCGCCACAATTGAATACATCCATTCGACAAATTGATGGCTGGTCTCTCCTTTGTCCTTCGAGTATAGATCAACTTTACATTGGATACATCTATATCATTCTTGACGTTTAGATTTGAATGTTGACGATATCTACACATACTTCATTGATAATCAACTCACCGTTGGTCATCAGTCCGTGATATTCGGTATACGAGAATTAAATTCTACAGACTACTGTTTGAATCAATCACTTTCGAATCCACCCATATTAAATGAACCATTCAAGTTTTCAACCAACTATGAATTACGTATCTACACATCGGGTTGCTATTACTTAGATTCGAACAACAATTGGCAATCCGACGGATTAGTAGTAAGTCGTTGCCTTTTTTTTCTTACGTCAAAAGAGAGTATCTTTCTTTTTCGCAACGAATAGGTTGGCTCTGCAACAAATCATTATCAAACGCAATGTTTTTCGACTCATTTAACAACATTTGCTGGCGGTTTTCTAGTTTTACCGGCACCTACCAGCTGGAACTATGTCTTCTCAAATGTTGATTTTGTTAAAATCAAGACGATTTACGTCACTGTCATATGCATTTCTATGCTATACTTCATCATACTGGTGATCTATGTTCAATACAAAGATAGAAGAGATTTGGCGACATGTGGAGTAACACCATTACTGGATAATTATAAACTAGATCAATATTTTTACGAAGTTCTGTTCTTCACGCGAACATTATCTACTCCACACCGATCGATTTTGCAACGTGGTGGTATTGATGCATTTGTCATGGATGTTCCAAAGTAAATATTCATAGTACTTCTTCGAACTAAAATCATAATGTCCCTTTACTTTTCAGATCAATTGGACTGTTGAGTTACATTCGTATTCGGTGTGACAATTCTGGTAAAGTACCATCAGCATCTTGGTTTCTCAAATACATCATTGTGTGTGATTCGCAAATGATGGAGAAATTCTCTTTTATATGTCAAGATTGGTTAGCTTTTGAAAACGACGATGGCGCAGTCAGTATTGTTCATATATTTGTATCTGTCTAGTCTTTCTTTTTTAGATCGAATGGGCTCTGACATACGCAGATAAATGGCAGAGACAACAGTTTTCTGATGTTTTATCGAAACATGTCTATCATAGTGTGTCAGCGGGTCATTTATGGCATTCGATCTTTTCGCGTCTACCAACAAGTAAATTCACACGTGTGCAACGATGCACCTGCTATTTCGTTTTACTGGTTACTGCAATGTTGTTGAATATCCTTTACTATAATCAAGCAAATGATACTAAGGTGAAACAAAACACCGGAAGTTTAATCATCAGACCATTTTATATCACTCCAGAACAGGTTTGTGTTCTGTTTGCTTCAAAATATTTATTGAAGAAGAATATTTCAGATTACCATTGAATTTATTGTCGGAGCACTTACGTTTCTTCTAAGTATATTACTGGTGGAATTCTTTCGATGCATTCGCTCTTCTCATCCGTCGATATCTTCACTACGAGAAGCGATGTATAAAATAATACAAAAACCTGTACCGTAAGATCGCGCATTATTAATTATATAGAAAGTTTTTTTCTTTTGTTTATTAAGTGAAGAGATGGTAATAACTACGGACAAAACAAAACGATCGAAACTCATATTGCCTTGGTGGTGTCTATTTATTGTGTATACACTATCATTTATAATGCTTCACATATCTACATTTTTCATTATTGCACGCGGAATTGAATTTGGTGATTTGAAAACTCAAAAGTGGTTAACATCATTACTTAGCGGATTCTTTTTTTCGATGTTTGTAGTTCAGCCCGTTAAAGTAAATCAATTCACTGAGAAAAGATCGATTCGAAGGAATTCGTTTCTACTAGGTTATTGGTTTAGCCGTACTATTCGCGTTTTTCATGAGAAGTACTGATCAAGAGATGATGCGATCAAACTATTCGAATGGAAACCACATCTTCCCGAGTAAAATAGATGAACTGTTGGACGTACTCAATCAAGTAAGAATCACTTTCGGAGACATGTGTTTGCTATTTTTAATATTTAGTCGTATATGAGTCAACAACTTCAATGAATTCAGCTTTTTACCAGCCAGAGCGCATGAAAAACTTGATCAAAAGAAACTTTAATGTTTGATGTAGTGTCGAGTGTATATCTATGTACTATCAAAAAGATTAAAAAGATACAGAAAAGAAGATAAATATGCACTAGAAACGATGTTCAAAAGCATCTTCGCTCATGTCGCGAATAGAAGCATGGAGGACAAATGTTGACGCCGCATCCTTGACAGTCTCCAACAGCATCTTTATAACACGAACTGCATTTTGGTGTACATCGAACAACCATTGCTTTATAACCAACATTAGCAGCGCATCCGTGTTTCCGAAAGTGCGATAAACAGTAACGGTAATTACAAAAATCACATCGTCCGTAAGATGGTTTGGTACACTCCAAACATCGGATGCTGGAACCTGAACCCATTGAAACACGTAGTGATGAATACAGGAGTTTTCGCGAGGCAAACAATTTTCTAATGTAGAAAGGCTTTTTTACATTCTTTGCTTTTAAGCAGCAGAATGTGCTGAAAAGGTACAATTACATGATGCGTCAGTCAATATTTTTATGTTTGACACACAAGAGAGAGAGAGTCAATTTATGTAAGAAATTTGCATACGTGCAAAAATATTTTTTATTTATGAAACAAACCATAAATGTTTCGGATCTGACACTGTATTATATATGATATAGCTAAAGACGTGGATTTTGTCCATTAATAGGTGGCAGTAGCGATGGTGGTTGACGAATGGATACTAAATAAGACAAACAAGTTTTACAATCCGTCTTTTAAGTGAGACATTATCTTATTACCCGACGATGTATTCCATCGATTCTGTTGTTGGTGTAGAAGTTCGTTCGAACGCAAACGCTAGAAAAGTTGGAGATTGAACTCCCTAGACAGAATTCCATTCGGATACTTACATTTAGGGAATCTGTTGAACTCTCAAGACTCGGTAAACGTTTACGATCATATCTTGGACTATTTGCATTTGGTAGTCCCGAGCTAATATATTGAAATTAGACGCTTTTTATACGACTTAGAGAAATTCCTACTCATCAATACGCGCGACTTGAGTATGTACCCATTCATAAACACGATTGGCACGTGGTTGTGTGACTACAGGCGGATTAGCAGCTAAAGAATGAAAATAGAACGAACGAGTTCGTGTTTTCAATTTGAATCCTTGTCAAACTTTGAGTATGTGCAAGTGGCTTTGTCGTATTTGTTACTGATGGTTTACGTCGAGCTAATCGAAGTGTACCAGGTGGTTGTTCATTATTTCGAGCCATTTGTAAACGTTGAAACGCATCTAAAAGAAAATCAAAGTGAACATTTCATTGAAAATGTAAAGAAATTAACCCATATGCTGTCGTTTTTGCCTACGTTCGGCATTCCATTTCATTTTTTGTGCACGTTTTAACATTAAAGCTGCTGTAGTACTCGATGGAGTAAAACCCCATTCATTCGTCATCATAATAGGTCGTGCGGACATGTCGAGGGGCTCAACAATTGGTTTTGCACGTGAAGAAGCTGTAGATGATGCACGACCGGAGTTTGGACGAGACAGCTCAGTTATTTGAATTGGACTCGGTAAGATTCCATGTTGAGATTGCCAGACTTGTCGAACACGAGCCACTGGTGTCTGTGGTCGTTGAAATTTCGCATCAAACGCAGCCTATGAATAATCAATGAACAGTCTTTGTCTCCAACGGATAAAAGAAAGTAATTTACTTCATCGAATTCAAATTGAGTCAAATCAATTTCGTCGAAGGTTTGTTGTTGTGAACTATGAAAATGTCGCACATTGTACATTCGCTGTCGAACTACATAACCGCGCCAACGAGCCTGAATCTTCTGTGCAGCTTGTTGACATTTATCTAAATTTTGTTCCATCAATCGCCGACGCCAATGTGCTTGCAATCGAATGATGCTTTGTTCTTTCGGAGACAGTTCTAAATAATTGTATGTGATTATTTAAGCAATACACGAGTTTTACATACCTTTAGGCTCACTAGACAACTTGATTATTTCTGACAGTTCGACAGGCTCGACTTTTTTCTGTTCGTAATACTGTTGACATTGATTTTGAATTAATTTAAGTAGATGAAACGGTTCTGTTTGGCATTGCTCAACTGTTTGACGTAATTTAATTAACACTGATGTAATATTTGACAGAAATGTTAAATATAATTGAATCGATTCAGTTGATTTGTTCGTAGAAAAATTAGGTAATAATGTGATGGGATTTGTTGGAGACTTCTTTTCTGAGACAAGTGTTTCATTAATATCGCACAGTACAGGATTTTGTTCTAAATTCAGTCGACACAATGATGGACAAGTTTTGACGAAGCGTTTTACAATCGATTCATCTAAAAGAAACAATGTATAATACTGTGAATGATTTTGTTGAACGTGAGTTTCTCTACCAGAAAGTTGATTGAAACCCAAATCCAATTCATTCAATACTGGTAATTTAATTGGTGATAGCTCTTGCAAACTATTACTTGCTAAACGCAGATGTGTTAGAAATGGTAACCACGATCCAGTGGATAGTTCATCAAATGAAGTTAAACTATTCGATGAAAGATCCAGTTCATTCAATAGAATCGAATTCAAAAGATTGGGACATTGAATCAAAGCATTTGAAGTTGCTTTTAGTGTTATCAATAACGGACATTGCTCGAGTTGTTCCATTTCGACAAGGTGATTATCGGATAGATCCATATGTAACAGATGTGTACAACCTTGTAAACCAATCGTAGTCAATAGTTGATTGCCTGTTGCAAGGAGAATATTCAAGTTTGATAGAGTCTCAATGCCATTCAAACGTGTGAGACGATTTTTTGAAACATCGAGATATTTGAGAGATGGACTTTGTAGAGAAAGAAGTGAAGTCAGACGGTTACGAGATATGTTTAGATACTGTAAATGATTCAATTGAATATGCATTTGTTCAAGCCAGTTATTCTACATTAAAAAAATGAACTCTTGCAGATCGAACTTCGTTCTATTTACCTCAACGTCAAGAATAGTCAATGACGAGCAGGATTCTAAACCAGTCAATTGAACGAGTTTACACTGACGAAGTGTAAGGTGAGTTAAGTTGGAGTACGTATTTCCAACTAATGACAATGAGCACGGAGTGATAAGTTTATCCAACAGCAGATAACGAAGCTAAACGAGAGGAAGAAATTCGAGAAAGTTTTTCAATGATTGACATACCTCGCTTGGTGATTGACTTTTGGCTGCTTTTGTTAACAATTGAGAATCAATGTCTGGTAGTTTCCGAATAGAGACACCTGTTTTGCGTGATGGTATTTGATGACTCAATTCTTCAGTCAACTGAATGAGATTCGCGTAAGTCATATCACGAGTATGTTCTGCCCAGCGACGAGCATCGTTCAAGAATGGGTAGGTCACTTGAGTAGTTGGTCTTTCTTGCACAGGTACTGTCTTGCGTGGAGTGGATACTTTTGGTGTGATTGGACGGTCACGTGTGACTGGCACTGTTTCGATAGGTTTCGAGGAAATGATAGGATCGACAGGTAATGGATCAGCAGACTTGCCGATCGGATGTGGATCATGGAATGAGAAAACAAGTTGAGAATTGTTGATGGATACTTCAGATTTCTTCTCTTCTTTAGCTGGTAATGTTTCAATTTGTGTTCTATGCTCAGTTGGCGATGGAATTCTTGTCGGTTTGCTAACAATTGGATCAGGTTTAATTTCAGCTACTGGCGGAACGATATTCGCAGCTTTTCGTGGCGAAATACTCCCAATTCGCAACAGTGTTGTGGAAGATTTATTTACAAATGTATTCGATCGTTTCAATGTTGCAGACGAAGTTGAATCGACTGATCTTGCGGTCGAAATCCGTTCGATAGTTGGCCGTTGAAAATTCTCCATTTCTTTGTCAAACGTTTTCGAGCGAATCAATGAATTCGACAAGGATATGTTTTCGATCGATGGTGTTATCGGGCTTTCGATGTTTTTATCGAATGTATTCGACCGTGCCAATGTTGTCAATGAATCCTTCACATGAGTCGGCATGTGAGTATTAGATGCTTTAATAGGAATCATTGTCAGCTGTTTACTTGTTGGTACAGTCTTCTGATTTGAAGTTGTGTCCCTGAAAGAAACATGAAATTGTTTGATAATGAGCATTCTGTCGTTTGATTTGAATTTACTTAGCGTTGACCGATACTTGTGCTGGCTCTACTTTTGATGCAGGTATGCGTCTGTGTGGTGATCTAACTCGTTGTTGTTTTGATTGGATGGGTGAAGATACTCGATGATTGGGCAGAACAATGTTTGTTTCGTCAGGAAAAACAGTCGGAATGAAATCGATTGGGTTTTCCAGTTGAAGAATCTGAGTTGACGGCGGAGGAGTACTGTAGAAAATAAAGATAGAAGTAGAAGAAGAAGATTCGTCACTCTTAACTAACTTCGACGTTTGTTTTGTATTGACTTTCTTCTTCTTGGCTGATTCCTCTTTTTGCGCAATAGGTTGTTCTAGAACAAAAACCGCTCGTACTCATTGAATGGTCTGACTTTTGCTACACCTGTAGGTATTAATGGTTGCAACTTTTGTCCTTGATTTATTGGTTTAATCGCTACATCTATCAATGGCGATGAGATTCGATTACTGGTCGGTAAAAGTATTGTTGTCATATCAGTAGTTTCTCGTTGATTCTCCTTTTCAGTTGGATCAATTCGTTGAGTTTTCGTCGCTTTAGGAACATTAGCCATCTCAATTTGTTCTCTTTTCTTACGTTTTTTCGCAATGGATTTCAATGTTGGTTCGACTCGTTTCTCTATCTCTTTGTGATACTGACGATAAACTCTAGAGAAAAGAGAATTTCCTTCTTGAAGTACATTCATACTCATAGAAATAAGAAAACTGACCGTCGTCCTCGATACCACGCTTGAATGATAGTGGCCATTTTATTGTGTCGTTCATTTGTGACACGTTCTTGTTCACGACAAAGGTTTTCGAATTGAAGTTTCTCATTTTGAGCTTGACGAGTATTTTCATCAAGTGTCTCCTAGAAATATATATATATATATATATATAATCGAAGAGTTTATGAGGAAATCAAACAGGATCTAACTTGTAAGCGACGGTATTCTTCTGTTAAACGAATTTGTTGCTCTTGAAGTACGACGGCATAACGCTCTTCTTCTTCCTAAACATTCTCATAGGAAATTGATGAATTTCAACGAAAGATTACTTTTCGTCGTTGTTCAAGTAGTGCTAATTCGTCTAGCATTCGTTGATGGGATTCAATTAGACGCTCATCATACAACTTTTTATTCGGATCTTCTTGTTCACGAGGAGTTGGCTCAGCAGTCTAAAATAATATCGATTGTTTTATTGAATAATGCACAAAAAGTCGCTTTTACTTCAACGGTCTCGACTGGTTGAAGACTTCGTTTAAGCGCTTCGATCTTCTGACGCGCATCATACTTATCATCATCGTCATCATCAGAATTGGACTGGATCATTGAATCAGACGGTAATTCTTCTGTATTGATACTTTCGAGAATCTGAAGACAATTCATTCAAATTTCAATCAATGGCGGTAGTATAAGCATACTCGATCTAATTCTTCTCGTTCGATTCCACATTGATGTGCGACATTGTTCTGAATTTCTTTTTCACTTTGTCCAACTGGTCTCTTGATTAATTCATCGATCTCTGTAAAATCGATGTCATATCGATCCACATTCGCTTCACTTTCTTTCTGAAACGCTGCTAAACGTTCGTGCATTTCTTTTTCTAAATTTCGTCGAGTTTCGTTCAAATCTTGCTTGAATTCAACTGGTTTTGTATCAGTTTGCTGTTCGGTCTGATCTTCATCGTCTTCCAACGAGCCGTCCAATGTAAGTGCATCAAGTTCTTCTTGAATAAGCCTATCAAGATCGGTTTCATCATTTGGATCCATTTTTCTAATCGAGATTTATCACAACTGACTGCTTACAATGTATGATTCATGTGCCATTGAAGTTTACTCTGTAGAATGGTTACCTAGTTTCAGAACATTTTTTCATAGAGGGACGTACAATCGTCTATTGACATTGGTTAGATGACGAGATGAACTAATAAGTGAATGTTGCTTCGCGATCGCTTGTCAATGCTTAACAGAAGAGATATCTCGTTTTTATTTGTCTTTTTTGAAGATGATTGTCAATATGATTGGAGGTTGCCACGGCAAAACTGTTCAATAAGTGAAACAAGTGGCACCGATACTGTTGTCATTTTCTCGTTCTATGAAATGAAATGATCATACACGGTTCATGCTCATTTCAATGGGACCGAAAATGACAGCCGTATTGATAAGTAGGATCGCAGAAATTATTTTAAAGTATTCACAGTACTAACTGCATTTTCTTTTGAGTCAGTAACATTATGTCAAGACCGTATGAGTCAATTTAACCGTACATGATAAGATCTCTATTCTTTCTCTCTCTTTCCTCAACTTGCATTGTATCAATCAAACGTTGGAAACCAAATTCTGTAGGGCCATAGGTCTAATTACTCCGCGTACATGTTACACTAGCGACATCTGATATGACATAAAAATTTAACTTGTTCAAAAGAAATAATTTCCTTAAAATCAGACCCCAATTTTTGAAAGTTTTTCAACAAAAGAATATAAGTCAACACCTATTAGTTATTGCTTTCATCATCTGTCAATATGTAAAAGACTCAAATTGATTGAAATATGTATACGGATATAGTTTTTCGTTTGATCAGTTTCTTATTATAAAATAAGGCAAACGAAAGTGGTTTCATCTTCACATGCGTAGATTGTTATTATCCAAATTTTGTATGACTACATATTTCATGTATAGAACGTGCACAAAAGGACCTAATTGATCGTACTTTCCCTAATATTGAATCTTTTCTACATTATTTGAATTCGAAATGGAGACTCACTGGACTATTGCTATCTCACTATTTCTCATATCATATTCCTTGGAATGGTTGTACATTACACGTTGGTGAAGTTAGCACCATATTCGAGTAAAAGCTTTCCATATTCGTCTAGGAATGCATTCCAACCGTTCCAATCAGCGTTCCAAGTAGAGCTCTATCTAGTGGTATGCTCAGTTGCGACCTAGTCCCAACTTTGGTTTTTCGGATCAGTACTGCCGTTATTAGAAGCCTAAAAATAAAAACTCGAGTTATGGGAAAACTGAGCATACCACTAGTTAGAGCTCATTGAGTTCTACGTGGAACGCATTCCTGAACGAATATGGGAAGCTTTTACTCGAATATGGTGCTAACTTCACCAACGTCAAATCAGATCTTTCAGATGAATATCAACCAACGAATGAACAATGTAAATTATGTCAATGCAAATATACTTTACAAAATCCTCAAAGAGTTTGTTTCGTTGTCCTTTTCTTTTCTTTTTCATTTCTTTTTTCTTTTCAAAGGATCATTTATTTACTACAAAACATATTGAAAATATTCGTTGTATTCTATCCAAACAGATTTCATCTAATGTTGCAACGACAAAAGATGATCAAAATTATAAAAAGAGCAGTATCAATGTGAAATTAGATTTAGATAATTCACCAACATCAGTATTAGACAAATCAACAAAAGATGAACAAAATCAACTTCGGTCTTATTTAAGTTTGATGCATCTCATGCCACTCGGTAAGTTCATTCTCTTCTCTCCCTCATTTCTGATTTTTTTTTCATTTTCAAAAGGAGTGGATCCAAATATTCGTGGAACATCATTATTTATGTTACAATTACCATCTGATGCTTTAAATAAGATTGTTTCATTAAGTAAATCAGATGCTCATCTAACACGTGCTCAATATAGACAAGATGGAAAAACTCTTCAACAATTACTTGATAATGATCATCAGAATGTCGATTATCAAACAATTGATGTTGGTTGTTCTTGTAAAAGATGTAATCTTGTTTGTAAGTTTATTAGATTTAATTGTTGAATAAAGATAACTGGTATTCATCTTTGTTCTTATTAATTTTGTTCACGAAATTTCTCGTTCAATGACTATTGTAAAAGATAAAATAGACTGAAAAGAACTATTTTTATTTTCACATCTACAGCAAAGTAATCGTAGATTACCACTCATAAACCATACTAATTTCAATGAATCACTGTAAAATTGCGACATCTTTTGCAATTGTTGATGTGTTGGTTTGAATAGATCCACTAATCAATATTGAAATTAACAATTGATTGACTCAAACGTATAGTATGTCATCTCAGACACAGCACAGTAATTTTTTTCTCTCTATTTGTTTAGATTACAATCATTGAAAAGTATTAACGATACCGACGATAATTGATTCCACCTTCTATTCTCTAGATTTCTTATTTTCTACCATGTCCCGTACACAGCGAAAATTACAGGCCATGTCGGCACAGGAGATGTTAATTCAAGAAAAAAAACGGAAAATTGAAGAGAAACTGCGTGT
Source organism: Adineta ricciae (assembly GCA_905250025.1). Taxonomy (NCBI): domain Eukaryota; kingdom Metazoa; phylum Rotifera; class Eurotatoria; order Adinetida; family Adinetidae; genus Adineta; species Adineta ricciae. The sequence continues at coordinate 82,440 of CAJNOJ010000036.1, forward strand.
AGATGGTGCGAAGAAAATTCATGTTGATAGTAAGTTGATGATTACGCGAATAGAAGATTTACAATCAATTCTATTTAGATGATAGTCAGCAGCAAGTAAATAACGAGTAAGATGATCAATGAAATTTTGTGTACATTCTTTATGGTTTTCGTGTAGTTCAATGCAACATCAACTAGCTAGAGGCAACATATTCAAGAACGATGGATCGTTTCTTGAGCAATTTCAAAAATCTCAAGGACAATTATCCTCAACCATCATCAATAATGACACACAACAAGTACATTAAGACACATTTTGAATAATTAATTATGTGTTTCTCCGTTCAATTTTCTAGTCATCTCTATCGAAAGGAACAGATTATTCATCAATGAACTCCCTACCACAATTTGCACCACCATGGTTTCCTTCGGTATCTCAACCTCCATCATCATTTCCAGCGCCATTTAATCCATGTAAACACATTCTTTCTCGTCTCACCAACTAATTCAATTCATTTGTCCTAAACATTTCAGCTCAATTACCACCATTTCCACTACCACCACTACCTCCTTCGCCTTCGTTTAGTGCACCATCATCCTTTTTTCCGCCAGCAATTACTAATAATTCGACTAGCTTCGTTCCACCACCATTTTTACCTTCATCGTTTCCATTACCACCACCACCACTACCTCCACCGCAAGAACTCTTTTCGAAAATGCTTCAAACACCTCCCCCACCTTTGCCAGTTCCAGTTCTTGTAAACACTTCGATAACAACGACTGCAAGCAATTCTCAGATCAAAAGTGAAGATCTCTATGATCCTTTAAACGCTGAAGACGATCCAGAAGAAGAGACTGAACAAACGAACAAATCTATGGAGAAACCAGTCTCCCGAGTATTTAACGTCAAGAAAGAAATTACAATAAAAATCGAACCAAGTATATCTCTCTCATCATAATATTCAGCAAAGAAAACTATCATTTGGTTTAATTTAGATCAATTTCCATCCACAAACTCCGATCGTAAGTATAATTCTTATCTCGAATAACTCATCTGACAATTTCGGCTAAGTGGTAGAAAAAAATAAACTATTTTTCTTTTTTTCCCGATTCATTTTTTTTTTTTGAAAAACTGTTCATTATTAATGCCGTCTTTGTCCAGTTTCTTCCTTAGAACATGAACATCAGAAACATGATACTGGCGGAATTCGTCGACATCAAAGCGCCACCACCACATCGACGAATCTCTCGTCCTCGTCGAAGTTGTGGTATATACACATACATACATACACATTCTGGATCTATTTATTCTCGTGTTGAGCTATCATATATTTTTTTCGTGTCTACTGATATGATTATTAATTCATTTTCTTTTCTTTTCGCCATATTTAGGTGGAATGATGATGAAGATGACGATACCACTGACCAAAAATCAGACATAGTGAAGAGATCAGAATATACTGGGCGTGAGTATCTTAGTTAGAAGCATTATTGTTGTTAAATATGTTTCTGTTATAGAAACTGCTGAAGAAAATGATCGAAAACGTAAATCACGTTGGAATTGTAAGTGTTTAATTAGATTCTTTGTTTTTGCGGAATCTCGTTTATTTTATCCTCTAGCTTCAAATGTTAAGCAAGAACCTATTGATAATAAATTTGTTCAGCAAATTCATGAAGGTTTGTGTTAATTGATGATGTTTTCATCATCCAAATATTCGCTGATTTAGCCACAGAGAAAGCCAAATCATTTGTGGCACAACTGAATGAGCAGATGAAATTGTATCCTCAAGGGTACGATGGCAAGAAAATGAACGATGGACAATATGTTGAACAGAGAGAAGTATAGATAGAAAAACTATCGTCGTTGTGTAGTGAAAGATGAATATCTGTTTAGTTACAATCGATTTACCAAACCATGATGGTGAAACGACGAGAATTAGAGCAACTTGCTCGACAGCAGCAACGTAAACGTGAATATGATTCCGATGAAGAAACGGATAGTGAAACAGGAACATGGGAGCATCGTTTACGTACAGCAGAAATGGATATCACACGCGGTAAAGATCGAACTGGTTTATCTAAAGTTTCAATGTGAGTTTTTTTTTCTTCAGAATGGGCAGTAAAATTGACGGAAATGGCAGATGGAAAACATCATATAGGTGATTTCATTCCACCCGAAGAATTAGAAAAATTCATGAAAACTTATTCGGTAAAAGAAAATAAACAATTAACAGAACATGATTTGAACCGATTTTATCTGTTAAGACATTGAAACATGGTGAAACACCTGACGTATCCGATTATCGAGATTTTAAACTTCAAGCGGAAAACATTGGTTATCGCCTTTTAGAAAAATTCGGATGGAAGGAAGGACAAGGCCTAGGAAAAACTTCACAAGGAATTGTTAATCCTATCAATAAGTAAACTATTGATCAAAATAAAACTATGACGATTACAAGTGACTGTTCATTTGCAGGGGAACGACGCCAATCAATCATAGTGGTTTCGGACAAGAACGTCCATCTGAGTTAGATCGTAATGATGATGAGTTTCAAATGTATCGGAAACGGATGATGCTTGCCTATCGATTTCGACCAAATCCATTAGTAATTTGATAGCTTTTCTCAAAAACCAAACTCAACTGAAACTTCTCATTTTAGAACAATCCACGTCGGGATTATTATTAAAATTGAACTCGATAGTTTTGTTCGTTTCTTATCCTATCATTGTATATATACATTTACAAATCGAAGTGATCCCTTCGTCATTTATTTTTGTCATTTTATCTTATTCGCAAACATGCAGACTGTCAGTAATATCACCCAATTCGAAGTGATGACAAAAACTCTCTGAAGTTCATCGCAATCACACGGATACGATTGTAAATTGTTACAGATTTCGAAGAGTTCTAATGAACATATACAAGTGAGGAAATTATCAGAAGAGAAAGAATTGCTATGTTCATGATTTCATTATCACACTACATGTCACTTTAATAGCGACACAATCTCTTATGAACGATGTGATAAAAATCAAAATGTGTGATATATTGTACAGATCAGATATCGAACGGCATTCTTCGCGAAAAAATTCTACACTTGAATAGTACAACATGTGTCAAAATCCTCGATAAACACGAAGATTTTTGCTCTCGATCATGAACTAATTACAATTTCTTCGCAAAGTGAAATTAATCTCATTCTTCATGTGAATTCTCTTCTCCAAGCTAAATCTTAATCAACGATATCAAACAAGCTTATCTAACTGACCATCGTATCAATTAGTTCGACGTCATCATGACCGTGACCATCAGATGGATTTCCCAGAATGACGAGAAATACTAATGACAAAATATCAGATTATTCCATAGATGTGGGTGTGGATAAATCTTCAAGCCACTAAGGAGTGAGAGCAAGCCGATTTTCTCCGATCTACATGAAAGTCGAACATCAATGTGGAAAGCTGATAACGGATAAATTTCACATCCAAGAGACCATTTAGCATCTGTTCACTGATTTTGCTTTTGCATTTGTGACTTGTGGAAATCGAAGTCTTTTCGATGCTAAAAAACGTAAAGTTGAGTGTCAGAAGCGAAATTCACGGGAACTTGTCTCTCAATGATGACAATAAACGATTAATTATCAAAGAGAGAACGAAAAATCATCATCTCTGCCTTTTCTCTTTTCTCATTGGTCATCATTTTCTATTGGTCATTCCCCTTCCTACATAAAACGATATAATTTGTTCTTCCTCATTATCATTTGCATCTGTCGCAGAGAAAGTGTGAACAGCGATACACATTGAAATTTGTACGATGATAGCTTCACTTGGCACTAAAGAAGAAGTCCAACAAACATCCACAGAATATCACTACCTTTCGTCACAATCTCATCCATACTACTATTCTGTACCGTTTAACGATGATTCGAATAATCCTCATCATTATCGTCCATCAATCTATGAAACAAATCAGTACTATTCACTATCGAATCAAGAATGCAATCATTATTTCAATGATAAAGATCTAACTAACTATAGATCAACTTACTATCAACACTATTCTCCAGAAGAACACGCCAATGATTCAGCATATCCATCGAAAGTTTCTGGTTATCATTCGATGTCAACATATGATTATACTCCGCCATCTTCGAACTGTGTTCTTCCATTGAATTCTGGATTCAATCAACATCTATCCTATGCACCTTTAGCCGTGGAATCCGTGAATTGTAATACAGACGAGAGTACAAATTATTCCACACCCTACGTATGTGAACAACTAAGATGCTTGCTATATTTACACCCATTATTGCTTTGTTTAGACATCATCGGATGGCATTTGTCGATCAGATTCTGTATTCGTTGAACTTCTCAATCGGCCATTATGGTTAAAATTCGCTGCACATACCCATGAAAACGTCGTGACTAAACGTAAGTCATCAATTTAAATTGATTGTATTTCCTAGCGATTACTGTTCATCTTTAGCCGGCCGTCGTATGTTTCCGATCCTTGAGTTTAAGGTTTCTGGTTTAAAACCCGAAGCAACATACGAGATCTGCATAGAAATGGTTTTACTCGACTTGAATCATTGGAAATTCAATTCCGGTAAATGGATTGCATCTGAACAGAGTGAACCAGGCCCGAAAAACAGTTCGTATGAAGCTTTATCGTACTCAATTTGTTATTTAAGTATAATTGTAGGTCATCGTTATCTACATCCTGATTCACCGAGTAGTGGAGAACAATGGATGAAAAGTTCTCGAATTTCTTTTTCGAAATTAAAACTAACAAACAATAAAAAGTTATCTACAGGTCATTCGCAAAATCAAGTAAGATTATTCATCAATATCTTTGAACGCAAAATTTCATTGATATCTTCTATTAGATGCCATTGCTCCTCAATTCGATGCATAAATACATTCCTCGTTTGAGTATTATTCAGACGAGCACTGAACCGAATGATACATTATCGTCACTACCTAAATATACATTCACCTTTCCGGAAACACAGTTTATTGCTGTAACAGCTTATCAAAATACTGATGTAAATGTTCTTTTCACGTCGCGATTCTTTCAATCAAATCTTTTGTTTTAGATTACACAGCTGAAAATCGATAATAATCCATTCGCAAAAGGCTTTCGTGAGAATGCTGATAATCAGTAAGTTGTTCGACCTAATCTGTTCTAACTCAGTTTACATTGTTTACTACAGATCTATGTATAGTACGTACCCATATAGTCAAGTGTCGCCATCGGATGATCATCGAAGTAATGCCAGTGAAAATGATCGCGAAAATGTATACGAACATTTACATTTACCGAAGAAAAGACGACATTATTGAACTTGTCTCTCTTTGCAATTTTGATGATTGAATAAACTATTTTCATGTTTATTAATCTAATGGATATATATGATGTATATCTACATTTTATTTCTCATCTAGTCAATATTTTGAAGGATATGATAGAAAATAAGTAAAGAATTACATTGCTTCTAACACAGACACTAGCAGCATTCGAGCGTAAGGTCGATGTTAGCGATGATCGGTACTTTTGTGATGTACGTCGGTGAATTGGTATAAATTTACTTGTTTGTTTCGATCGTGGTTTGGTTGAATATGAAGATTCTTCTTCGATAGTTTTATTCGATGACACAAGAATATCGCGCACACGACGGGTAAATGGAAAAGCTCCTTGTTGACAATAGAGTCCGGTGAAATCATCCTGATCGAGAGACCATAACATTGCGCCACCAAGATTCATCGTCTTCGCGTATAAAACCTTAAGAGAAATATAAGATTCTTCATTGAGGTAATTCAAAGAACGAGATCATTACTTTGACAGTAACACTTTTGAGATCATCGTATCCGACCCATTGCTTTTCTAATGTGCTTGATCCCGAACTATACGCATAAGGTGCTTGAACATCAGTATCAAATACACGTGTCCAGTTATACAGCCGTAGTTTTTGACAAATCTATCCAGAATACATTTAACGACTATTTCGGTCAATAATTTAGTAGAAGAAGTCTTACTTCGAAATATGCCAACGTTCCATTTTCTTTTGTAAATGGCCCAGCTAGAAAAGGAGAATAGGATAACAAATTTCAGTATTCAAATCGCTTGTTAATACCAATTCCACTACCAATAGTTTCTGTACCAATAGAAACTGAATCTGAATTATTCGCCAATGTAAAACTTCGACCATACAATGCTAGTCCTAAATTGAGTTTCTCAGCCGGGCATCCATTCGATAACCAATAGTGAATCGAATTATTCTGAAATAAACATTACATATCAAGTTCCAAATGAACTATAGAAACTTACGACATTCTTCCATTGTCCGTCATCATCAGTGTCGTTTTCAGCGGCATACTTTCCATAAAGTGGCGCATTTACACCAGTTACGTTGTCCCAAGATCCGTGATAATCATATGTCATCACGCTGACATAATCAAGATGACTGATAGAGAGGAAAAGAAAGATGCTAAAGACAGTTTGGAGATTGAACACTTACTGGCAGAAGTCAGGCACAACGTAGCCATTATCGACTTTGATTGGATCGGCTGTGACTGCTGCTGTTAGAAGAAACGGATTGGAATGATTATGAAACGATTCATGCATTTCCTAAATGAACATAATGTTGTTCGATTGCGATTAATGTGGCATTACTTTAATAAGAATATTGAATTCTTCTCGAGAATTATTCATCGCACCACGTTCAATATCACCTGGAAATTCCCAATCCTACGAGAAATGAATGCACGAACATGGGTTTAATTCTAAAGATATAAACCATACTAAGTCGATCCCATCAAAATTCCATCCTTTTAAAAACTGTTTTGTTTGTCGGATAAACGTTGCTCGAGTTGATGAATTCGTCAATATATTATTGAATGCTTCGCTACGAGCATTCCATCCTCCAACAGCTAGCAACAATTTCAATGATGGTCTATATCGTTTCAACTTATTCAATCTTAGGTACAATGACTAGAAAATATTTAACAAAATGCGATTAGATCAGAGCGCAAAACCTTTGATATTACCGTTCCGAATTTGTCGCTAAAATTCGTGTCGTGTTTTTCACTTGGCTCTATTTTGAGTGTTGTTGGGTTAATCAATGCAAAGGCAGCATGAATATGTGTACAAAGTGATGGATCAATATAATCAGGATATAAGATCGGAGTATGTGGAAGACGATAAAGTGACCAATTTGCATAATAACAGACGATTCTCATGTCTAGCAAGGTATAATTCGATAGAATTGAGAAGATTTATTTGTTATTTACCTGTAGATACAAATGATAAAAGTACAGCGAAGAAGACGAACACTTGAAATACGTTGTATTGCATGTTGATGAATAAAATGATGATGTGAATAGTTGCGGAGAAGAAACGAAATAAAAAGGAGGATGTAATTGTATTGTTTGTTCAGCAGAGAAAGAAGAAGAAGAAGAAAAAAAACTTAAGAAAGAAGGATTAACGTTTTTTGACCTCATTGAGCTTATGGCTGTATTTATCGCGTTCAAGGATCGATTTACATTTCTTTCACACGTTCAATATTCCTTTCATTGTATTCTCTTACCTGTTTGTTAAATTCACAATCGATGACAACATTTAATTAGACGAGAATTCAAACGAACAGTCGAATTTGAGTAATCAAAGTCACTAAATGATTGATAATTGCTGAGATTTTACAATAAATGGAATTCTTATCAAATCATTCCTCATTGTTTGTGCAGATTCTGTCCATATCTCAAAAGGATCTTCGAAGCAAAATTCTCACGTATACAATAGTCGTATTAAAGCGATTACATAATGCGAAATAAATAACAAAAAAACATGTGTGTTGAATTCAAGATGAGGATCAACGAACTTATTGTACTTCAGGTTGTTTTTGTTGAACAAAAGAACATGATTGATGAATGTCAGTGAAAGACGTAGGTTAACTCATGACCTATGATAAAGTTTGTTTTTTTTTTATTTAGAGAAGACTAAATGTATTACGAAAAGTAAATAACAGATCGCTTGTCAAGACAGTGGAATCATTTTCGCGCTCGATTGAGTAGACAATGATATTCTGTTGATGAACAGCCACGTCAATAATATTTTTCCTTCAATACGAAATTATTTCATCGGTAAGACAAAGAAATATTCGCATACCGAGTCGCTTCTGCCGTTTCGTTGCTCTAGTAACTTTCGAATAATAATAATAATACGATTGCAATGAGTCATCAGTCTATCGTATCACGTTACTCGCTCTAAACAAGCCCTTTTCTTTTCTTTTTTTTCTCTTGCGTTTTATACATTTTTCGCATCCAACACCAAAGGAAGCGGACAACTGATGCTAGTACACGTGGTTATATATCTATATATATCTGTAGTATCAGTAGAACATATACCATCTTTCCCACGAACAACTATGACTTATTCTTACATGTCTCAGTTCTCTTTTTGACCAACTTGTCAGCAGGTTGGGTATAACTTATGTGTTGATTTGCTTCTTCTAGATGTCGATTCAAATCTTTTTACTTTTTTGTATTTGTTCGACGGTATACGTGAAAACAAGCTCAGCTCTTCCATCATCGGAATTACATATCAAATATGGTGGAGAAGCATTGAAATCTTTAGAACGTTTGCTGAAATTTTTCGAATCCGATGTGAAAGATCTAAATCTTGATGGCGTATACGGTTTACGCATTGCACAAGGCCAATTGGATGCTCTTCATGATAAATTGATTAATCCGTTGAAGAAGAATATTGGTGTAACAGATGCAAACAATCATGTTCAATCATTATCGAATCAAATCGAACGTATCGCTAATAAAAGTTTGGAAGAAATCGCTCGGAAAGATACATCGTATTTAAAACGATTTGCTTTGATTGCGTCGAAAGCATTTCTCATTGATTATGAGGTTAGGAATATCAAAGAAAATCTTATTGAAACCGGTGAACGAATCAGCGAATTCGATGAAGATAAATCCGATGTTTGTTTTTCCGAAATCCTCGGCTCCAATGACCGTTCGAACTCATCACCATGTCTTGTTTCTCAGTCGTGTTGGAACTTGATGACTTCGTCGAAAAGTACCAATTACCGATTAACACATCAATTGCTCTGGTTTTTAGTCGCAAAAACTATCGGATGTATCGATCATCGTTCTACATCAAATCTTGCGAATAAAAATCTCAAATATCTCGAAGATCGTTACTGTGCAAACATTTATTACGATGCTCAAACCAATTTCAACAATAATGATAACCAAGATCTCTTTCTCGAGCAGATTCTGCTATGCTCGATGATTGGTTATGAAGAATTTATTCGCTTAGATTGGTTGAAGACCATTCTAACATGGCAAGATGCAGAATCCGGATGTTTCAGCAGCGCATCGGATGTAATGGAAAGCAATATCAAAATGAAGCGACATTTATTGATCGAACAGGAGATGAACAATGGATGTTTATCGCACAAGAGTGGTCTGGCGAGTGGAGTCTTAGCTGTTTACGCTAGAGCTTTATTACAATAAGTTATTTTGTAAAATTCAATCGTGAAATATCGAATAAAATCGCACATGCTTATACAGAATATGCAATCCGAACAAATATTGCATTTCTTAACAATCTCTATCAGTAAAATATATTTTAAAGTATGAATGGGACGACTTCTCTTCTGTTAGCAGAGATAGAATCTTGAAACAGCGTATTTGGTTCGAACTACATACTATTTTTAACTTTCCTCATTCTTTCAATGCTCGGACAAAGAAATCTTTCTTGTAAATCTGACAGAAGACTACGTCACAATGTGTTACTACCGTATGTTACATTTTCCTATTCATTGTTTGATACACATGAATAACATCAAACCACACAAGCATGAATTTGAATAAAACAATACCCTCGATTAAAACTTTCCTCGCAATCAATTCTTTGAATAATAAAAAAAGGTTTTTTTTTCACTTTGCACTGTCAATCTTTTGAGTATAGAATTGTTCATTGAGGACAGACATGTTGTAGAAAAGCTAAGAAATACAACAGGGATTAATAGACTTTCAATAAACAATCGAGATTTAAGTCGACAAAAAAAATCTCGGCGGAGTTTATTTTCTCTAAGGTTTCATATGTCAAACAGACACTACAAATTGAAAGAAAACAATTCATGTGATTCAATTTCAGTTAAGACAAACAATCTGTATCTGATGTTACATCACCCTGTGATATTGAACACTACTTGACTATTCCATGTCAATGATTTTTTGACTAAAATTAACAAATTATGATAATATATTCGAGTTTATTTTGAAAAATAATCTTAATCGCAATAAAATGTTTTTTTTTTGTATGTGGATTTCTTTTCTTTTTCTCTCATACAAAATCTAATAAATCTCCACTTTCATCTTTTCATAACGGTCGAAAACAAATATTTCTTTCCAATTTCTTTTTTTTTCTTGACAGTTTTTTTTCTTCTTTTGACGTTAGTCTTTCGTGTGGCATCATTTGCCCAAGGTAACATTAGCAGTCCAATCGTTGATATTTACAAACACTAAACGACAACGGACAAGTATTGCAAAGTAAGGGAAGAGAAAACGAATAAGAGTCAATAACAAAAAACGAAGAGAGAAGTGTGCTTCTTCTTCTTCTTCTTCTTGTTCTTGTTCTCTCAACTCTTTCGCGTAATATAATTCAAGTGATGCAAAATGAGGCAAGAGAAAAGGCGGAGCGAGCTATTGAAATTACTTTGCTCTTTAGATCACGTAGAGAGGCTAAGAACACGATAGTAATTGTATAGTCTCATTCGCTCTTATTCTTCGTCTTGTCAATCAATCCCTCTGTCGAGTACGATCAACTGCAAAACAGATAAATTGAAGTACGGTTCGGTCAAAGAAAGCAAACAACAACAAAATTATGTTCAAAAGTGTGCCAATAAAGACAAGCGAAAATGGTCATGAACAACAGTATGACAATGATCAACTTATTTCTATGATTCACGGTCTAATGGACGAACGTGATGTTCTCTGGCGTGAGAATGAATATTTAAAAGCGAAATTAAATGAACCTATCTTGATGGAAACAATCAACGAGATGAGAAAAGAACGAGACTCACTATTGAAACTATTACTTAACCTAACAAGCAATCGTCATGATAAACCTGACCCATCACAATATCCCAATTCTTCTTCAGACGAATTGTAGGTCGAAAACTTCATCACTCATCTTTCTCTTATTTATAATCATCTTTTTGTTCTAGTACAAACAATTATCCAGCTGATCTTCTTCCTCCAACATCTTATCGAACATTTATCACCACTCCGAATGGTAAAATATCGCATAATGGTAATTCACCGAGTAAAAAACCTTCAAGTCAATCTCGATCTAGTAATCGCGACATTCCTCAAGGTGAATCGAAACTATCTCGTCGGATACATCGAATGAAGCCTAATTCAGACCAACAACCTGCGGTTGTCTATCGTGTTGAAGGTACAAAGGAATGTTTGATGAATCCAAATGAATTATCATCCGTCTTTGCGCACGTCAAACATTCTCATCCGAATAAAAAAATCGTTGTTTATAAAACTTCGACAACTCCTCAAACACATGAATTCAACCAATTAGTTGACGAAATGTGTCTTAAACATGGCGTCGAATTGAAACATAGTCAAAACTCTCCATTTCAGCAATATCGTTCTCAATCTCTGCAAGATTTAACGTCAACGTCGTTGTCAGTACCATATCAACCTGATTTTGATTTTCAATTCCAACCAATTGAAAAACAAGAAAAAAGTCGAGGAAATTATATGAAAAAGAGTTAAGTTTTTATTGATTGCTTGATTAGAAAAGTAAAAGGAAATTTTATTCATCGCTCATTTTATGCATATGCTTTTCTGTATATTTTTTCCGCATTCTCCAAAAATACACGATCGAAAAAGCCACACGACCGTACCGGAGCTAATTCATAATGGACTTTCGCTAACGGTATGTTCAGCACAAAGTGATAATAAGCACAAACAGTACCAAACGCTCGGCCAACACCTAAAAGATTAATTGATTTTTTTTTTGATCTGCCAAATGTAAATATAAAAGAAGCGAAGAGAAGTGATCGCTTATTTAACCTCGACACAAAGGTCAATTGAAAAACATACATTAGTCAAACGAACTTCTTTATACTTTCGATGTATACTTACCAGCATTACAATGTACGTAAACTTTATGTCCTTTTGCTAACAATGTTTTCAATACTAAGGCCGACTGTGGAGACATCAGTTCTCTTCCAGTTGATGACAGATCAGTGATAGGTACCCATAAAAATAGAATCCCCGCTTGTTCGTACGCTTTGCGTAAGATATCGACGCTGGCTAAGTCATATTCGTTGTTTGGCTCGGGAACATGATCATCACCGAGAATCTTTTTACAATTTTTTTCGATATCTTTGATTACTTGCAAATTAAGAACAGCTGTGACACCTAATTCTTGACCTAAGACGTTATTAATGTGTTCTAATGTGCGAGGACAACTGCCAACATGTAATTGTTCATTGACACGACCATAATGCATGATTCCATTCGAAACGACCTCGTTATAAAAGTTTGATGTATGAGATTTTTCGTTGGTAGCTAGAAAAGAGCAAGAAGTGATCCGTAAAAATCGAATATACTTCTCGTACCTCCCGTCTTCACATCAATCCAATAGTCAATCGGTGTGTAATAAACTCCATCCACCAAATTTTTACAATCATCTCGTAGCCACACTCGATTTTCACCCGGTTTCCCTTCCCAGACATCATTAATCACATATTTGTAATCGAATTCTTTTACATCTTTAGAAATGTTTATGTCTATTCGATAAAATCGTGGTTCGTTGAGCAATCGTTTAGAACGATACAATTCTTTGGTCAGAAGATTAAGTTGGGGGGCTTTGTCTGCACTCCATGAACCTAATTCAGGCAAACTACCACAGAGTCGAATGATTGGAGTGGAATTTAGAATTGAAGTAATTATCGCTCCAGGAACAATCAAACCAAATGTGTATTGCATTTTCTATTTGAGATCAAAACTTCGAAAATAAAACAAGAAATTCCAGCGATATTATTTATATTTTAAATAGATCTGAAACATGTACTATGTGACCCGGACAAATGTCTGCTTTGATCATGTCGAAAATACAATTGTTTTCGAGATATTTATTTATATTAAAAAGAAAAAAGGCATATGAAATTTTTTGAAAAGCTTGACTAATTTATACAATAAAAACAAGTGAGAACAATAAATATAATTTATCAATCATATATGTTCTTCTGTATTTACGATGTCTTCTATTTTGATTGGTGTTTGGTTGTTTCAACCGTTTTGGTTTCTGTGACGTGCGTAGCGCTACCAGCTGCGTCACGAGCTGGTGCAGCTGATTTGCTTTCAGCAGTGGTCGTAGCTGCTGCTGATACTTCGGTTTTAATTGTTGTTGTACCGGTTGCTTGGTGAATAGTTGTGGCTTTGTCTAAAGTGGCATTTGCAGCGATATTACGAGCTTCAGCTTCGACTTGAGCTTCAGCAGCTTCCAAGACACCGATTTTGAGTCGAGCAGCTTTCTTGTTCAAAGCATCAATGTCATTTCGAGCGGCTTGTAAAATGGCAGCTTGTTGATTGTTTAAGTCAGCTTCGATTTCGGCAATTCGTTTCGCTTTGGCAGCATCGATTTCTTCAACCATCAATTGTAAACGGGCTTGATATTCTTTATCGATTTCGCCGGTGTGTTCGTTGGCTTTGCGGAGAAGTTCTTCTTGTTCACGACGTGTGCGACCAACAACTTCATCGATTTCCCGTTGAATTTGTTCATTGATTTGTTCGGTCTGATTTCGAGCATATTCATCAATTTGTGAATGTGTTGAACCTTAAGAAGAAAAAACGTTTCACATGACAGACTTGTTACTGTTGAACATACCTAATTTAGTAACTAAATCAGTGAGTTTTTGTTTATTGGCAAGTGAGACTGAGGAAGAACCATCAGATGAGATAGTTGATTTGATATTGACACCATCACGTTGAACTGTACGAGTTTCACAGGTTTCACCACCAGCACCTTTAGTTTTGCATTCGATTTTTTGATCACATTTCTCACCGCTAGTGCATGAAGTTTTGCATTCCTTATTGTGTACACCAGAGACTGTTTTTGTGCATAATCCATCTTCACATTTGATTTCGGTTTTGTGACTTTGAGCATGATCATGTTCATGATCTTTACCCAAAAGCTTGTTGATAATACTGGTCATATCTATATGAAATCAAATCGGGCAATTATTTGAGTGTAATCTGTATAGATATCGCACTACTTACTTGCTTTGTATTTGTATAGACGTTAGAAGAATAGTGTGTAATAATTGTGATTATTGCATTGAAAGTCAAGCTGCTTTTATACCATGGAAGACGTCAACCAGAACGTAAGAGAATCAAAACACGTAATACGTGTTTTTTATGATTGGATAAAGCAAAATATTTTGGACAAAAATAGACAATAGTAGCGTCATGGATCACGTTTACAGTGCTTTTTCGGATGATTGTGAGATGAATGAGTAAAGAGCTAGGGTATTTTTCAGTTTATGTTTATTAAATCACCATACACAAAACAAGACAAAGAAAGTGAAAAAAATAACAACATATCATATGGTATGTTTTATTTTTGCCATTTGAAATGTGCATAAGCGCGATTGAGTTCAGCATTTCGATGAATTTCTTGTTTTTTCTTGATTGTTCGTCCTTGATTCTGTGCTGCATCCATTATTTCCTTCGCGAATAATGTCCAAAACCGTTGATCATGTGGTCGAGCATCATGTGTACTATCAATCAACATACGAATTGCTGTAAAAACACCACGATCTGGCGACATTGGAATCGGCACTGAATATAAAGTTCCACCTTTTGCGATACGAGTGAGACCTAACGAAAAACTTTCTACAAAAACTTTCTTTTCACGTCTCAGTTACTCACGAACAATGGGTGTGGCATTTTTAACAGCTCTTGTCAGTAGAATTACGGGATTACATTCGATTTGAGCACGTTCTTCATCTGTTTTTGCTCGATGCCATTTTCCAACTTGTATTAATTTGATCGTTCGAAATGTTTTATGCATTAATTCTTCTACTAACTCACGATTGCCATCACGTAACAGAATTCCCATAACTCGTGAAACAATCGGATCGTGAAAACAAGAAAAAGATTGGTAAGTAGGTATAACAGGCTTCACAGGTCGAAAATGCCGTTCGTCCAAATCGTCCATGTTTAACAATTCAGAACGGGATTGAACAGGATCTACATGTGAACCGTATTTTTCCCACCAGGTTGAATCTTTTTGGCCATGGTATTGAGTTTGTCCAGCAGTCAAGTACGGTTTCGAAAGATGTAAATACCGTGCGGCTTGAGCAGGTGATGGACGAAGTAAAAGTAGAGATTTCAACATTTTTTCTTCTAAAGAAATCATTCACTGGCTACAACTGCAGTTTAGTCACACCGTTGTGTTCAACAATAACAGAACAGGAAAAAAATCTATTCGCTTATCGTTCTGACCTATGACTAGGAGGTAGATATATATTACAAATAGATGTCATAGAAGAACAAGATCAATTAATTAATTAAAAGATAATCCGCTCTATTCATAACCGTGTTCTGAAATTTGAAAAAGTTAACTCTTTTGATGTAAAGATAAAAATAGACAAATAATAATCTAATCTTTTGGGAATAAAGCTAATTATTGAATAAATGACTGAGATAAATATAAAAAGCTAACATGTTCCTTGCATTTTTCACCATACAACTTGAGAATGAATACTCCTATCAACACTCATATAACTCTCGACGATCTTGAATCATTAAATAGTAGAAAACTTCACATGTTGACATCATCAAATGAAAGCACTATTCAATTATTACCAAGCAGACTTGGTGACAACGATTCGTGTCCTGCAGGTTGCAATCAATGGTACACCGGTAAATTTTCAAGAGAAATAGATGGTACGTGCACTAATACTTATCAAGATCCTTTACATACGACCTATTTTAGGATACGTGTTCCGTTGCAAAAAATGTAAAGCAACGAAGTCGATCCGGCAAGGAAGTTTTTTCTCCGACTCACACTTATCATTATCAACAATCATCGAAATAATACAAACTTCTACGGACATCGAACAGTTAATCACTCAGTTCACTTTGTGGACCCAGCGACACACGTACATACGCAGTTGATCGAAAATACGTGGATGCGTATCAAAATGAAACAAAAAAGACAATGTGGACTTGCGAGAACTCTGTTACCTACATATCTCGAGGAATTTGTTTGGAGGCAGGACTTCGGCGATAAGCCATTTCAAAATATAGTAACGCAAATAACAGAAAATTATCCTGTACTTTGATTGTTACATATGTAATTTCTTCAATAAATCTGTTTTGTTCTTCTATGAAATCTATTTGTAATATATATCTACCTCCTAGTCATAGGTCAGAACGATAAGCGAATAGATTTTTTTTTCCTGTTCTGTTATTGTTGAACACAACGGTGTGACTAAACTGCAGTTGTACCAAAAAAACACTGACTTTTTAACATACACACACAGTGGGACTAACAACGCATCAGTAGAAGATGTATAAAAAAAAGAGGAGAGAAGAAGAGAAAAATCAACAATAGCAAATGTCGTCAAATCACCATCACTGCACACAAAATACAGACATTCTGTTATTATTTCTATTTACAATGTTCAGACAGCCATTTGAGACCTTCCGGTAAACCAGTTCCTTGCAATGCGGAGCATGACATAATTGCATACGGACGTGTGAGTTTATCTAGATGTAATAGTTGGCGTATTTCAGCAGGCTGCATACAATCTGGCATATCTTGTTTGTTACAAAATATTAAAAGAACAGTGTTTCGCATTTCACGATCATTGATGATTTTGTCTAATTCATGACTTGCTTCTTCGATACGTTCACGGTCACATGAGTCAACAACGAAGATAAGTCCTTGAGATCCGGTATAGTAATGCCGCCATAATGGTCGAATTTTGTCCTAAAAACTCATCAATCATTTTTTTTGATTAAATTAGAGACTAGCTTTTCTTTATAGAATTATCAAAATTAATCTTTTGCATTCTAGAGCAATTACAAACAGCTGGACGCGTGTCTTTTATCTTGTTATTTGACTCGAGCTTTGAAATGACATTTCCATACTTATTTTTTTTACTTCACTGCACAATTAATTGAATAAGGTCACTATCGTATACCTGAAGTACGGTACGTTATGAGTTTGGGACGTCGGAGGTTTTGAATGCAGGTACAAAGTACGAAATGCATGACGTAATCAAAACTTTGAAAAGGAATTTCTTCCTATTCCGTGACTTACTTGTCCACCAACATCCCAAACATTGAATTTCACATGACCTAGTAGAACAGTTTCGACATTAAATCCAACTGTAGGTATAGTTGTGATTGCTTCTTTATGACGAAGACGATAGAGTATCGATGTTTTTCCAGCATTATCTAAACGAAATAACGATCCGATCGATGTTCGACGAATTTCATCAAAGATCTTACCAAGACCGAGCATTAATATACGATAATGCTTCTTACCAAAAATTGTACCAAACATATTCCCCATCGTTCTCACTTCTCTTTTGTAATAAATAATTGACTTATTTATATAATCGATGCCACTTTTGATAAAAGTACGAAATTGAATTGTTTTGCCGTTATCTAGAGAACATTGTATTGTATTATCGATCAATATATGTCTACGATTACATGCCACTATCGAACAAGAGTACAATAATCACACAGGGAGGTCGCGATAAGATACATTCACTCGACGCTACATACACTAAATCGCCATTACATCTAAATGCATTCGACCTTCTCTATGTAGAGAAAAAGTGAAAGATGGCGTTGGTTTTCAACTTAATATGATACATATATGAACATGATTAGAAAATTGAGAGTCGAAACTACTTTCTCGGAATATATTGAAATCTTTTCTGTTTCAGTTTTCTGACATTTAGAGTATTATCATAATACCATATATGTAGGTGAGTGAGATCAAAGTTGAAATATTGTGATAAGAAGAAAAGTCATTGTATTAATATAAATGGTGTTGATAACGCTGTACATCAATTATGTAAAGAATCAAGTAAAGGCAAAGAAAAAGCACTCTTTATAATCAATGAAAATTTACAATTATGAATAAAAAACGAAGAACGAAAAATGAACACAGTATCTTTGCAAAATGAAAACATCGAATCATTTTCAATGAAAAGTCAATGAACGAATAGTTCCATTGACCAGTTTCTGAATCAACATAAGTACCTAATTGTTTATTTTGAATGTGACAATAAAATCTCACATGTGTGTTTTTGTCTATTAATTGAATTGTCACCGGCTGATTGAGTACGAATTTGTCAGGTGTTACTGTTGTTGACTAAAAAGAACAAAGAAATCTAATCATATTCATGACTTAAATCGTTTACTTGATGTACCGGTGAAACTGGTCGTGGTGGAGAACTTCTATCATCGTTGTTGGAACACAATTCCTAAATGAAGCATAAGGAAAAACTCAGTGCAACTGATCGTGCGTATATAGCTGCATTTACCTGTTTTAAAAAGACGATTACTATTCGTGCCGTATGAAATATATCATTGGTTTCGGATTTTGAAATCGAAGCAGCTTTTTCATATGGAGTGGATGTGAAAATCGAATTATCTTTCAATTTGACAACGGACAAAGCATTGTATTCATCAATTAATATCGCAGATATTG
Source organism: Adineta ricciae (assembly GCA_905250025.1). Taxonomy (NCBI): domain Eukaryota; kingdom Metazoa; phylum Rotifera; class Eurotatoria; order Adinetida; family Adinetidae; genus Adineta; species Adineta ricciae. Next base: position 101,196 of record CAJNOJ010000036.1, read on the forward strand.
ACGTATACATATATCGGTTCTGTAAATAATCAGTTAACTCCACACGAAAGTTTGTTAGAGTATTCAGTGTTGCATTTGATAGACGACACATTAAAATCGGTGGGCATTTTAGATGTATTTGTTTGAAAACAGGCAGAATCAAGTTTTTTGATTTCTCGTTGCAATTCGATCACTGAAGACTTTCATCATATGAAGTTAATAGTGGTGTACCATAAATTTCACTGCTGTCAGAATCTTGTTCGTAAATGCAGATGCCTTCAGATGTCGATGATAACAGGTTAGATGAGGAATGATATTTGTTACAAGCATAATACGTCACACATGATGAAAGTAAAAGATGACGAAGTTCGGTGAATTGTTCATCATGCTCGATAATTTCGATAGCGTCACGTAAGGTTTTAAACGGTTTGATGGTACGATCGTTCACATTCACCGTGATTGAACAACATTGGGCAACGGCATATAAAAAGTTAGAAGTACATGTACGGATGCGTTCAAGTATAACGATTCGACTAGCAGCAAGTAACTTGAGAAACATTGGCCCATTGCCTATAAGCTTTTGTTGAGGGCTCACACACCATCGTTCTTTGATTTTCGTCAAGGATATCAGTTTGTTCTCTGTACTTGAATCAACAGTTGCAAAACCGACTACGTCGAAAACCGTCGCTGATGTACAACCGATGCTAGATTTGTCCAAAAATCGATTAAAACAAATTGTTTCCGGTACTTTGCAGGATGTTTCCTTTGATCCATTGCCATGATCAATTTTGACAACTATGACAGATGGACCTAAGAATACGTGCAGCTACTTATCAATACTTTAATAGGCAGTGCTAGGGCAAAATGAGCTTATAAGAAGTCAGGCAATTCAAATCCTAAGAACTGCTACCTCAAAACAAATCTTTCCTCAAGAACTCTTCCCACAACAGAACACCAACACTCACTAGCCGAAAGTATCAGATATTCTGACAAAAACTGTACAAACAGAGGAGCCCTTTTGAACTGAACTATCAGATTTGTAAAACTTACAATCAATGATTTTCATGTGTCGTGAGATCGTTGAGCCACATTTATCACATTTACGATCTGAAGTACCACCGACAAAAAAATTTGATAAATGATTATGAAGATCGATTTGATTGTCCATTGTGTGAATCAAAATATAACGAATGATGTTTTTCTTCTCGATTGCGAATTTGCAAGATGTACAAGTGTAAATCATTCTAACTCGAATTGATGGAATGAGCAATGAAACAAGAATTTGATCAACAATATAAACTAATTGTCGGTCAATATCATCTGGCATATTATAAGGTAAGTCGAATTGAGTACGTAATAGCTGTTGTTGTTCTGGACTTGTTTTCTTCGGCGGCTTAATCAGTCTTAGACAACGCATCCAATTTTTAACAAAATCAATGATTTCGATGAGATGTGGTGACACTATTGACGCTGGATCAGGAAGCGTTTCACGAAATACTTTGATTGATAGTAGAAGTGCAATACCTACGTTAAACCAACTGGCGACAGCAAGAGTAGGTATGATGAGGCCGACATTAACATTCGCCGGACGCACTATCAAGGCATTTTTCAAACTATTCGTGACAGATTCATTTGGAGCTTTACAATAATGGCCATGACCACGATGACTAGATTGCCTCCAATTTTCTTGAACATCACGCAGTTGCAATCGAGTACGGTTTTGAGAATTCGTAGTTTGAGACATACTTGCCATGAAAGACACAGAAAAATTTTCTACTAATCTCAACATATCTTTGATAAGAATCTGAAGAACAACATCTGCTCTGATACGAGTTTCAACGCCTGAAAAAGAGTACAAATAAACTTGTGTGTACTTTTCACAGGTTTCATTATATAAAATATCCTACCGAGCTGAGTTCTCTTCACAATCCCCATACGTCGTTCGGAAATAGCATTTGTTCGTTGGTCATGTGTAGAAACAAGTAAAGCATCAAATGCATGAACAGATTCTCGACCATGTCGTGATAAATTTCCTACAGATATATTTTAACTATCGATTTTATCTAATTTAAGCTGTGAAATATCATACCTAGCAACAAGTTGGACCAAATCGGAACCGTTGGCATGCATCGTTGATTAATAAACAATAGCCATATGCGAGATCCCTTTGATACCTTATCGGTAGACGACGGCTTACCAATCATTTTGATACTTTCTTCACAGCATTCATAATAAATGACACTTAGATCACGTTTAAATGGACTGTCGATTTCATTTAATTCTTTTTCGACGTTAATAATCTACAAAGCAATAGCAGATAAATTGACCAAATTTCAACTTGTGTGAAAATATATATGAATAAAAAAGTATGCTACTCTAACAAATATCAAAACAAATACCTGTGACGTGCTCGATTGTTTAATTTTTCGACGTTTTCTAATGTGCTCGTCGGATTGAAGTTCATCTCCTTCATCGTCGTCATTGAAGAAATCCTCTTCGTCAAATTCATACGGATCATCGGTAGCGGTAACAACTTCTTTCGATTGAGTAATCGCTTTCGACGCATTGGGTTCATTAGTTATTTCGGAAATACGCGAAAGAAGCATCGTATAATGTTTGGCAAAATAGGGGGTAGTATTGGTTGTATAATTAAGAAAAACTCGACAAATTAAACGCCAATTATTTTTCAATTGTTCGTAGGTATTGCTGTTAACAAGAAGCGCGATTGACCACATGGCAAATTCACGTATCATGTCCGGTAAATACTTGTTAATTCGTTTACGCATGTCCTGTTCAATGCAAAACGAATAAACATAGAAATATTTACATATTCAAATGAAATGTAGCCTTACCAACATGAAATGTGCCAAACACGCATGAATGTTTGTTTTGAAGAAGTCACTCTGAATACCTTTTTTCGTAACGATACGATAAGCTCGCGAAAGAAACTGTTGATAATTCTCATCGTTAAATACACGTAATGCAGCTTGTAAAAAGACTTGTGCACGGTCTGACAAGATTATTGCAGGTCTTGGAAATGAATCTTTTTTATGTGGAAATATCTAGCAAAATGTACAAGAAATATGATATTCATGTAGTCATAAACAGTTTATAAACAAAGTGTACTTACCTGTTTATGATTATCTTTGAAGGACAATAGCCATTGAGTAACTGTGAATAATGACTGAGATTCCGACAACATGAATGTCAAAGGTATTAATGAGTCTTCGTCAACAATATTGGAATGAGTAATTGCCAACTCATAATATAAAATTTCTTTGGATCCGGTGTTCTTCACGACTCCTCCAGTTGCATCCCATGAAAGAACAGAATCTTTGTGAGCAACAATTGCGTCGTACAAACGAATGGATGCTTCAGTAAATACAGTTGTACAAAACGGTCTCAGTTAAACAACTTGAAGAGCACCGCGAAGTGTACCATCGGGATTGACTTTTAGAATAAACTCATCGTGTAACTGTAAAATACTTGATGTAACATTTGGAGAGAGTAGAGATTCGGCAACTACTTCGGCTTTGATCTTCTTGAAAATTAACTTCGATTTGCCAGTACTGTCATAATTAAATCCCATCTTTTCAAGCGTTGTTCGTTTTTCACTATACTGTCCATGAACCTGATAAACCAAAGCACCACTTCTGAATTTTTCGGCCAGTTCTTTTCGTTTTAAGCCACGAATAGGACGAGCTACTCGTCTCTTTACGTCATGACAAACCGTATTGTGAGATGTACTAACATGAAGATCACCATTATTCAAAACAAATACGCGGCATGAAAATTTGCAATCTGTATCATTACATTTAAGAACACATTTGATAATATAGTGCGTTGGATTTGAAAGATCGTTTCCAAATCTACGTGTGCAGACACATAAACCACAATACGGATTATAGCGTTTTAAATATGGTAAAATTATATCCAGGTATTCAATATTAACTTTTCTTGCTAGTGGTTGATCGGATCCTTCTGTTGACGGAACACGTTTCGTTCTTTTATTCGAAGGTGAGTTTGATCCATTATTTGATTGCTTTTTTTGAGATAATGAAATCGATGTCACAGGTAGTAAACCCATTTTTCTCATTTTTGCATCATGTTCTTGATTAAGTATCTGTTGTCGATATTGAAGTAAATTCACCAGCGCTGTCGAACTCAACTTAGCTTGAAATGTGCGAGGAAGCGTACATTCAAATACTACCTGTAATGGTACGCCTGCAGCTACGGAAGCTACTATACGACTGGTGTCTGTAAGTCAAAATAGAATTCGCTAGTCAATACTAGATTCGATCACAGTCACGCTTACCTGAATTCATCGATTCCCATTCATCAGTAAACGACATATGGGTTCTTTTGCTTGAAGCAGAAGTTTGGACTGAAGATGATGGCACATCAGCTATCGGTCCTGAAAGGCACCAAATTAGAAAAGATAAATCAAATGAAATAAAGATATCTATAATGATTCGTACGTTTATTTGAAACATGATTGTCTTTCGATGTTTGCTTTTTTCGTACTTTTTTTTGGACATTGATCACCAATTGTGATACTGCTTTCAGTGGAACCGGCAGGTATATCGAGATTTGAAGTAATATTTAATTGTTGATGAGGACTCTTGTCAATGGTACCCAACGTAATTCCAATGCTCGGTTTGTCAGTACATAAAGCCAAAGTACCTAAACAAAATATCAGATCAATGCGCATGACTACATCAAAAGTTTGGAATGCCTGTTCTCTCGTTGAAATTATACTCACAATCTTTCAATTGTTTACTTGTAGGAGACATCATTGAACAAACATTAGTACGTCGTGCACTTCCTAAAATCTATAAGACAAAATATATAAAATAGTTGCTTATTGTCATAACAATCGTGCTCGTACTGGAGTATTTGAAATGTTTGGAGTAGCGACGAGAGAATTATCGATGGAAGAACATTGTAGTGGTATTGGTGTTGGTACATGCTTCGTATTTGTGGGCGCACGAGGTGTCTTGCCGTAAAAAAATATCGAAGCATATTTGTTATATAATACTTGTTCTAATGATACTTGTTGACATTGAGAATCATTAACAAAGAACCAAATGTCATTATATGTTCGAAGATATGCATGGTAATGCCCGTTATCATTGTTTTTACTAATATGATTAATAACTGCATATAATCGATATAAGTACTCATTAGATTCACCATGGTTTTGGTTTTCTTTGTTCGAATCGAGTAGCTTATCAGTTACATATGGATGAACGGTTAGCAATTCATCAAAAGCCACCTGTTGCGTGTGTTTTCGTATTGAAGAGCCAAATCCAACGCTTCTTTTCAAATTAATAATCAATGCTGGTGGTAAATCTTGAATGGTAAAGCGTTTAGTAGCGTGGACAAATGTATTACAAACACCATAATGATATGAGTTATCACCTGTCAAAATTTCTGGCTCAAAAAAATGTTGAAGTGCATCAGGTAAACTATTCATGTTATTAATTTCGACCGAGAGAGTATACGTATATTCTTCTTTTATGCTGGCATTCAAACATGACGAACATTTGACAGTATTTAGAAGCGTAATACGAAATATTCGATCGATAAAATTGAACACTGATTTTATTGGAGATAATATTGACATGTGCAAAGCATAACAAGCAACACAATGATCCAAAAAACTCGTGATAAAAAGATTGGCATCTTCCTGTTCTTGAGTAATAAATGCAGGTGAGATTTCTTTGAGATTTTTGCTAATGCAATCAGCCGACGCAGCAACAGATATATCTTGGTCAGTAATATTTTGTTTTGATGATGAAGACACGCTGTAAATCACACTTGACATTTGACAGATAGAGCAGAAACTACCTTGATTTGATAATTGACCTAAAAATTATATTCAATTATAAATTTCCGTATTAATAATACGGCGTATGATTTACGTACATGTAGTTAAGTGATGTTTTTGCTTGAATATCCACTCGATTAGTGGAGGTGTACTAGCAAAACACTGTAAAGATGCATTAATAAAACACGACGTTCCATCTGAATTATTCAAACCAACTACTTTTCTGCGTAGTTCATTCCAATCCATCAATGGTCCTGCAAAGTAGTCAAATTAATTTGAATAGAAAACTCAAGTTTTCTTGTAATACTTATGTATGTGATACTACTTGTCTTGTCATTATCGATGGAAATTGACTCCTGAGTAGTTGTGACATGAGTTTTGGTTGAACTGTCTAGAATAGTACAATAGTAAAGAAATAATTCGTATTTGTCAAGCTAAATAAAAGTATATCAATTAGACTTACTTCCACAAGCAACAGATCTTTTCGGAGTTGATGTACACACATTGTCGAATAGAATTTCTCCCGAACATGCATTCACTAAAACAAAGAAACATTAGGCAACAAAATGTCTCACAGATTATATCATTTTCTTGCTCTCTCAGAAGAAAGTACTGTATGGATAATTGAAAACATACGATTGAATGACTTTTCGTTGAAGGTTGTGTTATGTATATTTGATGAAAATTGTTTCTCTGCTTCACCATGATCATGATCAGCAGCATGCATATCATTCGATGGTTCAACGGATGGTATGTTGAGAAGTTCTCGATAAAAAGCCATTTCGCTTAAATAGCTAATACCTTTAGGAGATAATCTCTCTCTCCATATATCCAGAACAGTAATATTTTTCAAATAACTCTCCCATGTCACATTGTATCCAAGAAGACGGCCGATGAACGTTAAATCCATTCCATCAGGCACCATTTTTACATAGCCATCTACATCAATATCATCAACATCTTTCAATAGATTTTCCACACAGACCAGAATAAGTTCGTCTACGAGGAGTTCTGCAGCATCCATTTCTATTTGTGTCCGCCCCGTTATACACATAACACCGCATGAATATCGTAAAATGGAAGTTGCAGCTTCCAAAACACGACGTTCCTGTGCAGTTGGTGGTGGTTTTGGTGAACGAAATTTGAATAATTCATTCAACTCGTTCAGACTGTCATTGCTATCGTCTGATGGAGATGAATTATCAGATCCAGTGGCAGACATGCTCATTCACATCTGGAATATAACGAAAACAACTATAAATACTTGAAGTGAATTAGCTTGAATGCACGTTCAAAAAAGAGAGAACAGTACAGATAAAATCAGAAATTTTTACTTCTGTTTGATTTTATATTAAATTACAATGACGATATTTTCAACTTAGTAGAAATTTTTTTATTAAAACACGTCTTAATCCATTCAAATTATGAAATCAATAGTTTAGAGAGAACGGACATGTGAGGGACCAACTATTACTGTTTCTGGCTCCGATCTCAGAAGAGCTATATTTTATGATCTGACTCCTGGTTATCGGGATCGAGACCGAGGCTAGTCATACACATGCATACTTTAGACACTGTATGCAAGGCAATATTCAAAATAGTTCAATTTGGTCTCTCCTTCAGTAGTCTGTACGATAAAATGTGACTGTTGATCATGTATACATATGTATATACGTTTTGTTTTATTTCTGACTTTCGATCGCATGTCACATGGAAGAAATATTGAATAGACATCAAGCATTTGATAAACATATTTGAATCTTACGATGATTGTGATTGAAATGTGTTTTTGAATCATGAACACAAGCAAACACGTGTAATCGAGAATGATACCGGGTGTACCAATAGTTTTGCGACATTTTTTATTTCGTTGATTTCCTGAGTTGGGAAAATGATAAAATCTGGATTTTTCTTTTAAATGATAGAGCAAGGAGAGTTGTACAAAAAACTCATAAAGGAACATTTATTCTCTGATTCGAACAATTTTCTCGTGGAAGTTTTTAAGTGCCTATGCGGAACTCTGATGTCCCCGCACGATAAAAATGCTAGTACATTTTTTAAAGTTTTGTATGTATTTTAATATTGAAAAATGATATGTACCTAATTCGTCTTTTACGAGTTGCGCCATGCAAAGCTTTCTCAGATCTATAGCAAGAAATTGCAAATAACAGCTTTCACTGGTCTATCCATTCTCAAAACCAGAAAGTCTACAATTCGTGGTCCTGTTTTTTGCGATATTTTACTTTTATTTTCAATCTATCATAGTTTCTAAAAACGATATGATATACATTTTATTTGTATAGGATGCGCCATGTAAAGAACTACAAAATAAGTCAAAACAAACTGATCGAAGTTTATACATCTGTGTTTTTTTAAACACAAGATGGACAATTGACCTATATAGTCTCATTTATTATGAGTTTGTTAGTTTTCTATTTCTATCGACTCAAACGAATAATAAAAGATAATTTTTTTTTAAGGATACGCCATCACAAGCTCTACACTAACTGTGTGTACAAACTCAGAAAAAAGAACCAAAAGTGGCTGCAATATATTTATATTCATCCGATTATGATGGGACATCGGAGTTTCGCATAGGCACTTAAAAACTTCCACGAAAAAATTGTTCAAATCAGAGAATAAAGGTTCTCTTATGAGTTTTTTGTACAACTCTCCTTGCTCTATCATTTAAAAGAAAAATCCGAATTTTATCATTTTCTCAACTCAGGATATCAGCCAAATAACATATGTCGCAAAGCTATTGGTACACCCGGTATTTCGTTTTCTACAGCCGCTTCTGAAAGATAGAATATGTGTTTCTTCATATGTAACGCATGCTATTTTATATCAATATCTTGTTGCTCTTGAAGTTTTTCTTTCGCATGCGCTGCATTGATCTCTCTCTTTCTCTCTCGTAGACATGTGCAAAATTAGGACCGTGAAAAAAAACTTTACGAGAGCCGGGATCGGAATCAAAAACAATTGGATCCGCAGATTTCTGGTTTGAAGAGAGGGAAAAACTTCATAATTTGTTATCGAGTTGCCATTTTTGCATGAAATTAAAAGTCTGTTGATGAAATTAGTCATAGCTTCTCTAAGCATCCTAAAAATTGATACACCATTAGTAATATTCAATATCATTTAGTATTACACAGACAAATGCTAGGCTTTTCAGCAAATTTGATTCACGAGGATCAATCGTCGGAAACCCATCATATTTGTGGTCAATAATACCTTCCGTATCTTTTTATCACAATGTATGTTGAGATGGAGAGATTTAGTACCGCATAGAGTGCTCATTACACCACGGTGTTTGTAAATATATAACGATCAAACTGCTCATTCATTTCATTGTATCATGCACAGTTTTCATAGAAAATACGTTTTACAAAGTTTTGAAAAAAACAGTTGAAATTCACTCATCAATTATACTGAGCGTAACTGTTGTCTCGCGTTGATGTACAAAAGCCTTTAAATTAAAAAAGCGATTTCTTATGAGTTTTTTTATAATTTCATATTATCTGTAATTTATTGGACTCAGTAGAAAGAGAGCCAAGAACATTTATTGTTTCGCATAACTCTATCTATTACTTTCATCAACACATTAGTTGTCAAAGTTACCAATATCTTACTTTGTCATTAAAAAGGTGGAGCAGTAAGAAAGCAATGCATATGAATATGATCTTTAACAGTGAATCAATGAGGTTGATATGTTTCATCCACTTCCTCATCAAAGAAGAAGATTTCAAATCAAACCAGAGTTCAAATGAAGTTATGTCCGTCGTATCTAACAGCAAAAGTTGCATAAGATAAAAGTTGAATGTCAAACCATTTGCTTCGTCAAGTACCAGCAAAAAATTCTCAAATCATGTACAAAATTTTCATTAATAAATCAATAAATACATCATGTGAACCATCGTTCAAAAAAACAGTTTGATTAGTGACGATTTATTCGATTAATAATCTGACGAAATGACAGAGATAGAAGTTTAATGCAAGCCAAAGCGCGACTTGTTCATGTTCTATGCAAAACGAGGATATATAGTCAAATAACGGTAGGTAAAGCGTGAAATGCATTTTGATTGACTCATAAACGCAAGAATAAGATACATACTGTTTTGTATATAGCGTGTGTATGTAACTTATCTCGACCACACAGGGACTGATCGACTGCAATCAATTTATGGGATTCATAGCCAATTAGAATAATACAGAGGTCACTGTTAAAGGTGGTTGATATGACAACAGACTATATAATGAAGATTAACACATGTGAAATTTCATTTCCATTCTTGAAAGGTCTTATCGATGTCTTCTGCTGCTGCAGTAAGTAAATCTATTCGTTTTAGAATCAAATAGATACATGTCATCGTCATCCATCTATGAAATCATCTCAAAATGGAAATCATTGGATTCTCCGAGTAGAAATGCAGATGATAAACTCGTCGTAAATGAGAATGCTCGATCGAAGAAATCGAAACAAAAGAAAAATATAGACAGTAAATCAGTAACTAGAATAAGATGATAAAATCGAACGAAGGTGTACATGACCGATCATTAACATCTGGCGGATCTCAAAAGCCAATCAGTAAAAACACGAAAACGAAATCGCGTAAAAAATATAGCACAAAAGGTCGAAAACAAAAGAAAAAATCGAGTGTATGCGATCGTAAATTGCACAGTTTTGCTCATCATTTTGTTTCACGAAAAAAAAAAAAGGTTAACACTTATGCATTGATTTATCTAATTTATTTAGAAATCGGCATCAACGAACAACAAAACTGCGAAGGCGAAGAGGAAGAGAGAAGAAGAAGAACGAAAGCGACGCGAAGAAGGTATGTACTTTTATCTGAATGACTTACTATTATATCGATTCCACCGAACAAAAGATATAGACAGTTTTATTAAAGAAAAAAAATATCATTAACTTTTCTTTGTTCGAAATATTCTCGTCGCTAACCATTCTGATGATTTCTACTGCGACAAAAGCTATAACTATTAGAATAAAACACTCGGAAAACGAGATTTTTTCTAGTTCTATGACCGGAAAAATGATCTGATTTATTTAATATAATTAAATCCGTCTTCTCTGCTCTACGAGACTACTAATAGTTACCAATTATTGCGAATAGTTCGTGATAGGTGTCTCGTGATAGCACAACTGCTTATTAATTGACAAGGCATTTGAGGGGTAGAATGCTCGTTTCTACGTATATAAAATGATAGACTTGTACCATCTTCCAAGTGACCTTAACACGCCATCACTCGTCCGTTTCTAGCCTTCGTTTTAACTATAACAAAGCAGACATTTGTCTGAGAAGTAGAGAAGTAATCATCCGTGGAGAGACACTTTTATCTTAATCAAGATGCTAAACTTCTGCAAAAACGAGAAAAATTCGATTTGATCTTTCATATATGTCGGTTATCTGCATTTGTAAAGTCAGTTACATAGAGAAAAAGAACGAATGGAAGGAAAGAAGAAAAAAAGAAATAAGAATAAACTGACAGCGGTGGGATTCGAACCCACGCCTTTTACGACTGGTGCCTAAAACCAGCGCCTTAGACCACTCGGCCACACTGCCATTCTTATTTCGTAATTTATATTTAATTTATAGAGGAAGCTCGTGTACGTGCTGAACTTGCTGAAAAAGAACGCATCGAAACAGAAAAACGACTTGCTGAAGAAAAAGCTATTTTAGCGAAAGAAGTACATTTTCGGATTGTTTGTTATATTTTCTCAAAACAAAGTATCGAAAATTATCTAGATTAATGAATTACGCCGTCGAGAATTAGCTGAATTTTATGAATTTATTCAACCACGAATTGATCAAGCGAATGCAACACGTCACAAACAACGTGACGAGTTCAAAGTAAACTATTCCAAGTATTATTTTTCTACACGGCTATTGCTTTTTCGTTTCTTAAAGTGGAAACGTGTTATGCAATGCGATGGTACACCTGATCCAACAAGTCTACTTGAAATCAATACATTTATGTCGTTATGGCACGATGAACATCAACGAACTAATTTGGAGTATACAATGAAACAAACGAATCTTGTTTTATCATTAATCAAAGAATTGAATACTGTGATTAGTTCGATCCCGAAGGATTCATCTGAACTTGAATCGATTCCAACGTATAAAAAAGTTTGTATACAAAAGAAAACGATTCATTCGAATAGAAAACAATCTCTTGAATAATTTAGACGATTCATGAACTTGAAGATCTATTGAACTATAAATGGCGTCAAGCAGAACATGATACTATGTTGAAAGCGACTGATTTACAAGATTTCGAAACTAGTAATTTTCAATATTTTTCTGAAAACGAAAACGCTGCTATTTGTATATGGGCAAATCTCAGTCATAATCCAAGGTTTAATTGAAATATTTGATTTGACTCGCTAAAGTTTATCCGTTTCCTTCTTAGAATCAAAGGTTATCTATTCGAACAAAATGGCTTTGGCTTTGATTTACCAAAACCATTAACATTAGCACATATTGCTATACTTGGCTTTTTTCTTAAATACGATTATTATTCTGAACGTTCGTTATTAGCAAAATGTCGTATCCGATCAATGGAATATACATATGGTACATGACGTTTTGCAGGAATTTCGATAATTATAGAGGCTATTTTAGATCCAATACCTGAACCTTTGGTGGACGAACCGGCGAAGCAAGTGACGAATGACGATGATGATCATGAACCTATTGATCCGACATTACCAGCTGAAATCAGAAAACTTATGGAACAATCAAGACGTCGTGAAAAGGAAGCTGCTGCTGCAGCAGCGGCAGCAGCAGCTGCAGCGGAAGCACAAGCTTTACAAGAAGCTGCGGCTGCACAAGCCTCTCAGGAAAATGCCGATGAAAGTCAAGATGGAACTGTATCACCAACAGCATTGAACAGAAAAAAATCCGTACGAGATGGTAACTTGACAACGATTGAAAATCCACCTGCCTAATTCCATTCGTGTTTATTTTCAGTAACTGCCGATCTAATTCTAGAAGAATTAGCTGATGAATCAGTGATTGATCTTCGTTCACATTGGCCTATTTTACCATTGCTTGAAATCAATCTATTCAATATTCCACCGCAACCGAAAAAAGTTCAAGAGTGGAATATAGTCCAAGGTAAATTTCGAAACAATCTTCGTTTTCATTTACAGAGCATCGTCTTATTTGATTCTCTGCAGTGGATGACACGGATGTTCTTGTTCCCTATATATACCCATCGGATCCAGGGTTGCCAAAACGATTTTACGAAGAATATGTGTCATTAAGTAAAATGGAAGCAGCAAAAACAAAAGCGGATGAAAAAGTAAACGGACATCAATGCTGTTCACCATTGATTCATTCCTAAACATTTTCAGACGGATGATGCCATGGATCCATCGATGACATTCGACGCAACGATTATTGCAAATAATCCTGAAATAAAAAGAATGTTTTTAGCCAACGCGATAAAACAAGAATCAGCACTGATTTTCAAATACAAGTCAGTGGTTTTTTTTCACTTCAATACAAAATTAATAGAGAATATTTTGATTTAGAATTCCATCCGAAATATTTATCACTGACAAACCACTACTGGCTCGATGGATTAAAGATCGAAATCATTGGAAACAGGAAGGTTATGTCGACTACGAATATACGTCGGGTAGTTTCACCAGACATATCTCGTCATGATCTATTTCCACTTCATCTAGATACTCGTATGATTTCGTTTAAAACATATGATTTCGGTACATTTGCATTACTTACTGATCGGCATGCTCATATGCCATTTCAATCATGGCGTATGCGACCTAAGTCACCTGGCAGTGTGCTCTTCTCGCTGACTACCCAATCATTCGAAATCATGTTCGAAATTCGAGTAAGTTCGATTGCATTCTGTTTATATGAGAGAAGAATTCTGATTTATATAAATTCTTTCCTTCTCTTTGTTGAAAAAAAAACGAAAAACAAAGTACAAAATAAAAAAGAGATACACACAAGCGTTTGATAATAGAATAGCTTATAAAGGGAACAATTTTCTCTAAGATTTTCGTTTCGTATTCAACGATGTTGATGTGGATGGTGATTCATCATCTGGACTGTTTTTTAATAATGAACTAAGATCACATACGAATAGACCGCGATTGTTTGTTTCAATTGATTGATCACGTAGTGTTTTATTTGGCGTTTGAGCAGCTTTTGTATGAAGACTCGTACTACTCAATGTAGGTGAATCAACTGTCTGAGACGATGACGTTACTAGACGAACATTCGATTCATAGGATGTACTCGTATCACGTTTTGTTGTTGATGTTGGTTCCGTATTTGTTTCCACATCTCTCAATTCACGAGGAGTTTTCAGAAGCGACGGTGATGATGCAGTTGTGGTTGTTAACGATGAATCATCACTTTTCTGTGGAACAATCGTGATTTTTTTCACTGTTTGAATATTTACTTGAAGACCAACATCACGCGTGGATATATGTCCGTTACTACGTGACTTATGTTTACGGTGATGATGATGGTGATGGTGATGATGTTGTTTCTGTTGACCTGTCGCCATCGATGATGACGAGTTTGGCGATGGACTTGGATCATGGATGAATAAGTGGCTATTGGCTTCGATATCTTGTGTTGGTGCTATAGTCAAATGAGTTTGATTTGAACCATCGCGTTTCTCTATCATTACTAAATTCATTGAAGCTGGACTACGTGGACGTTGATAATGTATGGAAGGATTTGTGTCATCGGCGTATCGTAACTAAAGATAAGAAAAGTAGTATAATATCAAATTGATCTTTAGTGAGATGAGAAGTGTCACTTGACTGTTTTGGACGCTTGTGATAAAAAACTTACATCAGGCGATCTACGTCGCAAGTGTTCAATCGTGTCCGAAGACGCTGATGGTGGTGGTTGTGGTTGAAAATGTTGTACGATAGAATACAACGTGTTCGGATCGGGTTGTGGAATAATCACTGATTGATTTTCGAGATCGACAAATGAAGAAAACGTTGCCATTGTCCATGTTAGTTGTGTTTGTGACGCACATGATCGTTTGTCCTGTTCGCCCACTGTACTCAATACTCTCGTTGCAGATTGTGGATAAAGAATATTATCATAGAGCGATTGAGTGTTTGCATAGACAGGTTCGGGGATTGGAAATTGACTGTAGGCAGACTCGATACGGCGTGGAGCTTTGACTACCGAATTTTCCAACGGAGATAATGGAGAATGACAGTCAGATAGTTTACCATAAGTATCATTATGACCCTTCTTATTAGTGTTATCCGATGAAGACTTCGGCATCATTTGAAGACTGTACGAAAGAGGAATATTCGATGAATATGGTCTTGATGACACTGTACGATTAGCTGTTGATGATAATTGATCGGTTTCTATCGGACTTGGACGCTGATTTGAAGAAAACTGAGTTGATTGATTTAGATTTTTTACATAATGATCTATTGATGGATGACATTGAATTGAATGAAGTGGTGGAATGTAATCATCATGTTCTTCATAGCGTAATTCTCGACGAGAAGCTTTATTGTTGTGGATACGATCAACTGAACGACTTAAACTACTAGATGTGTGATCAGTAAGTGGCTGTTTCAATTGTAGATTCTGAAGAGTTGTTGATGGTATAACGGCTATCGAGGTGCGAGGTCCGCCGTAGCGTGCAGATGTGAAAAAGCTGTTCGAATAGCGACGAGAAGTACGCCGATAGACAACAGTATTAGTGTGATTAACTTTTTCGTTCGATTGATGATGATAAGATGTGGTTGATGGATTTTCGTTTGAAGGTTGACTGACAGTAAAACTTGAATTAGTTGTTGGTAAATTTTTCTGAATGAAACAAACAAAGAAAGGGACTGATGAGAGAGAATCAAAAAAGGGGTTTTCTACGGTTTCTTTTAGATCAAGAGAAAGGGAAAATATTCTTCATTTTTTTCTCGTTGTCCTCCTATTGAATGAAAGTTTTCCAAGACGTACTGCAGTCAAAAAATCTATTTATGCACATCGGTAATTTTTAAAAGCAAAAACAATGAATAAAATATAGAATGTTTTTCTTCCTTCGTCTCTAACGTTTACCTTCTGTGCCGGTCGAAATCGAAGAGAAAAATAATGTATTAGGTGTAAATTTCATAGATATGCATGCACATATATATGTAGTCAGTTTCTTTTCATTTCATTTTTTCCTGCGTATAGAAAGAACGAAAAAAAGAAACATCAACCAAAAAAAAAAGTAAATAGGCTATGCGAGACCAATGAAAAAGAAAATTTGCAAACTATTTGTTCTTCTTCTGCTGAGTGTTTTTTATGATAATCAACATCTCAATCGCGTACGAAACTAGAGACAAAACATGTGCATCTATTTACTCACATATAGATATGACGAGGAGAACAATAGGATTGGAAAAGAGCATCTATCCTTTTTTTCCTTCGATTTATATTATTGTTGCTCTTTTCCTTCGCTTTTTCTTTTGGTTACTCCCATAGGACTGAAGATTGAAGTCTCAGCCTAGTCTATCGATAATCGATAACCTTTTTGTGGGCGTCTTTTGCAATCCGCCCCTTTAGCGAAAAGACGATGTGTGTCGACCTGTTCATATTCGTGTTGATATTTTCTCACTCACTTACAACAATAACAAATTGTAATCAGCCAGCAGTTACGAACCCGACATTAGTGGTGACATATTGGTGTAAACGCGTATATATATATACACACATACAATGTACTGAGTACTGCTGTTGCAGCAATGCGTATCAATTACCTGTTTCTTACTCTCTCTCTCTCTCTCTTTGCTCTTTTATATGCATACGCATGTACACACTCTACTTTTTCCTCGTCTCGTCTGTCGATGTTGGTTTAGTTGATCTAAATCATTTCTCACACAACACGACGCCAAGGTGTAGCGTCAAAAATTCTCCTCATTTTACTCTCTTCTTTTTTTCTCACTCACCCTTACACATGTAATGTAGAAGAGAGGGAGAGAGGTAGAGAGAAGACGAAGGGAGGGAAGGAAGGAATGAACTCGTCGCTCGAAGCATAGAGAGACACACATTTTCGTATTTACTATTCATCGTTGTACACTGATGAGTGCGCACACATCGAGTAGTGATTTTCGTTTGAAGTTAGTCGCACTAACTGTTACGCTGGTATCTACTCTTCAACATACTTATTTGACTAATGATAATAGAAACAGAGAATGAATGGATGAATGAAAAAAAGAAATGCTAAAAAAACAAGTCGAATAGATCAGATGAAAATAAAAAAAGGAGTATAATTAGCACAATCTCGATTTGAAATGTCGCTATATCTATTGACAAAACACGTACGAAGAAGATCGATGTTGTTTTTTTTCCTTAGTTGTCACCTATACTCATCGAAATATATATATATATATATAATAGCTAGAAGGTTACTTATATAATAGTCGGACGAGTTTGTGTTGGTAGAAGAAAAACCGCAAGAAGAAAGAAGAAAAAAGGCACAACTATGTCGACAACGTCGTCGACGCCACCATGTCCTTCTTCTTTTTCTTTTCCTTGTCGACATCGTATTTTGCTGCTATTACTATTATTGCAGTTTTATTCGTCGTTCTGTCTTATTTCGATCGGTTTGTTTTGTCGCACAAGAAGGAACACAGAATAGCTTTCGATTCTCCCCCTCCCTCCTCTCTCTTCGCCTTCTGCTCTTAGTCCTCAATAATACCGATACATAATAGAATCACCATCGACCGGCAAGTTCTCTCTTCTTCGCTTTCTATTTGATAAAAAAAAAACGCAAGCACTATTTCATGTTGTAAAATTAGATAAGCACACATGGCACGTGCATACAGGCGTCATTCTCATCTGATATTAACAGATGAAAGAGAGAGAGAGAGTGACAGAAAGCAAATGAAAATCGACTTTTATGGTCTCAATTATTTGCGTTTCCCTTGCGTCTCGTCTTGTTCGAAAGGTGAATATGTGTTTGCATACTCTTTTTTTTCTTTCGATGGCCGAGTCAAGTCAATTTATCAGTAACTATCAACACACATAGGATTATTTTTTATATTGTATACATATATGTATTTGCGTGACCTTCACCTGTGATTCGGTTACATATTTCAATAAAATATCAGGGAAAAAAACGAAACATCTCCTCTGAATTACTTCGATAGATGTCTCGTTCTAATAAAAATAGAGAAAACCGAAAAAAAATGTACACGTACTTATCTATTTATGCTGAATAGTCATTAATGAAAAGATCTAATCTATGCGTGTATGTTGATCCATTTATCTCTATCATTAAATGAAGGGGAAAAAAGGCATCTGATTATTATAACTCTCATAAGTCAAACTGATACACAATATAAACCAGAAACTCATAGATTATACGAAAGAAAAAACTCGTGTTCCAAGATGAAAAAGAACCTCTGACGTCTACGGATGAGCGTTTACATTCCGATGCCTATGTCTTTGTGTATCGTTCTGTAGAAGATAGTTGTGAATAAGAAAATAAAGATACTTGAACAAAATAGAAAGAGAGAAGAGGATGAACGTCATGAATTCGCGTAAATTATCGCCGATGAGAAGAGGATTTCGCTGGCAGCAATGCGATTCCTAGTTAAATTAAATGGAATCGATACTAGTAGAGAACGAAATCAAATGCAAGTAGAAAAACAAATCGGATAAATATTCATTTGCATTTCGGTCTCGATTTGGTTAAGAGGGGTGGATTTTAAAAAATAATACATTGCTCGAGTTAAAAATAGATTCAAGGTTAAGAAAGAGTAGGAAAAAACATATAAAAATAACAAAATTTCCTTCGATACATACTTTTTCATTCTGATCGATGCTGCCACGCTTCGATAGATCATTTTCGGACTTGGTTCGAGCACGTTTCTGCAATAGAAAATAAGAAAAACATCATAATAGCATTCAATACAAATCGAATTCGTCATCTTTATTAAGTAAACACATCTATTTCATCTGAATACGTCCCAAGTGATCAACTAGATTGTTATCAAGAATACGTACTATAACACTGAAGAGTTTCATTCGTAATCAATAAACGAGAAGGAAACACCGGCTCTGTAACTAGCGTTGTTCAGCTACTATCTGTTCTGCGCATAGTAATGATAACAACATGAGCAAAGTAATAACTGCAGTTGATGAAGATGAAGTGCCGGCTACTAAAGTAGTCTCAGCAGTAGTAGTAGTAGTAACAGTAGCAGGAACGGCATCTCCCCATCATTCTTCTATTAAATATAGTCAGGAGAGAGAGACGCTGATTTCCTGTTCGTCTTCTTCTTCCCTCTTGTTTCTCTCTCCCTTTTCACATTTTTTTTTCAACAAGCTTGACACGCACACACCTATACAAAACGTTCAATGAGCCATCAAATACACACTCACTCCTGTTACGGCACAACAAAAGAAAAAAAAGTAGAAGATGGTAGATAGAGAGGAAAAAACGGCCGAGTACTACTCTGCACGGAATAGTAGCTCACGGTTGTTGTTTTCTTAGACCTGTAAATGAACTACATTAAACACATCGATGATTTTCTTCAAAACATAATAATGCATCACACTCCATTCTCGTTCTTCGGAGAACATGCGCATGTGCTAATAACGGCAAATTTCTAGTTTCTTCCTGCACTTGCAAGTAAATGATTGATAGATTGCATACGATCACTTATCAATAAGTAACTCGGAGAAAAAAGAAATTCCAGCAGACTTTCTCTTCGCGTCATTCACTCTTTAACATCACCTAGATTCTTTCCGTTTTGCAATAAATTAGTTTTGTCTGCCTTTGCATAATACGTACATGCTGTCACACACAAACATACGTCTATATATCTTTTGATAATTGTATTCTCAAGTTCAAAATAAGATGAGATAAAAGAGAATTCAAGCTGTTACTCTCCTACGTGTATTATATACACTTGAGTCAACTACACATCTGTATAAAATACGATTCAATCTACATAATACATCAAGTTATCAGATGAATCGTGAAGAGATATTCGATTACACAAGAAAATATACTACTAACTCTAATCGGATTGTGGTTTAAACAAGTATAAGAAACGAGTCGTAAAATGAAGTTTCTTTTTCTTTTTAATGATTCTATTTTCCTCGATGATGTAACGGAGAAATCGTCAAAATAGATTCGACATTCTTTTAAATAGCTCTATTAAACTATTTACTAGACCCCAATGTCGTTTGATTAATATTCAATGAATTTGTCGTGTCTAGTTTAAGCTTCGGATTATTTAACATCGTTATTTCGCTTGCCCAAAAGAAAAGAGAAACGTATGTATCACCTTCCATGTAAGTCTGTGGATCAGTGTACGTATCGATTAGAGGAAAGAAAATGACTTCAAGATGTTATTGATGTTTTGCAATAGAACAAATCAATGCTCAGTCAAATAATTAGCAGCAAATTTGAGATGTGATATGTTTTGGAGTTGATCGAGATAAAGTCAAACAATCTTTGATCACAAAATCAATGGATGTATCGTTAGTACAGTGTGTAGTAAGAGGAAAAAAGATACTCGATGCCCCGATCAGCGATTTCATAGTCAATAAAAAGATGTTATTCTTCTTAACGAGAGGCATAGTTCGAGTCGAACAATGTCTTGTAAAAGAAACAGTTTAATATATAAAAA
The DNA here is from genome assembly GCA_905250025.1 of Adineta ricciae. Lineage (NCBI taxonomy): Eukaryota > Metazoa > Rotifera > Eurotatoria > Adinetida > Adinetidae > Adineta > Adineta ricciae. The sequence goes on from CAJNOJ010000036.1 coordinate 121,664, forward strand.
AAAGACTCGGACATTCTTGTATGAAACCGTACGACTAAGTCTGTATGAGAAGAAAAAACAAAGGATTCATTTTGTGTCTAGTTCATTGAATATACTAAAAGAAAGACAATAGACGAGTTGTGAATATATTTCTCAGTTCGATTGACAAGAAGAACTTTGCTGATCGTCGATCATTAATCTTCGATCTAACTTCTTGATTAGTTTTTCGCACAAATATTCATAATGGGTTAGATTTTATCATATCCATCAATGTAAAATTGAATATGATTCGCATCGATCACCATTTAGTGAATGTCTTTTCAACGCATTCGTCACTCTCTTTTAAACATAAGACGTTTTTTCTGTCGGTATTTCATACATTTTCTCTCTCTCTTCTTATCCTTTCTTGTCATCACATCAATGTAAATGGTGTTAAAAAGGCCAATCTATACGTACAAAAAAAAAAAGACAATCGCATTCACTTCATTCCTAACAATTAATTTCTATGTCATTCAATCGCAAGTTGAACATGCAAAATGGAATTTTATCTTCTCTCGATTCATGCTGAACAGAATTCTTTTCTTTCTATTAAACAGACATCGTTAGATTGTTTTATACACATACCAATGATGACTTAGATATCTTGTTATTCTTTTACTGATACTCAATCATGTCCTTCAGACAATGGATTGTATATATGAGAACTGTAGACAAATGAAAGAAAGAGCTCGTATTTTGACGATCATCAATCAACGGATGAATGAACGACAACGATGTCTCACACTGATCTATCTCGTAACAGGTGTAGATGTTGAAGATGAAAAGATGAAATCTTCACTTACATCGACTGGTACTGTTGCTACTGTTGGCGTTAGTGTTGTTATCGTATTGGAATCGCTGCGAGATACGCGTTGTGATCCACATGGTGAAAACCATTTCGTCCACTTTTTAGTCCATGCTAACGGTCGTTTCATGGAAGTGTTTTCTTTCTGCAGTCCATTTAGATGTGTTTTGACGTGATTAGAATTCATTCCAGTATGTGATACTAATGGACTGTGTTGATCATTATTTGGTATTGATGATAATGAGGGTGGTAGTAGTTGTTGTCGTTTAGCTGTTCTTTTCTTACGTCGATGAAGCGAATGGTTATTGTTACTCGATTCGATCATACTTATAGTAGAAATCATCGCTTTGCGATGCTCCATATCTTCTCGTTTGGTAGTTGTTTATAAAAAAAAAGAGATAAGTATAGGTCAAACAATAACGACAGAGTAAAACGATAACTGTTCAATTAATCATTTTCATAAATTCGTTCTCATAGTAGTTTCACTATGAGATTTCGAATAACAACACAGACAAAACAAAATAGGCAACAACGAAATCTAGAATGAACGGAAAAGGTATAGAAATAAGACCAATGGTTAGAGCACCTATCGTGGATAATCGTATTAGCGTGAGGTATGCGTGCATGCGTGATTATTGTTATTCGAGAATGAATGAAGAAGAGAGGGAGGTGTAGTTGGTCCGCCGATACCAATGGTCATATCGCAGTATACTTACAAACAGTAGAGAGAAAGAAAGAAAGAAAGAAAGATTGAATAAAGAGAAAAAGAAGCGAAGAAATCAATGACATTTAAATCAAAAAAGTAAAGTGAGAATGAATGAACGGGAGAGAAAGAGAAGGAGAGCGAGCACAACGAATACTAATAGTGAGACATGAGACAGACAAGTGATGATGGTTGAGTAAGTGTTGTGATACATGAATATAAATCAGCTTCTGACTGATTCTACAAGTGTATGTCATCGAAAACGAAAGAAAGTAGCAACTTCTTACATATCATCTCTTGATCATAAAACAGAACATCTTTTGTTCGAAATATCGGATTGGAAAGAGTCTACGTGTGGATAGTAGCTGTCCATTAATACTTTATCAGCATGTACATGCATGCTTAGCACATGTCCGGAAGGGAACTGTCCTTATTGAGATTAGAATAATAATGATATTCAACCGTCGAAGATTAAATCAACGTGTCGTTTCTTTTTTATAATAAAGTTGTTCAAGATAATTTCTGTCTCCTCCTAATCAAAACAGATCAACTAGACTGTTCGAAGTTAATAATCATGTTAAGATGTATATCATTCATTTACTTACTTACTTCAAACTGCTTCCGGCAAAGATATATCGATCATTATCAATGTATATCATTGTCTAGAACAGGTGTATATCGTCGATAAGTTTTGCTATCATATACATAGTCTTTCTTTCATATCGTTCGATCGATTGAATCCAAAGAATAAAAAAAATGATGAACGATTGCGGATGGGAGAACAAGTAAATGATAATAATGATGTAATTTCTGTTCATTAATTGCTTTTACTTGACTATTGATGTTGTTGTTGTTATCAATGATAATGACGCTAGTGTTTGTCTTTGTCTCGTAAACTGTTCATAAAGTTTCTCATTACATCCCGAATTGATGAGAAAATCGATCAAAGAAGAACAAAAAAACAATATTCATTCTCTCATACGCTCTTTTACTCTTTCATCAAGCAATCTTCCATCGCTAATGCAAATAAATGTTACCTTTCTCTTCCATAAACTCTCAGTTCGATGACAAACAAGCAATTAATATTTCGTTGTGCTTATCAATCTGCGGATGAAATATGTAAACTAGTGATTGATATGAAAGTTAGTCGAGTGATGGTGGAATACAAACTAGTAGCAACCATGAGTAACCTACGTGTTTGATCGATGACTTCGTGTTCGTATGATGAGAATTTGCAATTGAAAAGTAAATGATGTCAGTAGTTATGCAAGAGACTCTTTAATGATCAACATAGATACGCATCGTATGGATAGACATGTCCAACATGTTAAAGAATTAAGAAATCACAAATTTGTCGTTTGCCTTCGTATCTGATCGCAAACTTGTTGACAGTATTAAGCTTCGTGCATATGTAAATCATGAGAGATATGCAGTGAAGTGTATGCTAGAATGTATCCTTTCGGCGAAAAGTGAAAGAAGAATATGATCGACTTCGGTCAAAAGAAAAAAAAACGATTCCAGCAATGTCGATAGACGCTACGCTGGAATAAATCCGAAAGCTTAAATTTAACGCATATAGTTCAGATTGATGTTCAATGTCTGTAGAGTGTATTGTTTCCTAAAGTAGCTTATGGGATTATTCCTTATTCACTTGTTGATGAGAAGTAAGATTGTATATGTCTAGTGATGCAGTTTATTGATATAATTCGTTAAAATATTTCAATTTGGTTCGTCAGAGTAGATAAATGTCTATGTTTAACGAAAAGATTTTATGTAAATGTTCATATTTAAGCTGAAACTAAATGAACTTGTTCGTTTGAATCAAGTTTTATTTTCGTCCTTTTCTCTTCCTTCTCGTAATTCCATTTAACAAATCCAACACCGGCCGATTGACATATCTTCAGTTATCCGATTTATTCGTCCCAATTATCATCAACTAACACATTTATTTAGATAGACATATATTGCTGTTAGCTATGACATTTGTTCTGGTACTATCATATATTAGTCCGCGGAGTTTTCAACTTACAACGTATTATGACAAGGACTAGATCATCTCTCGTGAGTTGCTCGCTGAAGAATTAGAAGTAATAATTGGTTAAAGGAAAATAGATCTCATTCGATTTCGCTTCAGAGAATTCTTCAGGGAATTTGTTAGACGGCAGACTTTCGATAATGATCAATGACTTGAAGAAACTGTTCGAGATGTTAGAAAGAGCAAATACAATGATCAATTTCATCGATCTCCCTCGAGTAATATTCAGACAATTTGTTAGAAATTTGCCTTCGTTTTCTTGTTGGAGAAATATTGCTAATTATGTAGCAAATATAAAAGAAATTATTGTGCTAATAATTAAGATTTTGTGCTATAAAAGATCCGAGTATCAATTATTGATTGAGTAAATTTACTACGTTATCAAATGAATGAAACAATTAAATATGTTCTGACTCGATTAGTATTATTCATCGACATTGAAGTAGTTCTAGTGAGAAAGCAGAACTTCACACGTTCATTCGGATAATTTTCATTGACACCATCTGGTGTCGATCATCATCTGATCTTTTCAATAGTATAGATTCGAGATTCTACAGATGTTTGCCTTCATTTCTCGTTCTCCCTCTCCTTCAATGTCTAGAAAAACAAAGCGAGGGAGAAGAAAAAAGTCAATTTATGAATGCCTGTTAATTAGCTTGTTGGTTGAGTTGAAAGGCAAGCGGAAACAGTATGATATGCAAAAGACATCGTGTAGTAGAAGAAGAGAATTATGAAAATCAACAATTTACGCAATACATGGCTGTATCGTCGGATAATCTGAAATGACGGTAATGAGCTTTTCAGGCAGGAGAAATTACATATTGACAAACGATCATCAATTCTAACGAAAAAAATATGGCGTTAGTAAAGTTTCTTTGTAAACAAACCTGTCTGCTTATCGTATCAAATAAATACGGATGCTAAAGAGGAAAATTGTATAAAAAAAAGAAATGGCAAATTTATTGAACGAGTTTCTTTTTCTATAAAGATTCAATCGCATAATATTCAGCTTTTTCTTTCTCCTCCTGAGAACAGTAAGAAAAAAAAACATAAAAATAAAGAGAGATAGATCTTAGAAATAATCAGGTTTAGTCTTAAATTTTACTTTGCCGGATGTATTTGCAGCATCATCTAGGTTAGGAAGAAGTGTAGCTGAGCTCGGCATGGTTTCTTTTTCTTCTGAATGTTCCGTACTTTCCTCGTCATGGTCTCCAAGTGAACATTCGAAACGTTTTACCCATGGGTCCAGCGCGTTATCGTCATCATCGTCATCGTCGAAATCGTTATGAAATGCAATATTATCGTTTCGCTTTAGCTTCGTATAATTTGTTGCTGTAGGACTAGTGAGCGGTAAGGTTGGTGTGCGAGATATATTAGTCAATGGACGTATCGTTTTGCGTGAAGTTGGCGGAGTCGTTGATTGTAATTGCTGTGGTTTAGCTCGCTGATTATGAATAAATGTAGCAGATAACGATGGGTTATTATTAATATTATTATTATTTGGTTGAGGAGATGGCGAAGAACTCGATAGTGAAGATACAGTAGCACACTTAACAACTGGCGATGAACGTGCATCGTAAAGTTTACCGTAGCTCTGATCTGACGGTATCGGCGCTTGCTTTTGTTGTTGTTGCTGTTGTTCTTTCTTTGTCCGATGATGATGCTGATAATGATTAGGTACTGTTGTTCGCTCTAGACTAGATACATGTGAATGTTCTTTCGTGTGTTGTAATTGATGTTGAAGATGATGCTGATGAGATGTCATTTGTTTACTTGAATGTATCGGAGGATCTTCAAGACTTTTGCCTCGAGATGAACGAAATATAGCTGGCACGGAAGCATTTTCATTTGAAGAAGTGTGATCATCACGACGTGAACGACGTGGTGAAGATGCTGACGTGTTCGTCTTAGTTGTCGAGCGTATACGATTAGAAGTATCATCGTAATTTTGTTGTTGCTGTTGTTTCAAGGATGCTGCTGCTTCGTTGATCATTGATGATTGCGATTCTTCATCGATCAGTTTCCATGTCAATGTCAATGTTACGGAATCGGGCCCACCAAATATATCCCATGACAGAGCATAACGACAGCTTTCTTTCGCCATTGTTCGAAGGAAATTGATAACAGGTCGAGGTAATTCGAGTACGTCCATTAAGTTAATGCTATTGAGTTCCTAGATCATTTTCGAAAAGTTGTTATTTTTTGTCTTCGGTGTATATATATATATATATATCTAGAAAATTGATATTTATGCAGAAGATTTAATAATATCCTGATCTCTTGACAAGAATAAATGGTTAAATAAAGAGAAAAGAGAAGGATTTTTCTTGTTTGTTCTTTCTAAATCTTTTTGCTATCTCTTGTCGATATATCGGATGTAGCTATGTGTATGTATGTTGTTATTCTCGCTATTTTTTCTCATCAACGACAATAGAACTGTTGCTTTTGCTGTTACTAATGCTTCGTTTCTCTTCTCTTCGTCTTCTTCGTCTCTTTTCTCCCGTGAGGACTTGCGCATTCTGAGTAAACACAAAACTTTTCCTTTCGCTCGCACTCTCCCCCCTCTCTATTCGTCTTGGGCGGCTCAAAATCTATCTGTTTCCTACTCGTGCCAATGGATGAATAGACTTGCCTGAATGTGCGCGTGTGTGCAACAATAATACTTCCCGGTGATGTCATTTCCTCCATGCGCTCGATATGCCAACAATAGTGGTAAATCCTATCAAAATGGTTAATAGAAAAATAGAAATTCTATGTATGTCTATCCCTAGCTTGGAAATGAGATGCGATCGACCTCTAGTGATGAGAACTCTAGAAAAAAAAACTGAGTGTATAAAGTGTAAATAGTAAGAGAATAACAAGCATGAGTGGTGAAAAAATAACATGACACAGCAGGATTTAGAGCTCCATGCTGTGTATTCTATACAGTGGATTCTACTTTTCCTGAGTTACTGGCGACACTTGAAGTACATTATTAAAAAAAAGAGATAAGTATAGGTCAAAGAATAACGACACAGAAAAACGATAACTGTTCAATTAATCATTTTCATAAATTCGTTTTCATAGTAGTTTCACTATAAAACTTCGAATAACAATAGAGACAAAACAAAATACNGAAGTTAGTCGCACTAACTGTTACACTGGTATCTACTCTTCAACACACTTATTTGACTAATGATAATAGAAACAGAGAATGAATGGATGAATGAAAAAAAAAAGAAATGCTAAAAAAACAAGTCGAATAGATCAGATGAAAATAAAAAAATGAGTATAATTAGCACAATCTCGATTTGAAATGTCGCTATATTTCCTGACAAAACACGTACCAAAAAGATGGATGTTGTTTTTCTCCTTAGTTGTCACCTATACTCATCGAAATATATATATATATAATAGCTAGAAGGTTACTTATATAATAGTCGGACGAGTTTGTGTTGGTAGAAGAAAAACCGCAAGAAGAAAGAAGAAAAAAGGCACAACTATGTCGACAACGTCGCCGACGCCACCATGTCCTTCTTCTTTTTCTTTTCCTTGTCGACATCGTATTTTGCTGCTATTACTATTATTGCAGTTTTATTCGTCGTTCTCTGTCTTATTTCGATCGGTTTGTTCTGTCGCACAAGAAGGAACACAGAACAGCTTTCGATTCTCCCCCCTCCTCTCTTCGCCTTCTTCTCTTAGTCCTCAATAATACCGATACATAATAGAATCACCATCGACTAGCAAGTTCTCTCTTCTTCGCTTTCTATTTGATAAAAAAAACGCAAGCACTATTTCATGTTGTAAAATTAGATAAGCACACATGGCACGTGCATACAAGCGTCATTCTCATCTGATATTAACAGATGAAAAGAGAGAGAGAGAGTGAGTGACGGAAAGCAAATGAAATCGACTTTTTATGGTCTCAGTTATTTGCGTTTCCCTTGCGTCTCGTCTTGTTCGAAAGGTGAATATGTGTTTGCATACTCTTTTTTTTTCTTTCGATGGTCGAGTCAAGTCAATTTATCAGTAACTATCAACATACATAGGATTACTTTTATATTGTATACATATATGTATTTGCGCGACCTTCACCTGTGATTCGGTTACATATTTCAATAAAATATCAGGGAAAAAAAGAAACATCTCCTCTGAATTGCTTCGATAGATGTCTCGTTTTAATAAAAATAGAGAAAACCAAAAAAATGTACACGTACTTATCTATTTATGCTGAATAGTCATTAATGAAAAGATCTAATCTATGCGTGTATGTTGATCCATTTATCTCTATCATTAAATGAAGGGGAAAAAAGGCATCTGATTATTATAACTATCATAAGTCAAACTGATACACAATATAAACCAGAAACTCATAGATTATACGAAAGAAAAAACTCGTGGTCCAAGATGAAAAAGAACCTCTGACGTCTACAGATGAGCATTTACATTCCGATGTCGATGTCTTTGTGTATCGTGCTGTAAAAGATAGTTGCGAATAAGAAAATGAAGATACTTGAACAAAATAGAAAGAGAGAAGATGATGAACGTCATGAATTCGCGTAAATTATCGCCGATGAGAAGAGAATTTTCGCTGTCAGCAATGCGATTCCTAGTTAAATTAAATGGAATCGATAGTAGTAGAGAACGAAATCAAATGAAAGTAGAAAAACAAATCAGATAAATATTCATTTGCATATCGATCTCGATTTGGTTAAGAGAGGCGGATTTAAAAAAAATAATACATTGCTCGAGTTAAAAATACATTCAAGGTTAAGAAAGAGTAGGAAAAAACATATAAAAATAACAAAATTTCCTTCGATACATACTTTTTCATTCTGATCGATGCTGCCGCGCTTCGATAGATCATTTTCGGACTTGGTTCGAGCACGTTTCTGCAATAGAAAATAAGAAAAAACATCATAATAGCATTCAATACAAATCGAATTCGTCGTCTTTATTAAGTAAACATCTCTATTTTATCTGAATACGTCCCAAGTGATCAACTAGATCGTTATGAAGAATACGTACTAGAACACTGAAGAGTTTCATTCGTAATCAACAAACGAGAAGAAAACACCGGCTCTGTAACTAGCGTTGTTCAGCTACTATTTGTTCTTCGCATAGTAATGATAACAACACGAGCAAAGTAATAACTAAAGCTGATGAAGATGAAGTGCCGGCTACTAAAGTAGTCTCAGCAGTAGTAATAGTAGCAGCAACGGCATCTCCACATCATTCTTCTATTAAATATAGTCAGGAGAGAGAGACGCTGATTTCCTGTTCGTCTTCTTCTTCCCCCTTGTTTCTCTCTCCCTTTTCACATTTTTTTTTCAACAAGCTTGACACGCACACACCTATACAAAACGTTCAATGAGCCATCAAATACACACTCACTCCTGTTACGGCACAACAAAAGAAAAAAGTAGAAGATGATAGACAGAAAGGAAAAAACGGGCGAGTACTACTCTGCGCGGAATAGTAGCTCACGGTTGTTGTTTTCTTAGACCTGTAAATGAACTACATTAAACACATCGATGATTTTCTTCAAAACATAATAATGCATCACATTCCATTCTCGTTCTTCGAAGAACATGCACATGTGTTAATAACGGCAAATTTCTAGTTTCTTCGTGCACTTGCAAGTAAATGATTGATAGATTGCATACGATCACTTATCAATAAGTCACTCGGAGAAAAAAAATTCCAATAGACTTTCTCTTCACATCATTCACTTTTTAACATTGCCTAGATTTCTTCCGTTTTGCAATAAATTAGTTTTGTCTGCCTTTGCATAATACATACATGCTGTCACACACAAACATACGTCTATATATCTTTTGATAATTGTATTCTCAAGTTCAAAATAAGACGAGATAAAAGAGAATTCAAGCTGTTACTCTTCTACATGTATCATATACACTTGAGTCAACTACACATCTGTATAAAATACGATTCAATCTACATAATACATCAAGTGATCAGATGAATCTTGAAGAGATATTCGATTACACAAGAAAATATACTACTAACTCTAATCGGATTGTGGTTTAAACAAGTATAAGAAACGAGTTGTAAAATGAAGTTTCTTTTTCTTTTTAATGATTCTATTTTCCTCGATGATGTAACGGAGAAATCGTCAAAATAGATTCGACATTCTTTGAAATAGCTCTATTAAACTATTTACTAGACGCCAATGTCGTTCGATTAATATTCAATGAATCTGTTGTGTCTAGTTTAAGCTTCGGATTATTTAACATTGTTATTTCGCTTGCCCAAAAGAAAAGATAAACGCATGTATCACTTTCCATGTAAGTCTCTGAATCAGTGTACGCATCGATTAGAGGAAAGAAAATGACTTCAAGATGTTATTGATGTTTTGCAATAGAACATATTAATGCTAGTCAAACAATTATCAGCAAATTTGAGATGTGATATGTTTTGGAGCTGATCGAGATAAAGTCAAACAATCTTCGATTAGAAAATCAATGGAAGTATCATTAGTACAGTGAGTAGTAAGAGAAAAAATATACTCGATACCGATCAGCGATTTCATAGTCAATAAAGAGATGTTATTCTTCTTAATGAGAGGTATAGTTCGAGTCGAACAATGTCTTGCAAAAAAAAAACAGTTTAATATATCAAAAGAGATTCGGACATTCTTGTATGAAACCGTACGACTAAGTCTGTATGAGAAGAAAAAACAAAGCATACGTTTTGTGTCTAGTTCATTGAATATACTAAAAGAGAGACAATAGACGAGTTGTGAATATATTTCTCAGTTCGATTGACAAGAAGAATTTTGCCAATCGTCGATCATTAATCTTCGATCTAACTTCTTGATTAGTTTTTCACGCAAATATTCATAATGGGTTAGATTTTATCATATCCATCAATGTAAAATTGAATATGATTCGCATCGATCACCATTTAGTGAATGTCTTTTCGATGCATTCGTCACTCTCTTTTAAACATAAGACGTTTTTTCTGTCGGTATTTCATACATTTCTCTCTCTCTCTTCTTATCCTTTCTTGTCATCACATCAATGTAAATGGCGTTAAAAAGGCCAATCTATACGTACAGAAAAAAAAGACAATCGCATTCACTTCATTCCTAACAATTAATTCCTATGTCATTCAATCGCAAGTTGAACATGCAAAATGGAATTTTATCTTCTCTCGATTCATGTTGAACAGAACTCTTTTCTTTCTATTAAACAGACATTGTTAGATTGTTTTACACACATACCAATGATGACTTAGATATCTTGTTATTCTTTCACTGATACTCAATCACGTCCTTCAGACAATGGATTGTATATATGAGAACTGTAGACAAATGAGAGAAAGAGCTCGTATTTTGACGATCATCAATCAACGGATGAGTGAACGACAACGATGTCTCACACTGATCTATCTCGTAACAGGTGTAGATATTGAAGATGAAAAGATGAAATCTTCACTTACATCAACTGGTACTGTTGCTACTGTTGGCGTTAGTGTTGATATCGTATTGGAATCGCTGCGGGATACGCGTTGTGAGCCACATGGTGAAAACCATTTCGTCCATTTTTTAGTCCATGCTAACGGTCGTTTCATGGAAATGTTTTCTTTCTGTTGTCCACTTAGATGTGTTTTGATGTGATTAGAATTCATTCCCGTATGTGATACTAATGGACTGTGTTGATCATCATTTGGTATTGATGATAATGAGGGTGGTAGTAGTTGTTGTCGTTTAGCTGTTCTTTTCTTACGTCGATGAAGCGAATGGTTATTGTTACTTGATTCGATCATAGTTATAGTAGAAATCATCGCTTTGCGATGCTCCATATCTTCTCGTTTGGTAGTTGTTTATAAAAAAAAGAGATAAGTATAGGTCAAAGAATAACGACACAGAAAAACGATAACTGTTCAATTAATCATTTTCATAAATTCGTTTTCATAGTAGTTTCACTATAAAACTTCGAATAACAATAGAGACAAAACAAAATACACAACAACGAAATCTAGAACGAACGAAAAAGGTATAGAAATAAGATCAATGGTTAGAGCACCTATCATGGATAATCGTGTTAGCATGAGGTATGCGTGCATGGGTGATTATTGTTATTCGAGAATGAATGAAGAAGAGAGGGAGGTGTAGTTGGTCCGCCGACAGCAATGGTCATATTGCAGTAAACTTACAAACAGTAGAGAGAAAGAAAGAAAGAAAGATTGAATAAAGAGAAAAAGAAGCGAAGAAATCAATGACATTTAAATCAAAAAAAGTAAAGTGAGAATGAATGAACGGGAGAGAAAGAGAAGGAGAGCGAGCACAACGAATACTAATAGTGAAACATGAGACAGACAAGTGATGATGGTTGAGTAAGTGTCGTGATACATGAATATAAATCAGCTTCTGACTGATTCTACAAGTGTATGTCATCGAAAACGAAAGAAAGTAGCAACTTCTGACATATCATCTCCTAATCATAAAACAGAACATCTTTTTCTTTGAAATATCGGATAGGAAAGAGTCTACGTGTGGATAGTAGCTGTCCATTAATACTTTATCAACATGTACATACATGCTTAGCACATGTCCGGAAGGAAACTGTCCTTATTGAGATTAGAATAATAATGATCTTCAACCGTCGTAGATTAAATCAATGTGTCGTTTCTTTTTCTATAATAAAGTTGTTCAAGATAATTTCTTTCTCCTCCTAATCAAAGTAGATCAACAAAACTGTTCGAAGTTAATATTCATGTTAAGATGTATATCATTCATTCATTTACTTACTTCAAACTGCTTCCGGCAAGAATATATCGATCATTATCAATGTATATCATTGTCTAGAACAGGTGTATATCGTCGATAAGTTTTGCTATCATATACATAGTCTTTCTTTCATATCGTTCGATTGATTGAATCCAAAGAATAAAAAAAAAATGACGAACGATTGCGGATGGGAGAATAAGTAAATGATAATAATGATGTAATTTTTGTTCATTAATTGCTTTTACTTGACTATTGATGTTGTTGTTGTTGTTATCAATGATAATGACGCTAGTGTTTGTCTTTGTCTCGTAAACTGTTCATAAAGTTTCTCATTACATCCCGAATTGATGAGAAAATCGATCAAAGAAGAACAAAAAAATAATATTCATTCTCTCATACGCTCTTCTACTCTTTCATCAAGCAATCTTCCATCGTTAATGCAAATAAATGTTACCTTTCTCTTCCATAAACTCTCAGTTCGATGACAAACTAGCAATTAATATTTCGTTGTGCTTATCAATCTGCGGATAAAATATGTAAACTACTGATTGATATGAAAGTTAGTCGAGTGATGGTGGAATACAAACTAGTAGCAACCATGAGTGACCTATATGTTTGATCGATGACTTCGTGTTCGTATGATGAGAATTTGCAATTGAAAAGTAAATGATGTCAGTAGTTATGCAAGAGACTCTTTAATGATCAACAGAGATACGCATCGTATGGATAGACATGTCCAACATGTTAAAGAATTAAGAAATCACAAATTTGTCGTTTGCCTTCTTATCTGATCGCAAACTTGTTGACAGTATTAAGCTTCGTGCATATGTAAATCATGAGAGATATGCAGTGAAGTGTATGCTAGAATGTATCCTTTCGGCGAAAAGTGAAAGAAGAATTTGATCGACTTCGGTCAAAAGAAAAAAAAACGATTCCAGCAATGTCGATAGACGGTACGCTGGAATAAATCCGAAAGCTTAAATTTAACGCATATGGTTCAGATTGATGTTCAATGTCTGTAGAGCGTATTGTTTCCTAAAGTAGCTTATGGGATTATTCCTTCTTCGCTTGTTAATGAGAAGTAAGATTGTATATGTCTAGTGATGCAGTTTATTGATATAATTCGTTAAAATATTTCAATTTTATTCGCCAGAGTAGATAAATGTCTATGTTTAATGAAAAGATTTTATGTAAATGTTCATATTTAAGTTGAAACTAAATGAACTTGTTCGTTTGAATCAAGTTTTACTTTCGTTCTTTCTCTTCTTCCTTGCAATTTCATTTAACAAATCCAACACTGGCTGATTGACATATCTTTATTTATCCGAATTATTCATCCCAATTATCATAAACTAACACATTTATTTAGATAGACGTATATTGCTGTTAGCTGTGACATTTGTTCTGGTACTATCATATATTAGTCCGCGGAGTTTTCAACTTACAACGTATTATGACAAGGACTAGATCATCTCTCGTGAGTTTGTCGCTGAAGAATTAGAAGTAATAATTGGTCAAAGAAAATAGATCTCATTCGATTTCGCTAGAGAGAATTCTTCAGGGAATTTGTTAGACGGCAGACTTTCGATAATGATCAATGACTTGAAGAAACTGTTCGAGATGTTAGAAAGAGCAAATACAATGATCGATTTCATCGATCTCCCTCGAGTAATATTCAGACAATTTGTTAGAAGTTTGCCTTCGTTTTCTTGTTGGAGAAATATTGCTAATTATATACCAAATAGAAAAGAAATTATTATGCGAATAGTTACGATTTTGTGCTATTAAAGATCCGAGTATCAATTATTGATTGAGTAAGTTTACTACGCTATCGAATGAATGAAACAATTAAATATGTTCTGACTCAATTAATATTATTCATCGACATTGAAGTAGTTCGAGTGAGAAAGCAGAACTTCGAACGTTCATTCGGATAATTTTCATTGACACCATATGGTGTCGATCATCATCTGATCTTTTCAATAGTATAGTTTCGAGATTCTACAGATGTTTGCCTTCATTTTCTCGTTCTCTCTCTCCTTCAATGTCTAGAAAAACAAAGCGGAGGAGAAGAAAAAAGTCAATCTATGAATGCGTGTTAATTGGCTTGTTGGTTGAGTTAAAAGGCAAGCGGAAACAGTATGATATGCAAAAGACATCGTGTAGTAGAAGAAGAAAATTATGAAAATCAACAGTTTATGCAATACATGGCTGTATCGTAGAATAATCTGAAATGACGACAATGAGCTTTTCAGGCAGGAGAAATGACACATTGACAAACGATCAACAATCCTAACGAAAAAAATATGGCGTTAGTGATGTTTCTTTGTAAACAAGCCTGTTTGCTTATCGTATCAGATGGATGCGGAAGCTAAAGAGGAAAATTTTATAAAAAAAAAAAAGAAATGGCAAATTTATTGAACGAGTTTCTTTTTCTATAAAGACTCAATCGCATAATATTCAGCTTTTTCTTTCTCCTCCTGAGAACAGTAAGAAAAAAAAACATAAAAATAAAGAGAGATAAATCTTAGAAATAATCAGGTTTAGTCTTAAATTTTACTTTGCCAGATGTATTTGCAGCATCATCTAGGTTAGGGAGAAGTGTAGCTGAGCTCGGCATAGCTTCTTTTTCTTCTGAATGTTCCGTACTTTCCTCGTCATGGTCTCCAAGTGAACATTCGAAACGTTTTACCCACGGGTCCAGCGTATTATCGTCATCATCGTCATCGTCAAAGTCGTTACGAAGTGCAATATTATCGTTTCGTTTTAGCTTCGTATAATTTGTCGCTGTAGGACTAGTGAGCGGTAAAGTTGGTGTGCGAGATATATTAGTCAATGGACGTATCGTTTTGCGTGAAGTTGGCGGAGTTGTTGATTGTAATTGCTGTGGCTTAGCTCGCTGATTATGAGTAAATGTAGCAGATAAAGATGGGTTATTATTAATATTATTATTATTCGGTTGAGGAGATGGCGAAGAACTCGATAGTGAAGATACAGTAGCACACTTAACAACTGGCGATGAACGTGTATCGTAAAGTTTACCGTAGGTCTGATCTGACAGTATTGGCACTTGCTTTTGTTGCTGTTGTTGTTGTTGTTGTTGTTGTTCTTTCTTTGTCCGATGATGATGTTGATAGTGATTAGGTACTGTTGTTCGTTCTAAACTAGATACATGTGAATGTTCTTTCGTATGTTGTAGTTGATGTTGAGGATGATGCTGATGAGATGTCATTTGTTTACTTGAATGTATCGGAGGATCTTCAAGACTTTTGCCTCGAGATGAACGAAATATAGCTGGCACGGAAGCATTTTCATTTGAAGAAGTGTGATCATCACGACGTGAACGACGTGGTGAAGATGTTGACGTATTCGTTTTAGTTGTCGAGCGTATACGATTAAAAGTATCATCGTAATTTTGTTGTTGCTGTTGTTTCAAGGATGCTGCTGCTTCGTTGATCATTGATGATTGCGATTCTTCATCGATCAGTTTCCATGTCAATGTCAATGTTACGGAATCAGGTCCACCAAAAATATCCCATGATAGAGCATAACGACAGCTTTCTTTCGCCATTGTTCGAAGGAAATTGATAACAGGTCGAGGTAATTCGAGTACGTCCATTAAGTTAATGTTATTGAGTTCCTAGATCATTTTCGAAAAGTTGTTATTTTTTATCTTCAGTGTGTATATGTATCTAGAAAATTGATATTTATGCAGAAGATTTAATAATATCCTGATCTCTTGACAAGAATAAATGGTTGAATAAAGAGAAAAGAGAAGGATTTTTCTTGTTTGTTCTTTCTAAATCTTTTTGCTATCTCTTGTCGATATATCGGATGTAGCTATGTGTATGTATGTTGTTATTCTCGCTATTTTTTCTCATCAACGACAATAGAACTGTTGCTTTTGCTGTTACTAATGCTTCGTTTCTCTTCTNTTGGGTATGTCGATGAGCGAATTCGATTGAGAATATTCGTTTGTATATCCTAGGATCCTGAATTGGAACGTAAAATTGACTGTGAAGTGAAAATGATTGATGGAATTAGTAAACTACTCAATGTAGTTACATCTCTTGAACAAACAATTGAATGTCATAAAGCTCTTGTTCTTTCTCAACAGCGTATGTTAGCATTTATGTGTGAAATACAACGAAAACAACAAAATTTACTTGAGCAAGACACAGACGAGTAGAGTAGTGAACATAAGCACGATCTATTACTTTGTTTTTCTTTGAAATTCAAGTATTGAACCAACGAAAGCAACCATCGTTCTATCGGATATTCGTTTACCATTAGCATGGACGAAAATGAAAGCAAAATCAGGTAAAAATTTTCTTCACGAAACATTCTCAAATGTTCGTAGCTATTCAAGAACAAAAAACATTCGCTGTCTTCTGTTTGGCACGTGTTGGATATGAGATTATCGATACAGGTATGAAATTCATCGATAGACGTTCCTCGGACGTTCTATTTACTGATAAACTCATCTTGTAAGTATAATTTATCTGTATATATTCAAAAAAAGACATGCGATGTTTCATTTTAGTAACAATGTTCCGCATGATTTCGAATTGCACTTAGAAATCTATGCGTTAAATAAACATCTAGCACTCTCATCATCAGCAAAAGACTTTGCGAATCGTTATAGTTATTTTTCTGTACATGGGTCGCCGAAGGTAACACGGAAACTACTCGAAACAGGAGTAAGCCGCATGATTTCAGTTATTAGACGCGTGGGAAACCTTCTCATTTAGAATCAATCATTGGAACAGTCGCAATCGAAATTTGTTCGAATCGCTCATGCAATTCTAACAAAAGGATCCGTTTCGAAATCCGCAAAACCTCGTTATTTAAGAATGGATATTCCCCAAGAAAATCCACTCATGCAATTGCCAATCACAGAAACCTACGTTGCGTTATTCTTTGCCCAACCGCTGTGTTATATACGTTTAGCTACGTACACAGGCAAAGTTCGAGTTTATAACATTTCATATTCATGTGTATTAGCAGCGGGATTTCTCAATGGAGAAGAAATTATGCGAGATGATTACTCCGATCAACATCGATTCTCAATTGCTATTACACCTGTACGAATATTTTTAGATTCATTTCAAATGTTTTAATAGAATTTTGGTTTCATAGGAAACGTTGATTTTAGCTCGAACTGAACAATTGTCGTTTTCGATATACAATCGAGGTTTTGACGTCGAAGAATTTTTTGTTGACGATATATTTATGCTGAATAATTGGACACGAGCGTTACAACAACATGTGATCGATGTTGGTAAGAACTAACAGTTCAATTGTTGCTGAGTATTTTTCGAACGATTGTATTTAGCCGCATGGCAAATCACTTTTGATCATTTACCGTCAATAAGACGTGACTCTTATCAGCTCATAGCTTCATCACCAACATCGTCGATTAGTAGTAGAGCGATTAGAAAGAGACCAACATTACGATCAAAAACCAAATCACTTAGTATGTATCAACATCGTTTATGTTCTTGAGATTCGAAGGTTAAAGAGAAGATTCAATAAAAAATGGTTTCGAATTCTTTAGACGATATTCATCAGGTCGACAATGTTTCTCAATCAATACGAACGGATGTTTTGAATCGAACTAATTCTATTGTAGATCTTTCAAGAGATTTTTCAAATACCGATGATGATTCAGCGATACTCCGTACGTGTTTGTAAATGTTTCGAGAGCTTTTGTATATTGCTAGTAGAAATAAATGTTGATTGACGTATATTAAAAGTTTTACATATTGTGTTATTCGATTATGTGGTAAAATACGCGGCTTGATTGACAAAATAATTCGATACTCAAGAGAAAGACATTTTAAAAGATAAATTGCTCAAATACGATCTCGAATTGCAAGAGACGTAACTTGTTTCCTTAGTCGAATAGAACGGTGTAGAATATGTGAATATTTTCCATCATTTTTCATTTCTTTCATAAGAATTGAACCGGTAAACAATATTATTCAGATATGGATTTATCAGAAAAACAACTCATACATTGATAGCTCATCAGGTTTAAATATTAGATATTATTCGAAAAACAAAAAACTTAATCGTTCTCATAACGTACATTCACAGAAAATCAATAGAAATTCTCTTGTTTGTTTTTCATTTCATGGTTACTTTTTCCCAGGAGTAATTTCAACCCAAGTACCGTTCCGACATTGAGTATCTGATTTCGTTAGTGCTTTAACACCAAACATTGTTTCCACCAACATCTTGGGATCAGCTGGGCACAACATTTTTATCTGACTGAAATAACATGTTTGTAGTGGATATGTCCAATTTTTTGGATGTGACATCCAATTGTAATCTGGATCGTAGACTGTGAGGTTCTGCTTGTTGGCATCGTATGATGGTAGTATATCGATCGAATATTTACTTTCCAGATTGATAAATCGTGCGTTCGGTGTAACGAAATTGATACCTTGATCGGGAAAACTTGAACGATTTCCTGCTCCCATGATATTCCATTGAGGGTGAACTTTAAGCTGATAATTTGATGAAAAGTTAGTACGAGAAATGTTCAGAAGTTGCTGAGTATCATTGACTGCCATTGTTATATGAAGATCAGAATCATGTGGTAATAAACCTCGACGTTGAACATAACCGATGAGTGATCCGAATGTTAACCAATATTGAAGATTGTGTTGGTCTGCAAGACGAGACCACGCTTGAAGAAGCAATAGAAGAGTTCGGTGCCGAGGACGATCATTCGAATTGCATGTAGGAATTTGCTCAACGGCTAAATCAATGGGACTATGACTGCTTTGATGCCTAGGTGTTGAAGTTCTAGAACGAACGATGAACAAAATCTCATATCTTTTTTAGTTCTCGACATTCACTACACTTACGTGACCAAAGTTTCTTTAGTACTTGCAGTCATGTGTTTCATTCTCATTTCCATCAATTTCTTAGCATTTTTGTATTCTTCGGATTGCACCCAAGTCTGATTCACACATTTCACTTCCGATGTATTCACAGATATGTCACCGTAAATATCACTGACTAATTTTTCTGGTTGTGCTGGACACCAGACTTTGATGCCACTGAACATGCATTCCTTTAAAGGAAATATCCACTCCCTCGGCATTGATCTCCATTGGTAATCATTGTCAAACGAAGTTATCGTCGGTGGATCCTTCTTGTAGACTCTTGTTTTATTCGGATGGTAATCATAAGCAGTCCAAAGATCAACATGCAAATTATCTTTGAGATTGAGAAATCGTCCATTCAACGAAACAAATTCGACTTTCTCAGATCGAAAGTAAGATCGTTTTGTGTCGTCAATAATATACCATTGTGGATGAATGACAAGTTCATAGATTGATGAAAAGTTTAAACGAGATAGTTCAAACAAATACGGTGTTGCTTGTGCCATTATACTTAAATCAATGTCTCCATCGTGTGGCAGTAGACCACCGCGTTGAACATATCCAACTAGTGTTCCATAAGAAATCCAATATTGAATTTGATGTTTCCTTGCGAACTTAGTCCATTCGTGAAAAGTAGAAAGTAGAGCACGTTGATTTGGACGATCTCGGGAATTACATATAGGCAGGTGTCTAAGAGCTTCTTCGATATCGTAATAGTCATTGGATATGATATACGGTAGACTATGCTCAGGATTGTAATAAGCGAGAATTAGAATTGCAAGAAAGAATAGTACGCACAATGTAAGAACGTATTTCCGGAGGAGCCATTTTAGATAAAGCATTTCGTTGAAAGAAGAAATGAAACTAACCCTTTCGTGACAGGTTTATTTCTATTGAAAAAAAGGACGAGATTTTACCTTCGACAGTAAAAATTCACGTAGCAATACCTTGCTTATGTGTGTATCTGAAATAATGAATCCGAGAGACACAGCTTGCTCGATTAATGAAAAAGAAAATCATAAGTATAGAGCACACTTTAGCAAGTCATGTTAGATATATCGATATGCCTCGTAGATATACGTGTAATCTAATGTGCGCACATCTATTTCATGTATTCAACAGATAGTGCATATCGGTAAAGGGAACAGTTCTTGGTAGAAATGGCGTATCACCCATCCCAAAAAAGGTTAAATTCATTGTGTTTTTTACATGGTGTAACAGCTGTAAAAGTAATTTTCTATCATTAAGCTGTCTGTTCAAGGTCAATATGCATGTTTCCTTCGTTTTTTTTTCGAATAACAACATCGTTTTCGTTCGATTATAAGTATGCGCTTGTGTCGTAGGAAATATTCTTCATCAATGGAATTCAGAGAGAAATTTTCGTTTAACGATTATGAATCTCATCTATTTTAATTCTTACACGACTTAACTCTGTTTTGTTTTACTAACTAAATATAACGTTTACAAATGACAATAGTTAAGAAAAATAAATCATTCTAAAAGATACACATGAATGTTTATTCAATAGTCAAAACCGGCCATGGTGATGATAATCGTTGTCGTTGTTCATTGGCATATTGTTGAACAAGAATAATTGTTTGTTGGACCCAACGATTAATCGATTCCGTAGAATTCAAGGAAATCAATCGTTTTTCAAGGTCACACAATGATGGTACTAGAGAGGGAAGAAAATGATAGAAAAAAAAACGAAAAAATAAACAATCACACGACAGCTAGCTATGGAAGCAGTTCAAGCAAATTTTCTTCAAAGTTAAGCTACACATTCAATGTCATATCGACAACAACAAATTCATCGTTAGCATTTGTGTTATAGTGATCATCTAATTAAGCATATGAATCAATATAGACAATAGAAAAGCATGTGAAACAAATATTTACAAATAAGTTATACATACCTGGTGGATATTCACAAACTGCTTGGAGATAATCCGTGTAAACACAAGATTTGCAAGAAATAACACGGCATATTCGATCCGATGGGCAACGTATTGTCTACGAAAAAAAAGACGTGTTCTCAGCATAAAAACATTCGTTTTAACTTACATTACACAAACTACTCAATGACGGACACACTTTGCGCGCACAACCATTAACATCAAATATATATTGACCAGACGCATGTTCACATGGACTGCCACGCTGGACAGCTGGCGGACATGCGCGCGGTAGTTCAGTGACAGACATTGAGACCATGACCGCTAAGATATAAAGTCGATCGATAACTGTGAACAAATGTCATCTCGTAGACTTACCTGGCGGTTCTGTGACTGGTACGAAGGCTTGAAAACATGAATGTAATTCGTACCATTGCTGTGGTGTTATTGCCATTGTTCCACATGAATAAAAGACTGTCTTCCATTGATTTTCATGGTTGCTTAAACATCGTAAACGTAACTGATTACGTCGTCTCAAGTAAATCGTCTGGATTTTGCTCTGCTCATGTCGTGTGAAATATTTATTGAGTAATTCCATGCGTTCGGTATTATTACACGGTCGAGAACACATTCGAAAATGATTGGTATTACCATAAATATACAACCAACGTTTATTAAGTAGATCACATCGATAAATAATCTGAATTGAATTGTTAAACTGACATGTTAGTTTGATGTTATAATACAGAGATGAATAAGATGGTAATCGTTGTGGGATAACATAACGAGATTCTGCTGGTAAATTTGCCACTAAGATCGAGAGCTCTGCTTGTGAACAGTCAGCAACTAAACGGGACGGTTCTGTTTAGTAGAAAAGAAAAGGTCGAGAAATTTTCATACTTTGTAACGAAGTTGTAACAACGGCCACCGTTGGAATTGTATTTATCGATTGAGCTAATGCTATATTAACAGATATATAGTATTTGGATAAAAAAATGAGATAGTTGTTTACTAGAACTTGTGCTTGTCGTTGTACTTGTTGATTGAGTTGTATTGTCTATCATCATAGCTATTGGAGGTATTTCGTATCCCGCTAAATGAAAGCGTTTTTATTATCTATTTATGAAATAAGTCTAACTTACGACAAGTGAAATTCTCGTTTGTATAGTCTAATTGCCATTGTTTACTCGTAGTATTGCAATGGTATTCAACTTTGATTTCGGTGTTGTAATCCGGATGTTTACATTTAATGAAAATAACTGTTCGATTGACTGCGACAATTAACATTTCGAATTGTTGATCATATTCATATTGATCGAACTTTATCGGACATTCTATTTATACAGAAATCAATCAGATATAAGCAGAGATTTCGAAAGAAAAATCATCATTACGATCGATTGGACGTGTTCGTTTACAAATGTATGGCGCAGGTGTCCATTCCAGACGTGTGGCCAGGCAAATCGATGATTTTGTCTTATTACATATTAAACTCAACATCACCCGATCACGATCGAGTGAAGTACATTCATCTTTCGGACACCATAAATGCTCTGGAATCGTTTCAAGTTTATTCCCCCACAGATAAGTTTGTTTATCAGCTAGAAAAGAAGAGAAAGAAATTTTAACAAAAGAAATTTTAATGTTAAATTACGTTGTTGAACTCCATCGATCCAAACAAAGTCAGCTAAATCGTAATAACGATAAGTACTTCCATCATAAACTAAACGTGTCTCGTTATGATAACTGTTGATGGTATCTTTAACTAAAATTTGTTCTGATTCATTCTCGATTGTTAATAATTGTGCTTGATTTTTAACCAATTGACACTGTTTTCGTGCTTCACTCCATTTCGTACAAAACGCTTGCTTTTCCGTACAATTTTGTCGACGTAAACAGAATGAATAGAGATGCGAACGAGTCTGTACGCTTAGACAATGATGTTCATCGTAATACAAATGTGTTGAATCTAGTGAATAACTTGGAATCGAGAAGAGAATCTCAATGAATATTCAAACCTACTTTTCTCGTAAACAGGCACCACAGGAAGCGGTGTTTTAGTTGAATTCTTCAAGAATGTGTAATTCGACACAGGTTCTACGATGAAAATTTTGGTTTCAATTTTCTCCTGAGGACTTCTGCGGAGTTTTCTTTACCTTCATTCACTGTTAGCAGGCGTTTGCAAATAAATGGCCCGGGTTCTGATTCTCGTCGTGATGCCAAACATGGCTGAGCAGTATTTTTGTTCAACTGACAAATAATATTCAATACAACATGTTCACGTCCTTTCCCACCCGAACAATTTCTCATCTGATTACACCAATATTTATCTGGAATTGAGGTCAAAACATTTTCGCTTGTATTCCATTGATATTCATTGTTAAAACCTATTCGATGCGTTCAAAATAAAGCATACATAGAGAAATACCCTACCTTTAACTCCATCGACCCACATCCATTGAGCTCGAGTGACATATTTGCTTTTAGTTGTACCATTAACATCTAATAAAGTTTCACCGGAATATTCCGATATGACCCGACTGACTAATTCATATTCATCATCATTCTCGATAGTTAATAAACTGGAAGCATTCTTGTCATCGTTACATATTCGAGATGCCAGTGGTTTTGTAGAACAGAATGCACTTGTCAATGTTTGCAGACATAATTGACGACGAAAACAGAATGTATATTGATGTGTGCGTGTACGAACAATGACACAAGAATCGGAATCATGAAATACGATCGTTTCGTCTAAATGAATGTGAAAGCACTGAAAATTTTCCATTTGGAAAAGAAAGTTTTACTTGGATAACTTGGTGGAATACGAATTGCCTCAGGTGTTATTTCACTTTTTACTCTTATCGTTCGATTGCTTTGACAGATGAATGGTGCGCGATTCCAATGAGTTTGCTTCGTTGATATACACGATTTACTCGCATTTAGAAGTTGACATCCCAACTTCAGAATGAGAAATTTTCCTGATTGGTTATTTCCTTGACATTGTCTTGGACACCAGAAGTTGTTTATGGTTTCATTCTGCGTGGAATCTACAAACTAATTTAGCGAAGATACTGCAGATCTCAACTTACTCGAACTGATCCAGAGAAAGTTTGGTGGGGGTAGAGATAAGTGTGGATCTTTCGCTTTGAAAAGATTCGTTAAACTTTGCAAAAGTGCATCGATGTTCGGCGAAGATAAGGAAGAAAAATCAAGCAATTGACCATGAGGTGGATAATTTTGTGAACAAAATGATGGTGCTGTGTAGAGATTGTGCGTATGTTGCTTATTTATTGCCCGTTGTAAGCATATGGCGAAAGTGAACTTGCCATTTTCACTCGGCAAGTCATGACAACCGGTCGACGGATTATAGATTGGTACAGACGGTGAACTGGCTAAAGAAAATCAGGCACTAGCAAAGTAGATATTTCAAATGTCGTCTATCATTGGTTTCGTATCGAATCGATCTTTATGATTTGAAGTATCATTATTACTTCTTTATCTTTCCCCTGTGTATTCGAATAAAGTAGGAAAATAAATCTCAATTAGATTCTTATCATCATTATCGAAATTTCATATAACTTTATCAATGACCAAAAACACATCTGTTTCTTAAAAGCAGTATCAATTTTCTGGCGACAGTTTACATAAGAAATATTATTTGGCTCACAAATGTATATATACGAGAAGGCGAACACGTCTCTATTTTTATTAATATTACATTGAAGATACTCGACATTCTCTTGAGATGATTTTCGCTTCTTAAAAACTACAGCGATCTGTCTACTGCACAGCAGATAACTCAACGAATTTCTCACCGTGTTTTCTCCTCAGATACAAAGCAAACTAATGAATGTACTCATTAGTCTATGTCGATTGAAATATTCAAAGAAACAGTTGCACTGATGACATATGATACGTTCTCCGAAGGAATCAATTTGATAAGAAAAAAAAAGGCGGCGAAGGTGGTTGAAGACACCTGATGACATGATTGTTTCGTTTTTTGTTATTTGTTTTAACTTACATAGAGGTAATTGGGCAAAGGTTAAAATGACTAAGAGTTGGAAAAGTGTGAAGTGATTCGATGCCATTGCTTCGATGATCTAAAGTAGTTCGGATCACATGAACGAATACATTGGTGATTGGAATTGAGTTTTCAAGGAACTTGTTGAGACGAGCAAGAGGAAGAAAAGATCCATTTCTGTCGAGGTCTTCAGTGGTTTGAAATGAAAAGCAAGAGTTACCCACCTATTTTCTTTTCTGTTTTTCTCTCTCCTCTCTCTCTCTCTGTCTCTCTCCATTGCGCGCGCGCGCTTTCTCTTATTCTCTCATTTTCATAGAGAAACAAGTATCAAATTTGCAAAATGCGTCACCATGAATTCACTAAGTCAGTTAATATCTGCTGAAATGCTTCTTTACTTCCAGTTATCTTCCGAGTTACTATCCAGTCAATTCATTGACAGAGAAAGAAAGAAAGACACGCATATTCTTTTTCTCTTGTATTAACAAAAATGTTGATGACAGAAGAGCATCAAAGGTGATGATCAGAGATATTATTTACTTATCTTGTTATTTACTTCGAAAATAACTATTGAGCGCAAGTTTTCGTATAAATTAACAGAACAAGAAGGAAGAAATCGGCTAAATTCAATATTTGAGAAGCTCTTGAGTAAATCAAATGAATATTTTCTAATGAAATCATATCGGCATGATCAAGGCTACAAATTCCTTCCAGTTGCAATCGTTCGTATTATTCCCATCCTATCGGCGACAATACTCGCTCATGTTTTCCTTGTCTTGTATCATTGTAATACATTCATATCAAACCATTCCTGGATATTGAGACCGATATGACTCGCTTGTCGATACAGATGACTGGAAAGTTTAGTCAGTTCACAGATAAAACGATATTTCCAGACAACATTGTGGATTCAAATAGAAAATACATCCAGACACAAGATAAACATGTTAGTTCTCCGATCATATTGAATGTAAGATGATCTTCGAGAGCTCTTAATCTACTCGATAGTCTCCGTTTGATTATATTCGATGTTGTAGCGTGGTCTGACAATGATATGAAGCGATTCCAAATAGAATGTCTAAAACATAATGACAAGTGTTGATATTGACGTCATTATTGAAACACAACTTTTCACAAGATTGTTTTCAACGGAAGTAAAATTAATTATGATTAAAATCCTTCAAAGAAAATTTTAAAAAAAAGAACTTGACGTTAGTGTTAAATTAAACTTAACAGTTTGAGTATGACGAACGAGAAGATGAGAAGTGATATTCAAGGTGTTGACAAAAATAGGCATGTTAATTAAAATATTGACGTGCGTAAATCAACATTCAATAAAATAAAATATCTTAACTGCTTCTGTTTGATTTGCACGTATTCAAAGATTTCCATACGAATTTAATAAAACATAATTGAATACCAATAGACGTCTCGTTGCTGAAAATTGAGATGCACAATCGATGAATCATCAGAATTCGAAGTTACAACAGTCAACGGGCATGTGACAAAGACTTACAATGTACCTGCTTATGCTATGATTTATGTGTTGATATTCAACAGCATAATAGATTATGAGAATACGCCGACAGACGATAGAAGTCGGAATAATATAAATGTCGATTAAATATCCATTTTTAGTTGCTCTATGTTCGGATGACAGCACGAAAAATGACTTGTAGATTTCGTTAATTCATAAGAAAAGCAATCAAAAGTCTGTCAACAAGTCATAATTGAGAGATATGTTTCCATCCATTGTTAGATGGTATGTAAACGTGATATCAGTGACAACGTAACAAGCAAACAGAATCTTTGTCATTTTTCAAGAAACAACGAGAAAGAAAAGACACTGCAAAGTGTTTTCGTACTCTTATCTTTAACAGAACTGAAGAAGTTATGGTGATATGCATATATATCTATCTCATAGTTATACTTTTTCACTAACGTGTCATATTTATTGTTGCAAGAGAAATTATATAACAAAGTGCATTACCTGGACATATGATGTTGAAATTTGGTATGACAAAACCTGATGATTTCGTGAGCATTTATTACTTCGATTGATTTGTGTTCATAGAGTTGGTCTGTCTTTTGAAATTATGTTTGGTCTCTATGATTCAAAGTCAGAAGTACCTAGAATGCACTTTTGATCGAGGTGATTTGCCTTGTAAACTTATTCCAGTTGGAATGAATCCTCCATTGCAAACCATAAGTTATATCACCGTGGACGATCCATCAGTGAAACTATCAATGCCATTGTCGGATGTGACATCTATTAGTAAATAGAGAATCTAGTGTTGGAAAATGTATGATTTAATACTGTTTAGCTGCACCGACTATTGGGAATAATTTAACATGTCAAATACCATATCAACTTGAGAGTACTACTGAACAGATCTACTTTTGTTCTCGATTGAAGGACTCCTCGAAACCAGCTAGTTGTATCACAACGGATTCCACTGATCAAGAATGTTTGCTTGGTAAGATTTTATAGTAAAGCCCACACTGGTGTTGGTTAATCAATACCATTATGATGTACATAGGACAGTATGTTCTGGCTCAACTAGTTCCCGGAGAAACTCTGGCTTACTTCATTGAAGTACGAAGCACAAGAGGTCCATCTTGTTTGAGTTTCTACTATTATATAACAAATTCCAATGTTGCCCAAATCCTTGTTCAATATTCTGACATTACTGGAAGTAGTACAGAACAGATTGGAAAAGCATCCAAGGTGTTATTCAATGGTTGGCATTTGACAAATTTTAGTTTTCAACCACAAATAAACGACTATCACGTAAGATGGAACAATTTAGTATAAGAATAAAAGACTATCTATGCATAGATCTACTTCAATTTGCAAACATCAGAAAATACGAATAAGTCGGTTTTTATTGCTCTGGATGAAATAAAAATCATCGACGGCTATTGTGGTAGATAATCATCAGATAATGTTTGTTATATCTTAGTTGATCCATAACTTTTGCACTTATTTAGAGTCAGACACTGTCGTTACTTCTACCACTGTGAGTAAAACTATTTCTGAACTCCAGATTATTGTGATGTTTACCGGAAATTTAGACAATGGATCAAACAACACAAATGACTTCACAGAAAGTCACGAGTACAACCAAAGAATCATCTGTACCATGGACACAAACATTCAGTACAGTGACTACGTAAGATACAAATTCAAATATTATCTCACAATGTCAGTGTCAGATCTAGCTGAAATCTAATAATAATTGTATTTTTATCTATATTGAATTATATGTTTACATCAGGTCAACAGTCACAACGACACAATTATCATCTGAAACATCATTAGATTTAACTAATTCAACAATCACAGTTTCTAGTACTACATCTAAAATTCCTTTTCGTCCATTATTTCAATGTGACTTCACCACAACATGTTTTGGAAAGAACATGATAACACTTACGAATGGTAGTGAATTCAATCCGACAAGTCTATCGTCGAACTCTGAACCGCCTCGAGTGCCCACTTCAGATATAACGTCCATTAGTAAGTATTCATTGTTCTTGCTATTCGTTCTGTGTTGGAGATATACATATTCGAAAATATATTTCAGCTAGACCAACAAGTAACAATCAACTATGTGCTATACCTTATCGACCTCAACTGGACGACAGCAACGCAACTACTTCTTGGAATATGTGGTTCTGTTATAAAAATCAGTGCCCTTTACCGAATGGACAAACTGCAGTGTGTACATCGGGTAGATATTTCATTATAATAACTTAGTAAAATAAGAGATGCAATGAGTTTATGCATCTGTAGGCTTCTACGGTCTTATTTCTCTTGATCCATCGGAAAAATCGAAAACAGTAATCGATCCACTTGTACCCGATGTGACAATGCGTGATGCATCTGGTGATCAATGTCTCCGATTTTATTATTATTTCACTGTATATGATGATTACAACTGGGATCAACATATTCAGTTATGGATTAGACCTAACAATCACAGTGATATTCGATATTCCATTGGAAATCTGACAGTGAATGATATGAAATACAATGGTTGGCATTTTCATTATATAACATTCAAAAGACAATCATCCGGTGATACGGTAACATCCTTAATAGAAAAAAAACTCAAAACAGTAGCATTGTACTGTAATACATTTTCAGTTACAATTTGATTTCGCAGTTGCGAATAACAGTCAAGCAAACAATATTCTGACGAATAGAACAATATATTTTGCATTAGATAACATTGAACTGTATGACTACAATTGTTCATGTAAGTACATCCATTGAACGGAGAAGAAGACATTGAAAACTGAAACTGTCTAGTTGTCAACGATCAACTTCCACAAACGACCACTTTGCTGCCTGTTACAACAACAAGGCAAGAAGCAACTCCTCCGCTTCCCATCCATGGTAAGAAACACTAATCACTCGATTACTTCTATTAGAATTGAAACTTTCTCGATTCATTCATAGATAAGCCAAACTTAGGACTCATTCTTAGCCTTTCGTTAGGCGTCGGCATTCCTGTAGTGTTACTTACTGTTAGTGGCGTTTTATTCTATGTGAGGAAGCGTCAAGATGCCAAAAAGTTAGATTTCATTGAAATGGATGGTTCAATTTGTGAGGATGATAGCAATGATGATTCAATTTCTCTTTCCAATGCGTTCTGAACTGTTCTTTTTCTACATCATTCCTACATTTTTCTCCAAATACACTGCCACTATCGACCAAATCTTTAAAATGCGAAGTTTTGTTTTTCGTTGTAGCGAAAATATTGCTAAACAAAGATTAATCATGACTATTGTCGAAAATAATGATAAGACATCTTTTAGGCAACAATCAATCAGTTAGTGTCATAGACAACATGATCAAACAAGATGGAACATTTTCTTCCTTTCTTTCGAAACGATCGCAAAGCGATGCGGAAAGACTAATCCACATTCTTCCGGTTCGCATACATTCACAACGTACGTCACATACGCGAGACAAAACGGAAAACTCGCACAACAATTGAATGACGTCAAAAAAACTCAAAAGAACTTCTTTCGACTAATGTCAATAACATCAATGTAAATGTGGAGAAAACAGAATCAAACAACAATCGAAATAATTTGATTGTCCAAAGCCTAGTTTCATATGCACGTTCGTCGATCTGAGTATGTAAGCAAGGTATTAATCATGTAAAAGATTTTTTGCAAAAATGCCACAGTCAGCAATTAGTTTCCCATCTTTGAAGCATATGGAAGATGCAAAGGCTTTCCTCGGACATGAATCAATCTATGTTATACTGTTTTCTTCGGTTGTTGACAATGAAAAAAAACGAAGTTTGTTATTTCTTAGTTAAATAATCAGACGGAATATGAAGATGAAAAAGAAATTGTCCTAAACAACAATGCTGATCGATGTTCATTATGCCTAAAAGAAAATTCCGAACAATCAGATGCAGATGCATGGATTCCTTTCACATACTTTTGCCGCTGGTATAAGTTCACGTCTCATGGAAAAAGCATCTTCACCATCGGCATAATAACGCGGATCACGATCATGAATTCTATTCAAAGTACGCCGTTATTAGTGACAAGAACAAATTTGAAAATAAATCTCTTACGTAAAGCCAAGCGCGTTTTGATAAAGATGTAACGCAGCTCGATTGCTGACACGAACATGTAGAGAAACGTATTTCGCATTGAAGTTTTCCACCATCGCACGACTTGCTTGTTCCATTAATTTTTGAGCTAAACCAAGACGACGATGAGTTCGTCGTACAGCCTATAAAATCTCGTCATTTTCACATTCTGTATCTTTGTTAGACTTACAAGTGAAGTGATGTGACCATGCGGTATGCTGTCTTCACCATCATCTTCCCTAAAATGCACAAAATTAATTGAGATAAAGAAACTCCTTATCGGCTTTTCTGTACATTTTTGCTAGAACATAGCCAACAATCTTTCCACTATCATCTTCGGCAACGTAGGACAATTGTGGCCATGACAAGCCATGGTAGAAATAATATTTCAATTGATAATTTTCTGGTAAACATAGTAGATTACAATTTTGCATGTTGATAAGGTCTTCTGGCTAGAAGAAAAGATTCGTGATTGATTTGCGCGACCAAATCCTGTTTTTTGGCTTACGGTGGCATTTCGGATGATCATCTTTGATAGTTTATTTGATTCAAATAATTAATAGGAAGAAATGAAGGAGAAATCTAGAAACTCGTTCGACCAATTGAAATAATCTTGGAGAAGTTCTGATGATTCACTATCGAACTATAGTCACTTATGCAGTTCGGATGAGGAAACGTGTTTATTTACTTGAAACTTACCGAAATAGATGAAATAGTTTCCTAGTTTTCGATTATGTCTATCACGATTGGAATAAATATTGTGTTCAATAAATATGAACAATTTACTTCCGATATACTGAGAAAGTACATGAAAAGAAAATAGAAAGGTCTTCCATTTTGAAATGAATACAGACAGTTCAAGAATATAGTCTAAAGTCACGGTATCTTCTGTCGTGTTATCTGTGTATAAATCTACATCATTCAGCAACGTTTCATTAACCAAACTATAATGAATTTATAATCTTATCAATAAATAAATGAATGAATAGATGCATAGATGTTATTTACTAATAATTGCTCCACTTGTCTCGAATCGGTCAAAATTTGATTTTCATGTGCTGTCATATCAATGTCAGTAGATGTCGCCTGTGTATCTCTCTACACGTTCAGTCTATTACTTTGTACGATGAATACGTTGTTGATTTAGTCCCGATAGTGCACAGAATATGAAGTGAAGATTTTTTAACGTTGCAAATCCTTTGAATAAAGGTACCCTAGATCAGATTGAAAGCTTATCACTACTAACGCCATCTATAAACAAACTAGAACTATATAAAAAATCTGGAAAAAAACTCGATGAATAAAATCAAAATGTATTTTTCTTGATTTTTACTTTGTTGAAATATTTTCTTGCTCACTTTCAACAAACAAACAAACAAACATAACATTCTCGAGTAACATGTTGAATGGAGTTTCACATTCTCTTAAGATTCATCATGGCCGATGATATGCCGATCCGGAGGCGATTTTAGAACAAACAAATAAACACATCGAATACATAACAGAAAACTGCCAATCTTTTTTGTCATATTAGTTTGTTTTTATCTTTAATGATGAATTTTCTTTTCTGAATTCTTTCAGATCGACAATGCGTCGACGACGTCGTCTATTTTAATGGCCGGTACTGGCCACAGTCAACAACAAATAAAATATTTGTATTTTCATTACAATAATTCACCTGTATTGATTAATAAAATACCATCTGTATGTACTTCGACACACCGAGAACAATCGATGATGAGTTCGTCGACATCTCCTTNAGAAGATTGTGGTTTTGGTACATTAAAAGATATCATTATCCCACCTTATGCTATATCAATTCCACGTGTCGCTGATCTCAACAAAGATCTCATCCTTGGCATTGGTAATAGTATGTCCAAACGATTACAAATCTCCACAGCGAATAGCTCCTCTACGCAAGCAGCCGATTTGAATCTTGTCGGTACACCTACGAATATGGGTCCTAAAAGTCCAGGATCAATGAGTAAGTTCACAAACGTCAGTTATTTTTCAGTCTTCTTCAATCGCTTTGTATAAAACACACATACATATATATATACATATGCATAACTGAATACGTGTTTGCCTCGCACATCCCTTTCGCTGAAAACTATTTGTTATTCAACGCTTAGAACGACAAACATCATGTGTTTTGCAACGAAAAAATTTTTCAACGATAACCACATCGAATCATTTAACAACACAATTTGCCAGTCAGAGGGGTACCAATAAAAATTAGATGAAATAAAAACTATTTAGCACGTTTTTCTCTTTTCTTTTATTGTTTATTATGATGCCTGCATGAATTTAGAGTTCGTTTTTTTTTTATTTCTTTTTCTTTCTTCTCCTTTTTCATTGCTAACAATCGAACTTCAACGGATTTTTAATTTCAATCTATTTTGTTTCTCTTAGTACGAAGTCCATCGGCCGAACATCCATCAGGCGGTGATGCTGATAGTGGACCTAGTTACATTGAAAAAGATCCTCACAGTCGTGGTGGTGGCGATACATATCCCAGTCCGATGATACAAGCTGACAGTGTATCAACAGCAGCAAGTAAAACAAAACCATCAAAAACACCAAATAAAGGTCAACAAGACGAAGAAGAAGAACGAGGTAATTGAAAATCTTTGACAATCACTGCAATAATCGATTACATGAACTTTATTGTTTTCGTTTGCTTTAGAAATCATCAAAGTATACGATGGTAATGCAACATATCGTAACGGCACTCCCCGTTCAATTTCCGTTCCTCGACAAGCGAGTTATAACCAAATTCTGGTATATTCTAAAATCTTTTTTCTTCTTATCTTTAAAATTCACAAAATATGCTTTTTTTTCAGGAGGCTGCACTCCGTACATTCCATATCAATGACGATTGTACTAAATATTGCATCACTGTACCTATTGATGATGGTACGTCATATTTATCCGAGACGGTTTTCATATATATTGGTGATCTTTCTTTGCTTTAGTGGGAGGTGATCAACCACTTGATGAAACAATGCCATTAAAATCTCTTAGACAATTAAGTGGCCGTATATTGAACATATACATTCGTTATAAAGAACGTGGTGATATGGATATTGACTACATTCGAGTTTATCCTGGCATTCTTAAGTAAATTGACTCGAAAAAAAAGAGAATAAAACATTCAATGTTACGCTTTTCTCTAGAACTCATGATGGTTTTAAAGTGATTAAAGTAACGTCATCGAGTACAACATCCGAAGTGATTGCTAGAGCTCTAGCTGATTTCGGTATACAAAATGTCAATGCCGAAAAATATTCGCTGGTCGAAGTCCTACTCATATCCAATGTTAACTACACCGATCGTATTTTAGAACCAGATGAATGTCCTATACATGTTCTACGACAACAGAGAAAAGTACAAAATCTTGAGAAATTCTATACATTTTGTTTTTATGTTTGTCTGTAGGAATCTGTTCGTAGTCATCGTGTAACACGATTTTATCTACAACACAAAGAAGATCCACATGGCCCATCTGTCTCTCTATTTGTCGGCAATTTACCTCCCGGTCCCCGCACAGAAAAGCAATATGAGAAAATACTCTTTCAAGATATTTTTAAATCGGATAAAGATTTAAAATGGGATAATATGGACGTTATTTATTATGAACACGGAGCAATGGTTTTAGTTTACAGTGATAGTGATCGTGCAACGCGTGCATTTAGTATCCTACGACAAGCAAAACATGATCAAAAACAGTTATTAGTGTTGATGTTACCGAATATTCAATCTCAATTTATTCCATCACATGTTACTCCATTACTTGTCTTTGTTAATGTCAAATCAGGTGGACAGCAGGGTGCAGAACTAATCACTAATTTTCGTCATTTACTCAATCCACACCAAGTTTTCGATTTGCAGAATGGCGGACCTTTACCAGGCCTCTACGTCTTTCGAAATATTCCACACTATCGTATCTTAGCATGTGGAGGAGATGGAACAGTCGGCTGGGTACTAAGCTGCTTGGATAATGTCGGTCAAGATGCACTATGTCAATCTCCGCCTGTAGGCATTGTACCATTGGGCACAGGGAATGATTTGGCGCGTGTTCTTCGCTGGGGTTCAGGTTATACAGGTGGCGAAGAACCATTAGCACTGCTCAGGGATATGGTTGAAGCTGAAGAAATCAAATTAGATCGTTGGACAGTTGTTTTTCATCAAGATCAAGATAAACGTATACCAGCAGCAACAGAAACGAATACAGTCAAGTCAACGACAGGATCGGGCTCATCAACCAAATTGACTCAGAAAAAAGCGATCAAACCCATTCTTAATCAACCACCGCCATCAGTTGCACTACCGGTACGTCTGAGTTCTCTTCTCATTCGATGAAATATTTTGGAGAGATGGTGTAGTGAATATTTACTGATCGATATATTTCCCTCATTTAGATCGCAATTCAAGAAGGTACAACAAATGAAGATAAAACAGAAATGTTCGTAATGAATAACTATTTTGGACTCGGTCTTGATGCTGATATCTGCCTGGATTTTCATATGGCCAGAGAAGAGAATCCAAATAAATTCAATAGCCGGTTCGTATTCGAATTAGAACGAATAAAAGGACACTTGACCTATCGTCTTTCTTTGTCGTTTAAGAATTCAAGCGAAGGGCTACTATCTCAAAACTGGCATAAGAAAAATGATAAAAAAAGGTGGATTAAAAGATTTCAATCGAGATATTGTGCTTGAAGTCGATGGAAGACGTATCGATTTACCTCAACTAGAAGGAATTATTATCATGAATATTCTCAGCTGGGCAAGTGGAGCGAATCTATGGGGACACGAGAAAGAAGATCGATTTAGTCGACCAACGCATTACGATGGTATGCTAGAAGTCGTCGGTGTTACTGGTATCGTTCATCTCGGACAAATTCAATCGGGTATACGTTCGGCTGTTCGACTCGCTCAGGGTGGACATGTAAGTATCGAAATCATTCGATCATCTCTTCTATTGACATGTTTGCATTGTCAGGTTCATATACGAATGAACAATGATTATCCAATTCCAGTACAAGTTGATGGTGAACCATGGCTTCAACCTCCCTGTGACATAACAATCATTCGATCCGCACTTAAAGTAAGTTTCTATGCGAAACATTCGTTCGATATTTCACCTGTCAAATCTTTTCTAGGCAACAATGCTTCGTAAAAGTAAATCTAAAATCAAACGTCGAAATACAGAACCAAGTGTCTATATTCCTGATGCGGATGATGACTCTAAATGTTGAGATCTTTTCTTCTTTCTCTTTCTTCTGTCACATCTCAGCTGGCCTGAGATCAGCATATATTATATACATATGTATATGAATCATATATTTCTCCCTGAAAGAATTCTAGTCATTTGATTTTCATTTTCATTCTCTCTTTCTCTTTTTCTTCGTTTTGTTTTCTGTTGCATAGAACACATCGGTGACGCACGCGTCTCGTCTCATATTCTTTTTCTTTCTTTTTTTAATGTACACATATCAAGAAGAGGAAGAAGAGGAGAGATTCCTATGATCATGATTGAAAAACTATGCGCGTGCATAATAATACTGACACAGATGAATAAGCAGACAAGCAACAATTCGATCACATTGTACCGTTTTTTTTTCTCTCTCTTCAATATCTAGTCGCTGCTGATGCTGTATGCACGTTTGACTTGTTTTTTAGGCAAAATTTCTTTTTTCTCTCTCGCAAATCTCTCGGTTTTTTTTTCTCGCGACTGAATAGTGTGTTCGTGTTTGTGTTTAGTCCTTTTACTTTCGATTTCGTTTGTTCTTTTCTTTTTCTCGTATATTCGAAATTACATATTCATAAATTAATTAATAGAACAGTGATTCTCGTTCGTATTTACCTTCTAGATACTCGTGCGGTTGTCATTTCTTTCTTTTCTTTGCCACTAAATGCTATCTATCCTTTTTCTTTTGGTTTTATTCGTGTATAACCGCAGAAAAAAAACTTTTTTGTCAAGTGTGTGTGTGTATTTCTCTTATAACTGTTCTGTACGCGCTCTTTTTCTTCTATTGGAGATCATCTCTCTCTCTCTTTTCTTTCTTCTCTCGACAATTCAAATAAATATCATACATTTAACATCTTGCTTTTTTTCCATTTGACTAACGGGAACGAAGACGAAGATTTCGTTTGAGAATATGGCTAGTTTTATCTCTATGTTTTTAGATATTTTTGTCTTATTAGAAACCAAGACGCCATGCCGACAGAAACAGCAGGTGCGACGCCGACTCCAGGCGCAACATCAAATGTTTATGGCGGTCTGGAAGGACCTGAATCTATGTACTTGAAATTGATCTCATCAGACGGTCATGAGTTCGTTGTTCGTCGTGATTTTGCTACGAGTGCATCTCCGACAATAAAAAACATGCTTAGCGGTCCTGGCCAATACTCAGATACACAACCTAACGAAATCTATCTCAAAGATATTCCTTCCCATGTTCTAATAAATGTTTGTCGGTATTTTGCTTACAAAGCCAAATATACCAAGTAAGTTGTGCTAGTTGTTTTCTTTCATGCAATCATTTCAATATATGTGTTGTTAGTTCTTCGATCGATATTCCTGAATTTCCAATTGATACTCATGTGGTATTGGAATTACTTGTTGCATCTGATTTTCTCGATTGTTAATCAAGAACATTCGCATCTTTCTTTATTGGCAATGGCCTAACTTGACGTTTTCTTCTTAACAAATGCATGAGCAAACCTTCTTTTTTTTTTCTTTCTTCTAACAATGAAGACTAGAAGCGAAACAAGACTTCATCTTCTTGTAAATATTTCAGTCATTGGCAGATAAGACAAAATGAAGGAGAGAGAGTCCTCTTTCTCATTTTTCAAAATCAATGTGTTTTTTTTTATTATGCTCAAGAAAAAAAGTTCAACAAATAAAACGATGTGCCACTATAATCTGTCTTGTTTCTAAGCATTGAATAGGCGAAATAAGCTGTTCAGTGCATATTTGTCTTGCACAGTTGATCTCTCACGTGAATGGTGGATTCAGTTTCAAAGAGAAGAATCTTCTCAAATTGTAAGCGGATGTAATCCAATTGAAAGTAGATTACCCTGTTTTGACTTCTGTCGAGTTATATTCAAACAATTGGGATGAGACATTGAAAGCTGTCCTACTTATAAATAGAGACAAACAAATCAAGTACAAATGAACTTTCCGAGAGAAATAATCGATCATGCTAGAAGATTTGGTTATGTCAAATGAAAATTTCACAGAAAAATGAATGTATTCTTCCGTGCATCTTATATTTACTCTTCAAAAGCGATACATTATAACAAATTAAAGAAAAATATATAGAGATGAAGAGTCAAACAAGAGGTTAAAGACGTATAGAAGAAAAATAAAGAACTATCAATGTATAATTGTTGCTGTGATGTGTGTATGTTTTTCTTTTCGTTAAGACGTTTTAACGAAACAGAAAAATAATTTTTTGATTTTTGTACGAAAAACTTGTTGGTATTGTGTGGTGAATTTCACATAGATAAAAAAATTAGCCAAATATGTGACTAA
Source organism: Adineta ricciae (assembly GCA_905250025.1). NCBI lineage: Eukaryota > Metazoa > Rotifera > Eurotatoria > Adinetida > Adinetidae > Adineta > Adineta ricciae. Next base: position 159,931 of record CAJNOJ010000036.1, read on the forward strand.
TTCCAAAAGATTAACAACTAATGCATAATATTTATATGCAGCTTTGCTTGTATCTTTGAAAACAAAATTTGGATAAGCGAATAACATTGGAATTTGTCCACATAGATAAAGCGTTGATAACCAAACGAGCATAATTGTCAGCTGTTTTTCTTGTTGCTGTTTTCGAATATGCATTCGACTTTTCGAATTTGTCGACACAAATGATGCACGTTGTTGCCCGTTGGTATTTTCTTCAGGTGAGATCGGTAGAAGACTATCGGTTTGAGATTGTGATTCCGAAATGTATTTATTAATAGATTTTGTATCGCAACCATTTGACGATGGCTGAAGTGAAATTGATGTTGTGGTCACAGTTAACGAGTTATGAGATTTCTTCGTCGGCTTGAATTTTTTGTTCGCAGCATGTACAGTTGACAGTAACAAACAGTTCGAAAATATCAGTATGCAGATTGGAATAAAACGAAGAATAACTTCTTTACATATGCTGAAATATTTATAAGCTTTGGTTTTTGCAATCATCGTTACATCGAGATTATTGCATCCGTCAACTTTATATACAAGAAAGTTAACCGAATTTGCAAGAATTGGAAATAGAAAACAAATGATTAAGGTTAACAACACACGATTTGGATTGAATAATCGATGTTTTGACATTGGCCAACGTACACTGACAAGTCGTTCGATTGTCACCGTTATAGTTAATAGAACATTACAAGCTGCTGTTATGTTCGCCATAGGAAAGTATACATTGACCAAATACCATATACGAAAGTATTTATCATTGAATGTTCGTGGCTGTGTATAGTTCGTAATACAGTAAATGAATACTAATATGCATGTAATACAATCAACAAAGGCGATCAAACGTAAGTATTTAAATGTTAAATTCTTAAATGAACGATCCGAGAAAACGATGAGATTAATAACATTTAAGACAAGACCAATAATACATAATGGAGACATGAGATATAAGTAGAAAATAGGTTCAACGAATGTGTATTGTAGTGCCACACTACAATTGTTGATTAATTCGATTGAATCAAATGCCGGATTACTGAGAAGTGTTAATGTTAAGTTATGATCGACAGTCAAAGCTGTCGACGGTAAACCTGTCTGATCATTCATGGAAAATCAGATTCGATCGGATTAATTGAAAAGATCCATCTGAAAAGGAATTCATAAGGAAATTTATGTTGACATACACATAGATCGTCAATCAAAGAAAGAAAAAAAAACAAATTCTTCATCAAATAGTAAGCGCAAACCGTCGGAATTGTTCGAAAAACTATTCACCGTGCTATTTTATGTATGAAACATAGCATTGACTAAATAGATTCGATCCAAGAAGTTTCCTGTTCCGAGAACTATTACGATATATTTCCGTTTCCATTTATGTTTTTCAATATAGTACTAGAGGAGAATATAACAGTTACGTATTGTGTTGATCTGATGAGAAATCTAAATAGGCGTTCGATCGAGAATGATTCTTTTACTTGCCAATGTTCTTAACCTTTCCCACACTCTCAACGAAATGATGAAGAAAACAGAAATTGAGGAATCTATATCTCTCATCAGGAAAAAAATGTACGTTAAGTGTCTTTATTAGCAAAAGGAACGCTGATGTCATACCGTTCAGCTATCTGAACTCAAATAAAAGTTCATAAAAGTGGCCTATTATTGAATTCCAAGCTGATTCTGACAAGTCGTTCTGCTCGAAGTCAAATTAACTCAACTGTCAATCTATAGAAGTTCGCGTAATGAAATTATCTGCCTTCATGAAATTGTTTCGATACATCTCGTCTTACATTTTGCTTCGATGCACTCAAACAGAATGGCCCAATACTTTCATTCTTCGTTTACAGATGAAAAACAAAAGGCAACTAAGACTTGTTTTTCATAATTCGTCTAATTCAATTGAGAATATTTTGTTTTGTTTTGTTAGTTCTTTCGGAAATGAATAGTATCTTCTCAAAGGATACGACTAACCCTTAATCCAGTTTATTTCCTACTCAATTATGTAAATTCGGACGACATTTCTTTTCTTCTTGTTTATCTTCACATTTTCTCATTCGAAGAAAAAAAAGACGTCTTTTGTTCCCTACTAAAAATATTAATTATATACTCAATATGAATGAAAATGCCATTCAAGGATGTATATTCTGATACTTCACCGGATGTAAACGTGATTTGATGACATCGAGAAATTATTATCTTACCGGATATGAAATCAAATCAAAAGTAATAGAACATGAAAACGAAGGAATGAGTTGAGCTTCTCTCATCTGTCATCATCTTCGATTGATAGAACGACGTTACATACATCGTACTAAACTAACGACGACATGGTGAAGTTATCAAAAATAATCCACACAAGAATAATACGTAGTCGAAAACTTGTTGTTTTAAGAAAATAGGGTTACAAGTTTTTGCTTTCAGGAGTAAAAAGAAGATGCACGCAGAGAAAATAGAATAGGAAAAGGGCGAAAAACCGAAGTTGTCTCCTAGGTCGTTGTTGCCTGCTAATGTGATTAGAATGCGGAACATTAACAAAATTAATTGTTTTCGTTGTCATCGTCATCTTTTATCATGAAGGATAGTGATGAGTGCGTGTTCGCACTCTTTAGTGTAAGTATAAAGCAATTGCATTGAACATAGAAGAGGGGAAAAGGCGCACGACCATAGCTTTGTTCGGTCGTATCCGAACAAAAGCCTACGTTGCTCTTCATCTCCTGCCTCTTCTTCTTCTCGGGAATTGAAACAAACAGAAGTCTAGGACATTCTTATTCAGCGTGAGTGTCTAAAGGAGAATCTATTGAATAAGGGAAAAAACAAGGAGGGAATCAAATGGAGAGTGGCCGAGAATATCGAGAAAAGAGAAACTGAAAAGAAACATGTTGACTAATGACAAGCACGAGAGAAGAAAAATCATAACAATAATTTCAATTAGTTCATATTAAGATCTGCTTGTTTTTCTTTCATTGAAGATAAACCAGAAATGAACTAACTCGTTTATAGCATAGGACAAATATGGGATTAGGAAAAGAAAAACAGTCCTTTTCCTTCTTCCTTCGTTTGAGCAACCTGCCAATGAGTAGGAGAAGAATTCGGCTAATTGATGAAAAAGAGAGAGAGGAGTCCTTTTACTCAAATATTATAGTGTTCGAAGATCTGATGCTCTCTTGTAGCTAATAATTGTTGATGAAAATCAAAAAAAAAACCGAGAAACTTGACATAATTAGTAGTGGCAACTGTTTCCTGTCTCATTTATGCTTGTCAGTTGCATAGCACAAAAGACGTTTGAGGGCTAACTTGTTTCTTCATCTACTTATTCGCATCTTACCATATGTTTCATAAATAATCGACATGCTGAAATATTCCTTTGTTTAATTGAGATATTCATTCGCGATTTCTTTTCTTCGTTCTTCATACAACTTAGTCATTCAAGCATGTAATGGTTAGTTTGATCTAGCGATCTATCAGTTGATCGATCAACAGACATTAGAATGAGAAAAAGCAACTCGAAAATCTCATCAACAATTGCGCCGAGCGATCGAACAAATCTCTGGAGAGTTCGTCATATACACACACACACATATATATATATATATATAGATGTGTTTGTTTGGCAAAAATGTGCAGATCATCTATGTGTTAAAATATAAATGAACCCGTTGTAGTTTAGTCAAATTTTGAGATTCTATTCCTATCGAATATTGATCGAGACTCATCTATTTGTAATTCCTGCCCCCTCCCTTTACAAAAATTAAAAATATTTACTAAGCTCTTTGGTACGAAAATAATCTTCACCCCGTTGTCATGAAAAAGAAAAAGAAAAAACATGAAGTATTGCTAATCAAAGATAGATACATACATACAGTGTGATATTCACCGGTCATTTCCAGTAAAATCTAACAAAAAAGCCGTGATCACAAATGAAACGACGCGTCGATACGTAGCTAGGATCAATCGGAATGAAAATCAGAAGAAAAATCTATTGGAAACTTTAAATTGACACTTATTTCGTGCCTTCTGAAGTACTTATTATATTCACTCTTTCTAATCAAGAAATCTAGTGATGCATCTAGCTGTCATTTCTAGTATATCACTTAACTCAGACGAAGATTTCAATAATTTAGTTTCGTATACTTATATAAAAAAAAAACATTAATCTGCATATTTATTCACATGTGCATATCAGGAGAGCTTTTCGCATAAGAATATTGTGGATCCAACCACTGTCAGTTCGCACTGCTAGTATGACCATCGCCGAAGAGAAACTCCGAAGGAGACGGAGAAAAAGGAAAAGAAGATATCTTTAACAAGAAAAATGCCATTCCGACACAAAAAAACAATCTATTGCGACAGATACCTTATCCCATTTATACGATATACGTATATATATATATTATAAGAATACTTGGTGATGATAGTAACAACCTTTATCTGTCATTCGGAGACAGTAGGTCGTCAATAGTTGCATACAGGTCATTGATTCCATAGAAAATTGTTCGGAAACGTTGGCATAGTCCTCAAGAAAATGCATAAGAAGAAGAAGAAGAAGAAGGAAAAAAGTCGTCTATTACTCGTATAAAATTAGAATGTGGGAGGCAAAACGTTTCCATTTAGTTGGTTTATTAGTTAAGTGTCGATAGAGTTGCATGATGTACCAAACAAAACAGTAAATCGACAATGGTAATATCATTAGGACAAGTAATGAGTATATATTTCTCTTTCATTTATCTCGTTCCTTCCTCTTTCGTATTTACTTCTGTTCTTTCTTAGTTAGATATATATCTTGTTTTTGTTATTATATTCTCGACATAAAAAAATATATAATACTTCCAAGTCTAGCGAACATCAGTAATATCAACAAAATTGAAACAAAAAGGGCAACTTATACGTGTAATTGTTGCATGGCTTTACTAGACGTCATGGGTTTTTTTCCTATTATCTAACTGGATCGATCTCAAGTAGATATTTAAGTAGTGAAACGCACCCAGTCGGATTCATTTCCTCAGAATAGAAGACACTCTAATGTCGCATTGACTTTCCGAAGCTGGGATGTATTTATTAAGGTCGATTACTTTATCTCATCAAATCGTATAAAACAGGTTCTTGAGATGAAAAACTAGCGTAGGACTTCGTAATTAGTCATTTACATTTGAAAAGCATCTCTTCAGTACTACTGTACGATAGTTTGAGTAACGTTGTTATTTTTTTATTTCCTTTTCGGAAACATTTCCTATCAAACAACTCAGAAAAAGAAGAAAGAAGGAAGAGAGAAGAAAAGATCGAATTTCATACATACATAATTTTATTATCATACATTGGTCGATTTTCTCTGCCTAAGATCTTGTTAGAATAAACGGCAGATCTCCTAAGTCCAATTATCTTCACAACTTCTTGTTCTTCTCCTTTCTTTCGTCTGCAACATCTTAATCTATTTTATATTTTTCTGGCTCGGAGAAAGAAATTCATACACTCGATAATCAAGTGAGAAAAAAAAAATGCTACCGAACGAATGACATAGATAGGAAACGGAAACCGATTAAGATTTTACGGATGACGGGATGAGACAGATCGGATAAGTACAAATACTAATGAACAAGATTTTCACGAAGCCAATAAGTCACATTCGAACTGCAATGAAACTTCGCTGACACTTCTTTGGAATAAACCTAATTTATTGTCGTGAGAACTGCTTTGTATTGCCTGATTATTCTCAATGAAGCAATCATAAATCATCGACGTGCTACGATGATAGATTTCTCGAACATTGCCTATTAGAAGGACAATAATCTCTTTAGAATTCACTAACAAGAACTTCTTCGATATTGAACTGATCTGCGAAAGATTCTAATGTGTGATTCGGATCAAATCAGACTGACCGAGGGGGAGTGTGAATAATAGATTCGCTAGGAAATCATTCTATTTTTTGTTCTAATCGAAGGAAGAAGCGAAGGTCAATTCCTACGAAGCACGTTGATTTATTGTATTCAATTAGGAACAAGATCAAACCATGTCGATCTTTGATACATACTCGTGACAACAATAATAATGATCATCACATTCGAGATTTGATCTAAGCAGATCGCGAAGCTCATAATTGTAAATCACATTTGAAAAGAAAAAAAAAAGAAAAAGATTTTCTCGTTCAATCGAGATGAAAAACAGACAAAAGAAAACGGAAGCAGGCGAATGACAATTATTAAGGGCCAGAAAATGAATGTTAACGATTGGATTGAGAAAAGACGGATTTAATAAGCTTTTTTATTTGAAAGCAGAGATTTTTTTCTCTCTCTCTCCCATTCTTCTCACTAAATCAGTCGTATCTTGTTTTTGTTTACAGAAGAGTATTTAATGAATGAAGTTTAGTTTGAATTAAGAAAGATCCTGTTCGTTTGTTTAAGTAAAAATCACGATGGCGGAAAAGAAGAAAATTAATTTCTTCCATCGAATTGTCGTGAAAGTAGAAATTTGACCTATTCATTCTTTTCTCTTCTCATGACTATTACTTTTCATGTCAGAACAGTGATTAAGACAAAACACATGTCCATCATATTTAGTTGAGTACATGTGACACTGAATGAGAACTCTCATCACATTCAGACGCATCATCGGTAAGTATTATTGGAAAGGAACAAATGAAATTAGTGTCTTCTTTATGTAAAGATAGACTATTTACACGCTTCTAGAAGACATGAACATTAAAGTTCAAGAAAAAATTAATTAAGAAAACTATCAAACAAGGACATCGAAACAAAGCGAATAGTGAGAAGATTTCCGAGTCTATCGTTTCTGGAGAAGAAGAACAAATCAATCACGATAGGATAGAATCTATCATGTAAATCCTCGCTAAATTACGCTCTCATCTAGTTCCGTACCAAAACGACAGAACGTCTTGAGAAAATCTGAAAAGAAAGGCGAATTGAAGCTTAATACTTATCATTTGGTACTGGATTTTCATATGATCAATGAATTCAGGATTATACGGTGGGTTTTCTATCATTTCATGTAAACCTAATACCAACTGATTATGTCAAACGAATATGCAAAATAAGAAAGCTATTTAATACAGATATTGATGAGGAAACTATCATGTATATATACTTGAAGAGATCTGCACAGGCCAAAACACGCACAAATGTAATAAGAATTGTTGATTGATCATTGTCATTAAGATTGGTAATCGTGCATAAAAGCAAACGGAAAGAAAATCGGTCGCTGACGCGTTTGGACTAAATTTCATTTCTTTTGTTAATGAGCCGAGATAAAAGAATAAAGTGTTCTTGTGTTCATTTACATGAATGGCTAATGTTTAGAAGAAAAAGAATGACACGATCTCCAGAGAACAACGCACGAAGTCATTCAACTAGAGATTTTTACTTATTCGTAAATTTCCATCCATTTGACAAATCGATACTGACAAGATACGTATATATGGATGAATAGATTGACTTATGTTGACAAATGGGAAAAGTATTTTGCGAAAAAAAAAACTTTTCTTAACAGATCAAGTAAATGCCTGTCAAATTTGATCCGATGACAAATGAGAAAAGATTATTCAAAAATACTCTTCAAACGGACATCTAAGATCGACTGAACTTGTTCTTCTCGGGTTAAAATCTGCTTTTTCCGAAGTAGTACAAACACTCAATAACGAAAGAAAAATGACCTAATAAGTACGTTAGGAATTATTCTAATCGGATTGAGTGCTGTGATTTTGTTACAGATCATGATAAGCAAAAAGCTGAAGATATTCAGTCGACTTCAATTTTGGGAATCTCGTTGATTTGCGTTTTTTAGCTACAGGCAGAATCTCTCATCTATTTTTGTCAGAGAATAACTAAACGACAACAATGTCTTGGACTTGCAATTAATGGTCTACTACCGATAAGACACGTTTTTTGCAAATCTATTTGATTAATGCTTGCGAGTTAATCGATATAAATCTGTTCTATCTCAAGTAATTATTCTTATTAATCAAAACACTTTGATGAAAAAACCATCTTTTATCATCGAACTGCACGATGGCAGACGGCGAACAAACCAGAAGAGATGTACATTAATCTCGTCGGATGATGTTTCCTAATATTAATAATCGGATTGAGAGAATTTAATTACACTTTTACCATAAATCTCGACGAACCTAGAAATCCGAAATCAAAGATTATGAATAGCTTAACAACGCAAAAGCTAATCAACAGTTCTTTTCTATCACCTCCTCGCTGAAAGATTTTCATCCTTCCCGTACGACGAGAGCCGTCATCAACGTGAAAATATTTAACTTCAGATCGTAATCATAGACATGATTTTTTTTATTAAGAGAAAAATTGAGTACTTTGTCCGTTATTTCTTTTCTAGCGATAAATAATTAAAAGCTAAGCAGAATGATATTTTACATAAAACCCCGCCAATGGCGTAAATACCTAACGATTATTTACATCCAAATAAGCAATCTACCGGCTTTTTCATTAAAATACACAGATAATTGTTTTTCGTTAAGATATTGACGATGCGATAGTAACCATTTCTTAGCATCAAGCTTCATTTCGTTAGATGGCTTTCCATCCGCACAGAGTGAAACCAACGGCGCCTTTTGTTTGACAAATTCATCGAAATAATACAAAACCATCATGTCAATGGTCATTTCCAACGATCTCATATCGACATACAAATGTCGAAGATGTAGAAATGTCAGTGCAATTCGAGCAATGTTCTCTTCGACATATCTTGATGATGCTTGCATGTGATTGATAGTCAACGCAGTGATACGTTGCCGAAGAATTGAACATACTTTGTCATCAACTAACATAAGTAACAAAGTATTGTAATTTAAATCCAAACGGAAAAGATTTGGAGCAGCAAGGAGAATCGTCGACATATGGTGGAGATCCTTCGGTGGTAGGCCAACAAGAGTCAATCGGCGAAGGTGTGGCAGTGTTGGCAGAGTAGCGGTTTGCTTTTGATCAGTTTGCCCTTGAACTACAATCAAAGTTCATCAATTGTCAACTTTTGGCAAATGGAAAGTTTATGCTTACTTGATTGTTCGTGATTATTACATTGTCGATTGGTACCATGTAACCAAATCATACTATACTTTGCTTTTCGACAACAGCTTATGATTGGAAATGCTTCCGTTAATGTAAAATCGCAATCTACATGTACTCGTAGGACATTTTCAAACGAATTCGAATACTTTGAAACCGCACTCGCAACTGACGACGATATTTCCAGGTAATCAAATGATAAGTACGGAATCGTATGTAAAAACATGTAATCATTCTGTTCAATGTCGTATAAACATCTGATTGGATACACTGATTTCCATGTCTCCAAAATATTTGAACATTTGATAGTGTGTTCTGGTAAATAATGAATAGCGTAATGAAATTGTTTGATTTTGTTTGGGAGGTAGTTTTGTAAAATTTGACCATTCGTCAATTCGACATCTGATGTACGTAGATTTAGTGATAGATATTCGATTGCAGGTAGTTTGTCTAGTAAACTTCGTAGTTCATTTAAATACCACGAATGTTCGATTGATTTCAATTGAAAGTGTGTTAGATGATATAAAGTTTCTGATTTGAATTTTCGGTTCGTTCGATCTAAATTATCATTTTTATGTATTGATACAAATAACGTATGAACATTTGGAATGATTGTGAACAGAACAGCTAAATCACAGATAGTTAAGATCTCGATTTTTAAATGAAGAATGTTCGAACAAATAGCATGAGTTGGTAGATATTTTTTTATAGGATTCAAATGACTTGATTGATCATCAATAAGCACCGATGTTAGACGACTATTATTTGCTTGCAATAAAGCTAATAAGACTTCTGTTTGTTGACTTGTTGGTACACGAAATAAACTTCGCATGTCTATCGTTTGTAGTTTGTCCAAATGGTTCAACGTTTTCAGGAAAACAAACAATGGATCGGGACGAAATGAGACGAGAATGATCTTTTTCAAATCGGGAAAACATGTTGACATGCTATGTTGGAAATATTTCGGAAATGCGATTGCTTGCAACGCTGAATAACAGTTATCGATTACTAAGGTTTGAATTTGAGCACCGATTTGAGGAAGGATTTCTGTACATAATTTAAAGGATTGAGCATAGGATGCTTTGTGCAACGACACATGACGACGATAATCATGGACTAAACATGTAAAACGGTGATTGAGATTGTCAAAACAAAGTAAAACATCGACGCAGAGAAGATATTTACAAATTTCAAGCAGCAGTTCATCTGGCAAACTTTCCAGATTAGCAATGGTACGCATCTGAAAAGAAGAAAAGCAGACTAGACATATAATTCTATTCGAGTGCATTTATATTTGAAGCGATACAATAATAAATAAGTATGCAATAAAAGAGAAAAGAACAGATGACCTTTCTCTTCACTGCTTTACACTATCAGTACAAATACAAAATTACAAGTTCTTTTCACGTTTCATCTCTTCGTACAATAAGCTTATGTGTGTCTCTACGCCTGTGAATAAGGTCAAACTAACCGATCGACTTCTGTTCTGCGTATGACACAAAATGCACATGTGAATTGTTACTATTTCTAATTATATTCAATTAACGATATCTATGCTTATCGGTTTGGCGAGGTGTCGATTATATAAGTCCTGAAACAAAACATACAAAGGTAATCACGCCCCTCTGAAGACGAAATGCAAATTTTCTTGAATATTTAATTCGTAATGCGATTTTTATTTCGAAATTCGTCATTGTGATAAGTGAAGACGAAAGAAAGAGATGACTCTGGCACTAAGCTGAAGTAAATGTTATTGTTGAGTTCTTCAATGGCAAATGAGACAAATATAACACTTAGGTACAAAAAAGTTTTGTCCGCAAAGTGCTTATCGACAATACAATACGATTGTTGTTGCTTTGAAATTTCATTTACGAGAGAGATAATTGGATGGGTGAAAAGTCATTTTTCAATTTTTACACGAATTTTCTCCAGATATCAAACGGAAAAACTCAAGTTTTACGTCGAAATAAACATAGATGGCGCCAATTACCATCTGCGACAGATTCTGAAGCATTAAGACGTGTAGAATTGATAACACGAGCAATCAATTCATAGTATTTAAGTTCTTCTAGCATTTTTCTGGATTCGATCCTTAGCCGTGCAACAAAAAGATCTATTTGTAGTCGCATGATTAATATTTAAAGCTCGCAGTCGGAAGAAGAATGACTTTATCGTTCGATGTACCCGTTTTATTAATAGATGTGACTGGATTGATTCTAAAAATAAATATTTTTCTTTTTTCTACTCGACGAATTCGTTTATCTGAACAGTAAACATCATCAAATGGCTTCCTAGTAAAAATTTCATTCGATTTCAATGAGAAACCTCCAAGTATCATATTATGCATTCTGATTTGTTTCCATTCGAATTCAATACCGCATCTTTTGATAATTGTCGTCATAAAAGCGTACGCTGATGTATATTTTTCTTGATACTCAACTATTCAATTACATTCGTTAATGAACAGAAGAAAAATATCCGACCTGATGATCTTTAGTCATCAATGTCAGATATGGTTTATATTCTTTGCCGATTGATAAAAGAACTGTTTTGCTTGACAAAACATCAAACAGCTTTTTTTGTTTTTCTTTATGAGATTTATTTCAAATTTATTTAGGTACACGAGACAGATGGTGTCTCATTATGGCATACTCAATTTGAATTCACGGCGAACGAAAACAACGAAACAGAAATGAAAACTATATGCAACGGAAAGAGAAGATTAAGAATCAGTTGAGTGATGAATTTGAGAACGAAGTCGAAGATTCTCTTGTTTTAAATGCGCATTCTCCAGTCGAAGTTGAAGATTTTCTTGTTCTAACCAAGTAGCTCTAAACGAAACGAAATATTCAGTGAACATCGTGTTTTTCTACAAGAAAACGTTATCTACCTCATTGCTATTTGATCTTCTTTAACTCGGCGTGCATCACGGCTGCGTTTAGCAGCCTCATTATTTTTTTTTCTTCTGTCAAAATAAACATCTGTTTGACTGATATTCGATTTCGAATGTTTACAAAGATCAATATTGGATGGTGAATGCCTGGCACGTAACTGTGAAATCTGATTGAATTTGTTTTGTATCGATGATGGCGATTGATCAGTTAATTTTCTCGCGATCTCAACGGGTTTGTTTTGCTTTTTTTCAATTGATTGAAGAAGGTATTTGAAAAACAATTGTTGAGTATTTTCTCCATTATGTTCCACTTGATCGGCGATATCGGCTAAGATCTCCAGCCGAGATGCGATCGATGAAATCTTTGAAAACACAAGAATGATCAATTGATTATTTGAACAACAACTATGAACTTACCATGATCAAATCGATTCGATCATTGATCACCCTCGATGAGAATGTGTTGATATTCTGATATTGTTCTCTCTCTATATATATAATTCTCTCTCTCCCTTTCGCTCTTTTTTCTTCGTCTCTCTTTCTCCATTTTCTTTTCGTTCGCTATTAGTTCAATGAATTAATCTTTCTTTTCTCACTATCGTTCTAATTTACTCACATATGATTGCATAAGATATTGAATCATCACCTGCGGCGCCTATGAGAAATGCGAGACATGTAGCGATAGAATGTTAGTTTTCTTTCTCTCTTCTTCGAAACGAAAAATTGATTACGTCAAATCATTCAAACGGCTCTTTCCATATGAGCGATAGAGCAAACGATTGCTGACCCCTGTTGATTATGTCGATGAAGAAAAGGAAGGTCAGCATTCTCTGTTTTTTCACGTTCTCTCGCATTAGAGAATATTTGACCATTAGCATGTTCAAGGTCATGTTATGCGTGTGTGAACGAAAATGATCGGATTAAATAATACAGCTTGAGCTCTTTGGTGATCGATGTGAATGAGAGAAACGATATTGAATCTTCATAGGTCACTGCTCATTCGATACTGAACTATATCTGATTACTGTTGTTTTCGAGAAAGAAAAAATGCGAGATAATTTACTTATAATCTACTCGTGATTTTCTGTTCCTGTGAAATTCATTCGTTTTTTTATCTTCTTTGATCTTGTCAAATATTTAACATATGTAAAAAAAAGCAAAGTATACTTCTAAATCTTGCGGCTTCTCTTTCAATTTTCAATCATTATCATGTGTTATATGATCCGATGAAATAATCATTGAGTAACATTGAGTGATCTTGTCACACATAGGTGTGAAGTGATCGCAATCGATTGATTGAATTGTAACGAACAGATTTGTTTCTTTCGAAAACGTTCGTTATTCAATGGCCCAAAGTTCAGATACAGCGGATGTTTATCTCGATGAATATAATCTTTTACATCATCGTCATCATTATCGATAATAAATGAATTTTCGAACAGATGTAAACGTCGATTGAAATCTCAAAGAAATGATAAATGAACATAATGATAGAAAAGGTCAGTTTGGATGATTGGACAAACAGATCATAAACGAAAGTTCTGCTCTTTGATGTTATCTTTGAACTGATTTGGAATAGAATCGACGAGAATTGATTTCGAAAGTGAAAACATCATCTCAATTGTGTCTTCGGAATGTATTCAGAGAATTATTCAACCATGATCAAAAAAGTAAATTCGATACTTGTTTTTGCATCATCAATCAATTGTTTGATGTATATTCAAGTGATCTTTGAATTAAAAAAGATTAGCTCAGAACGACTTCGTCGTTCTCAAGTAGAATTTTTATTCTAATTACAAAGGAATCTGCACAGCTGCTAGCTCTGACGTGAAATACGTGATGTAAATTGTCAGATTATCCACTTGTTTCTTCATGTGAAAGACAAATGCATCCGATCACAGTAAATACATGTAAGACGAACTCGAGATTTGCACTTTAAAATAGCGCATATTAAAAACGATCTTCTTTCTTCTGTAACTGTATCCTATTCAACATCGAAGTACTGCAACGAGTAGTATTCGAGTGAGATAGTTTCTGCTTGATTGTCATTTCTTGCATTGATGATAAAGTCAACTCGTTTTTCACATCATTGTGCATGTGAAGGGATTCTCGGTGATGATGTATGAAACTTTTTTTGTATTGACATCCGCCTATATGCTACTCAGTTTCGAAGCACTTCCATTATCGAGTTTTACTCTTAGTCTTAATGTTTTTTTTGCCTGAAAAATCGTCTGCACATGTTCTGGCATTGAAATTTTCTTTCATTCATAGAAGAGAGAGAGAGAAACAACATCCGACATCAGATGTTATTACCAAGCAAAAACAGTCAAATGACTTTTGTTTGCCGAACAATGACAAAAACATCAATAATAAATCAAAAATCGCTGGATGCGCTTTTTTTTTGTTTTCAAAAACTTTGTCTATTAGAATATGACAAAAAGAAAACAATCAGTATCGATACTTAAACACATTCAATGAGATTTTGTATACACTTAAAAAGACGATAAACCGAACAAACACGCACACAAAGATAAGAATTATGACACAAACACATGTACATCAGTTGATTCTAATCAATTCTACACCAAGAAAAAGAAAAGCAGCGGCAGCGACAACAGCGGATATTGCGTGAAACAAAGGAAAAGAAAACGAAAAACTAAATATGAAGCACGTGAAATCAAATGAGGGAAGAACTAAAACACAAAACATCGATAATGTCATGAAATGAAGCGAATCAAGTAAGTAGTATCGTTAACTAAAGAGACGAAAAAGAAAAACAGAAACAAAACCATGGCCACTGATATCCAGCAAAAAAACAAAGAAACGAAAAGCGAATATGTTCTCTCTTGGAAAAGCAGTAGAAATAAAGGAAAGAAATACATATTCGAAGCTCGGCTTCGTCATATGTTGTTATAAGAACTGCTTTGCAGGAGATAAGAAATGTGAACTCGATGAAAAGAAAAAGAAGAAGAAAAACCAAACGAATGAATACTTTTTGACATTACACAAAGGAATTCATGATCGACCAAAGCATCACCGAGAAACGTACACGGGGGGGATCATATCATGTGACTATGATGTCGCATAGACCATACATCGTAATTTGGCAGTTTCTTGTTTTAATTGTGAAACTTCAAGACGTAATTTGATATTTTCTTGTTCTAATATAGTTGCTCTAAATAATAGTAAAGTCAATACAGTGAAATTGAGCTGGACTGGGGAAAGAGATTTACCTTATGGCAATTTCGTCTTCTTTGGCACGTCGAGCATCACGACTACGTTTCGCAGCTTCATTGTTTTTTCTTCTTCTTTCCCAATAAGCATCATCTTTGATTAAATTATTCCCATCATCAAGATTGTTCGGTGTTGATGATTCACTTGCATTGATATTTGCCGTTTCCGTTGCGGTATTCTCTTCAGTACTAATACTACTTTCAATTGTTCGATGTCGTTTTTTGGGTGGTTGCAATATCTGTGTACCCGATGACGAGATAAAATACGGTTGCTGCTGTTGTTGCTGTTGCAGGCGTTGTCTCAGACGTTCTTGAGTTTGAGCAAGTCGCTTACGATTTGGTGTCGTGCGACTGGCCGCCTCAGCTAGAATATTACTTTGATCGGCCGTACTACCGGAGTAGAAGCCCAATGGTAACATTAAAGGTTCACGCGGATAAGCTTTGAATGGTCGTGTAGGTTTGCCGTTTTTGTTTGTTAATGAAAATGGAAATGTTGCAGTTGGTTGCAATGCCGATTGAAAGTTTTGTAACATGCTCGTAATTAATTGTTGATTTGGTAATGGCGATGAAGGTGTTGAACATTCATTATTGTCATCAGTCGAACGACGCGAAGAAAAATCAATTGGACTTTCTGCTGTCGAGGAAGCAGATGATGTTGATGGTGGTGAAATAGGTTCAAGTTTTCTCTGCTGTTGTTGTTGTTGAGCCTGCAACTGAGCAGCAGCAGCCGCGGCAGCAGCCATGGCTGCGGCCATATTCTGTTGAGAAAGAATCTTCATAATTAAATCTTGTTCATCGTTCTTGGAAGTACTCGATGGTGGTGATGGAATTGGAAGTTTCTTTTTCGAATTTTCACTTTCGACTTTTTCAATCGCTTGAGCAAGTAACTGGAGACGATAATGTTGTTGTTGAATATTATCGGTATTAGGACTTACAGATGAATCGTCGTCTGTCACCGGACCAACCTGATACGCGAGAAAAGAAAAAGGAAACGTTGATTAGACAAACTTTAACTCCTTTTCTTTCTTTTCCTCCTCCCGTTCTTCTCAGTATTCCTGACATATCCCTTCGCTGCGTTTATAGGTTATTGCGCCATTCACCGAAGTTCTTTTATCATCTTCCTTTTGACCTATCTCTCGCTTTATTCTTAGCCGTTTATTAAATGCATACTGTAGAAAGATTTCCCTGATTTAAAAAAATTCCTGTTTCACGCATATATGTTAAATTTAGAAGTCGTCTATGATTAATTAATGTACAAAAAGAGTGAGAAAGGTAGGAAAAACCTAATTATTGACGTTAATCAAAGATGTTTTATTTTAGACTAGGTTATCTCAAAGCTCTCCAAGAAAATGATGTAACAAACAGATAACTATTCGATTGTTGACATATGGAAAAAAACTTACCATTCTCTAATTATCGATGTGTTAGTTTTTATTAGCGTATTTCACCGGGAATCGATACAACAAGATATATGTGTGCGTGTACGTGTGTATATATATGTATATATATACAGAAATAGTTGTGTTGTTGTTGTTGTTGTTCAGTCAATATCAGAGCAACAACAACACTATCAATCTACGCAAGTGTCCTTGTGAGCACGAAGTATGAAAGAACGCGAATAATATGTTTTTGGTGGCGCCCGATGACGGAAAAAGGCGATTGCGTGATTTGATTCGTCTTTCTTTCCTTCTGTTTTTTTTGTCCTGTCGCTCTCTGCTTCTCTGTTTCTCCTAGGTTTTTTTTCTTCGACGCGCTTTTTTTTTGTGTCGCTTTTCTTACTTCTATATGGGCATGATTGCATTAGATTACTATTTCTTGCCGCTACAGACAGCAGTCGTTTTTTTGTTTTGTTGTTTTTTCTCTTGCGTAAGTTAAGGACGAAATATCGAGAAAGGAAAAGAACACGTTCGACAGCGTTCCTATCATTGTCAAGGGAAGAACGAGGCAACCGATCTGCCGCTGTTACTGAGCTCTTTCGTTCTTCATATCGCGGTTGAAAAAAGCTTGCGTTCTGTTCTTGACATTAGACTCGTTTTTTTTTTATCGAAACGAATTATGTAATTCTATTTTTCCTTTTCTATCGCACTCTTTTTTCTTAAATATTTTTCAGGTTTTTTCTTTTCTTCTCTCCTTTCCCTAGTCATCTCGCTTTGTTTCTATTCCAACTTTATGTAATATTACGTTATTATAATCGTATTTCTGCGGAGTCGTTTTTTTGGCCTTCTCTGTTCTCCTCCAGCCCTCTCTCTTCATCTCATGCAAGCATCATAAATATAGATGTGCGCAAGATTCTTGGTGACGGAAATAATACGACAACAACAACTCTAGTAGCTCTCAATGAATTACTTTTTTCTCCTTCGTTTCTTTCTCCCTGGTTTCCTTTATGTGACGCAAAATATTATCGTTTCTCTTTTTCTATAACTTACTTCACCAAACATATTCATTGCACGAAGATATAAAGGTTTCGGCTTGTATAGTCTTGAAAAAACTTGTCTGTTATAACTAATATCAGTTGAAAAGCATGTGCAAATGCAAATAACTAATTCTCTCAAGTTGGATGACCTTGAATACTGACCGATGGTACAATATGAGTCTTTTTCTCTGTCTCTGTCTCTGTCTCTGTCTCTCTCCTTTCTTCTTCGTTCGCTTTCTCTCTGTTTCGCTTATTTCATAAATTACCCTTACGGCCAAGGTCAATCGAACGCAATTTGATCAGAACGAGTAGATTCATTCTTTTTTCTCTTGCTTGTTCGATAAGTTTCGACATAATGTATACATGAACGGTCATCATCCATCGGTCACTAGCAAGGTCATATTTTTGCGCGAATATCACCAATGTGTTTCATAAGCTACAGGAAAACGACTGATGTCTATTTCTTTCTTTCTCTCTCTGCCCCCCCCCTCCCCCCGCCTCCTCACTCTTTCGGTTCAAGTTCACGCACACATAGTTCACAACTGAACTTCACATCGAACACAACTAGCATTATCATCGACATCAAATGTTACGATCGTGAAATAAAGAAAAAAGGATAAAAAGGAACTTTTCGTGTCTGAATAATAATGCAGTTTCTCTATATATAGGATGAAAGATTAATGTCAAAAAATTGTTTCTAGTTTGATTCTATCGAGGGATAACGATAGGTTTGATGATGTTATTTTCTGCAGAAAATGAAATGATGTTTATGCTGTGATATCATCGTTATTATTCATTATCAAGGTCTTCACCGGAATCACTCATGAATGATACTCATATGACAAATGAGACTTTTAAACAGGATTTTCATGCTATTTTTATCAGTGAATCATTTTACAGGGAACGTTTTCTCCTACCTAGTTTCTGAAAATAGACAAACTTTGCTATCAATTATTTACGATATAAAAAAAAAAGCATACGATCCATTTCGTGTACTGTTGAACATGACGTTCCATATTAAACATACACTCGTACTGCTCGAGTCAAAATGACTTTATCTGTGACAAGTTCGAATACTCTAATAAGAAAAAGTATCGGGTGGCATCTAACTGCATTGTGTAGTGGATAGCGTTTTGCCTTTTCGTTTTCTAAACAAATTAATCCTTCTCTCTCTCTCTCTTCTTTTTATACTATTCTCTCATGAGTTCCTATGATAATTTCTATTCTTAGCTGATAAAAGTCCTGATAATTATCATGTTATACTTATTCAAAAGAAAGTGCACGTTATTCGTAATAATATGTAATCTACTACAATTCGCCTTTGTTGTCTAAGATTAAAAAAGACTAGACCGAATAACATCTGCTTCATGTCAGGAACTGAATATCATTTGGGAATATCAATATAAGTAATATATGTACTTTCCTATCATTAAATTCGTAGGTATTATGCATTAGTAATCTAAATTTGATGTATATAGTCTGTTGTGTTGATGAAATGTCATTGAACTTTACCGGTGTATGATTTGAAAAAAGTGCAACTGTGAAATTTTCTTTATATTACTAAGTAGACATACTAATAAGGTCGTTTCCCGCCTTCATTTACGCCTAGAAACTTTTCTTCGTACTCAGAGAAGAAAGCCTGGAGGAACTTCAAACATTCCTTCTCTCCGGTATTAATGTTCTTGCTTAGCATTGATATTAAGAACTTACGAAAGATTCTTTCTGTAACCTTTACTATTCCCAACTACTTATTTATCAAATTATTGTATCGGTAAAAACTACCTAAATTTTATCATTCGGAAAGTGATACAAGAGCACGAACATTTTGTTAGAAGTCATTGACTGCATGTTTTTGTCGATGATGACTAGGCGAAGATTTACTTTAAACAATTAATGATGCTTGTTAAATGATGATGTTCTGCGCAGTTGCTTTTCATCAAAGATTATTTTTAGAAAATAAATTGTATTTTAATCTCGAGTTTTTGAACTCTATCAAGTTAATTTTATATCACACTCAGCAAGGTTAGTATTTAAGTATGACTTTCTTTGAATATGAATAATAATCATTGAGATCGTACACAATAGATTCAGTGAACTATCATCTAAAAACAAAGTCCTGATTTTCAATTAAATACCTCGAGAAACATTATTTATATTTAATAAGACTATTATATATTGACTTTCATTGAGAATCTCCGATCTTTCATTATTTCAACAAACCTTACATAAGCATACAATTATCGTTCGTCTTTCTTATTCAATCTATCGATACGCTTATTCATTAAATTAATATTCGTCTTGTTCGTGTATTGGCGTTCGAGAATTGAAAGACTTGATGTAACTGTTCATTCATTGATAGTGCAATACGAGAGGATTGTACGCGTTTGTTTCTTATGAATACATGAAAGACTTTAGATGAAGTTCTCGATTACAGATATTTTCTATTTTTGATGTTTTATTTTTACCATTTGTGATGCTTTTTTTCATTACCGCAACCAATTCGGCGAGAAAAATGGCGTAAGAAATTTGATAGTCTAAGAAAACGTTATCGAAATCAAATGCCCGTCCAGTCATTTATGCTTTGATTAAAATAAACAATTCAGTTAAACATTTTCTCTTTATCATTGATTCATATCACTGTAGACATCATTTGATAACTTGATGATTACTAATCGAAACAACTAATTCTATGTTATGTTGTTGATTGTTTATTTGTATTCTATATCTTTAAATTACGATAGAATCGAGAAAACTCGAGTACGATCAGATTCGATTATTTCATCTCGATTTCGTATCTATTGATGAGTATTGAAGTTAGGAATGAAAATGAAGCTATTTTTAGCATGATGGCAAGCGTAACATTCAATCGAAAAGATACACTGCAATGAAAAAATGAGTTGGCGGGCGGCGAATGTGCTGCTTTCGTAGTATTTCTTAACTTACGTTCTTTCAAATCCACTCGGATCGGAAGGTGTAAGACAGAACTTAATTTATCGTATCGAATATGTTCGCAACGAAAGGATTTAACATTTATTTTCAGTGTGATCTAATAGTTTTGGAAATTAATGGAATACAAATGATCATTTATTTGATTAGATACTTTCACCGAATCGTTCTCTGTTTTTAATAAAAAAAGCGGCAAGGAATTCGATCGGTTTGTTCGGTCGTTCCTTTGCCACGATAGCTAGTCCTTCAATAATAATTGGAATAACTGTCTTATTAAAATAAGCCGTTGTTGGGTACGCTTGAATATCGGCTAAGGATGGAGCATTGGGTGAGGTCAATTCATGTTCGATGATTTGTAGCAAATGAGGCGGTAATCGTGGTGCAGTGCTTGCAGTTGTATTTACAGATGATACAGATGGATCATGAAGTTCCATTCCGTGACCATCGTCATGTCGAGGGGTCTGCTGTGAATCAGCCATCGATTAGATATAACACGAAGGGGATTTCAGTGAATAAAACGTGTGTTGAAAGATCAGAATTGTGACCATAAAGGTGTGTTGTTGACATAGAAACAGGCCTCTATGTCATTTTTGAATTTAAAAAAAAACTAAAGAACAGGTGTCGTAAGGATGGAGGAGATATTAACTACTCTTATGTTAAAACACGAATCCAGTAAAAAAAACGAACAAGTAGGACGTAATTTGGATAGATCAATCGATTGAAGGTGATCTGCATGCCAGAGAATACATTGAAATAATACGAATGCGGATTATAGTCTTACCTGGGACATGAATACACTGATATTTACGGACAAACTCAAAGATGAAATGATTTCTGTGTTTGTATTTGAGTATCGAAAAAGTACGGTAACGTCGAAGGAATTATCACGAATACCGAAAAGAAAGAAATAATCGTTTCTTTTCATCTGTTATTGTCTACATGAAATTTTCACTCATCTATGCAAATGTTTTGCATAAAAATGTAAAGTTCATCATTATCATTCTGACATATTATCTTAATATAAGGTCTTTCTTATAATCTATTCATTTGCCTGTCGTTCGATAGAAAAGAAAAAGGTATTTTTACCCGGTGTCGTTTCCTTATCTCTGTATTTTGCGTAAACTTATAAAAATCAATGTTATTTTTTATTATTGTATTTTGATTTCTCTGATCTAGAAATCAACGAACGAACTTTATACGTACAATGGCTCTACGTACATTGAGCGTAGTGGATTATATACTCCTTATAATACTTCTTCTATCATCGGCAGTGATTGGGGCGATATTCGGATTCTTTAAATCGAAGAAAAGCTCAGCGAAAGAATTTCTTCTCGGTAAGATAATCAATGAGAATACTTAGAGAGAACTTTGATGAATCTGTTTTCTATGTTCTAGCTGATGGTGGCATGGGAGTGAGTATTTCGATGTTATTCTTCGAATAAACTAAAGAATTTTTCGATGTTCAGGTGTTTCCAACAGCATTGAGTATAATGGTTTCATTTCTCTCAGCTATTACTCTATTAGGAACACCGAGTGAGGTTTATGTGTTTGGAACTATGTATTGTTATCAGGGTAAATATGGAATCCATTTAAATCTTTCGCTTTTTAACTGACAGCAAGGAAATGTTATTGGTTTTTCTTTAAGCTATTTCTTGGACATTTGCTTCAACGATTACGGCATTGGTATTCATGCCAAAATTTCGTGAAATGAATTGCACGAGTGCTTATGAAGTAACCATTGTCGTCGTTAATGTAGAAAATCTATCTTAACAGAAATTGTTTAGTATTTAGAAAAACGATTTGATCGATCCGTGCGTATGTGTGCTTCTTTCGCATTCTCGTTCTTCATGGTAAATAATCATTTCATGACACGCAATTCGAACATTATCTATAAAATAGTTGATCTACATGGCCATTGTTTTATATGCACCTGCATTGGCATTGAGTCAAAGTAAGTAGTTGACCCGATTGCGTACAGGACTAGCTCGACGAATACTCTAGCAACTGGTTTGAATATTTGGCTGTCTGTTGTTTCGATTGGTGTCATTTGTACATTTTATTCATCGGTGGTACGTGTCAAAAGTAAGAAAACAAAGAATGAATTTGTGATTTGCCAAATAGGGTGGCATGAAAGCTGTGATCTGGACAGATGTTTTACAAGCGTTAGTCATTCTTATTGGTTTACTTGCCGCTATTATACAAGGTTGAGTGAAAATTGAAAAGGAATTTCTCCTACAAATGTTTGTATGTAGGCTTCATAGCGCTTGGTGGCGTGAGACGAACCTTTTCCATAGCGTCAAGAGGTGGAAGAATTCAATTTGACAGGCATTGATACATATACGATAAAAAGATTCTATTCTATTTTCTTGTTTTAAGTGTAAGTCCTGATCCTCGTGTTCGTCATACGATTTGGTCTTTACTGATCGGTGGTGGATTCAATTCTTTATCGACCTATGGTTTTAATCAAACACAGGTTCAACGTTATATGTGTGTTCGAACAACACGCGGCGCTAAACAAGCATTATTCATCAACGCTGCTGGTGCAGCACTGGTCATTATTTTATGCTGTATTATTGGAATCATTCTGTATGCATATTATGCAGATTGCGATCCTTATACAGCAAAATATGTAACCGACATCGATCAGATCTTTCCCTACTTTGTGATGGATGTGCTAAGTGATAAGAAAGGTCTTCCAGGAATCTTTCTTGCTTGTGTTTTTTCCGGTTCATTATCGACGATTTCGTCGGGTTTGAACAGTCTTGCTGCCGTTGTTATCGAGGACGTATACAAAGGATTGCTAGGACGAAGTTTGACTGACGAACGGCAAGGTTTCGTATCGAAGATCTTCTCCATTATATTAGGTGCTGTAGTGGTGTTGTTGACGTACATTGTGAGTTATCTTGGATCAATTCTGAACGCTGCATTATCGTTATTCGGAGTGTTATCGGGTCCAATTATGGGTGTGTTTTTTCTTGGTTTCTTTATTCCACAAGCAAACAGTCGAGGTGGTTTTATCGGATTCTTAGCCAGTCTTTTCTTGCAGTTATGGATTTTCTTGGGTGCACAATTTACAAAGAAGCAAATGAGAAGTGAACGTCTTCCATTATCAGTTGCTCTTTGTCCCACACCAGTGAATGTCACCAAGCCTATATCAGTTCCAATAAAGTCAACTAATGAACTTTGCGATGTATCTCATTCGAAGAATTTCTCTTTTCATATTTTAGACGCGATCCATTACTCGACTTCTATTCAATCAGTTATATGTGGTACACACCCATTGCTGTCGCTACTGTTCTCATTGTTGGTATTATCGTTTCATACATAACTCGTCCACTTAAGCCCGGTGAAGTCGATCCGAAACTGCTTATACCTGTTAGTGATGTATTTTGCTGCTGTTTGCCTAAACCAATACGCGATTGGCTTCGATGCGGTGTGAAAGAAGAAGACAATATTGAAACTAAAGTTTGCCTTTCACTCAAAAAGAATTCTTCGTAGAATTAAATTAATTTGATCTATTTTCAGATTGAAAATGACGTCGAGCTAGCAGAATCAGACGGCTATAATACACTTCATACTAGCGGAAGTTCGCAAACAATGGGTGCCGACTCACAAACTATAGTTTCATCAGACATTGTGATAAACAGAACAATAGACGGTGCCTATGATAATCCAACGGTGTCAGCGAAAGACTAAAATTTTCACCATGATTGCTATACAATATAGTAGATTAAGAAAATAAATAGAATTTCATATTTTCATTAACATCCTTTTGCATTTGGATATAGTTGTATGAGCTATATAAAAGGCAAATAGGACTTTAGCGACATCTGTATGGAATTTCTTCTACTCCAAATGAAATATTATCGAATTTCTGAAATAAATCATCTTACTTCGGTTAATTACCCGGAAAAAATCATCTGAGTACAATTTCATAGTTGAGTACAAGTCGCTAGGCAACATTCTGACTAAATTCGATTACTAATGGATTCTGCTTCTGTTCATTCCAATATTGTTGTGAAAAGTAGTTTCATGGCCGAAGAAGCTCTCGCTAATTTTGGTTTGTTTATCGATAGTGAAAATCGAATCCGTTTGATCGATCCCGAACGCATCACTGATTCCAATCAACTACGAGATGATTGCAAAGATTTTACCGAGAGTATGTATACGAGAGTGGTTGACCATCCATAGATCATACATTCATCTATATAGACGTGTTCGAATTCAAAAAGTTGGTGGACACGTTGATCGAAAGAACAGAAGAATATTCGAAACAAGTAGAAGCTGTTCGACTTAAAGTTGGTCATTTCTTCATGAGATAATTTGCATGACATAGAATGCGTATTTTATCTCATAGACAATAGGTGCAAAGAATCTTATGAAATCCACTGCTAAACATCGTAAATTTGAAAAGCAACAATTACAATCTTTGATAAAAGAGAAAATGATCGAACTTGACCGGTTTGTTCGAGAAAAGACTTCTTTATATATTCATTACAATTATTCTTATTTGTTAGACTTCGAGTTGAATATGAATCACTGCAAAAAATCAACCATAGTCAAAATGAACAAATGCAATAATCTCAAACCGGCGTTTTTTCGACATTCTGAACGAGAAAAGCACATTGACTCAGTTTTCCTCGCGTGCAATAAAATAAAAGTCAATATTACGTTCTTATTTAATCAATAGAATCTTCTTTTCAGATGATTTTCTTCTCTGTGCTACTACTACTATTCACAATCGTGAAATCTCAAGATGTTTCAGTTACCTTTCCAACATTTCCTGCCAATACCGGTAGATAATTGTTATTCATAACGATTCTTTCTTTCATTCGTATATATTTCATCAAGATATTGGATCATGTACATGTGATTTAACAGGAAATGCCTGTGATGCATCGTGTTGTTGCGATCCTGATTGTACATCGAATGATTTGTTAGCATTCGGATGTGATTCACAAGAAAATCAGTATACGAAGTAAGAATAGCTTGACTTGGGTTGAATGTCATAAGCGATCTGTGAAATATTCACTATTTTTATTTGACGATGTTTCATTTTGCCGCTTAGTTATTTTAATTTTTGTAGTCAGTACGATTGCACATAGAAAAATGTCAAGTATTCGTTAGTACATGCAGCTGATCGAATAGTTCATCATACAATCTATGATTTTCTCCTATGCTTGTTTCTGTTTTAAGGAGTAATTCATGAGAATTTCGCATATTTAGTACTACTCCCATCTACTCAACCGTTCAATCAACATGTTTCAAAAATTTGTCAATATTTTACACAAATACACCATATGTCATTCAGAAGATGGGTGAACTCGTGTGTATAGACTACGCTCGTTGTAAGTGTTATATCATAATCTGACGTAAATCTTGAGAAATTCACCTTAGATAGCGGAAGTCAATACTATCAACAACCGAATATTCAAACATTGAATGCAGCTGATTTCATCCGAACACTCGACACACAATATAGTGTCACCGCACAGCCAACGATCTCGACTAGTCTCACCAACTATCAAGTAAATAGATTATTTCGTATAATTACATCACGTCATGTTCTCTACATCGTTTTCGTTTGCTTCAGGTCGGTACTTCAGTATTAGCGTATACGAGCGCGACGGGTGTTTCGATTTATACATTACCAATAGGATTATTTGGTAATTCATTGTGTTCAGGATCACAAACAATCAGTATGTTGAATCTTCTTGATTTGAATAAATGGGAATTCACGATTTCTTGTCTTTCGCTTCGATATAGCTTATATGAACGATTTTACATCGACATGCAATCAGCAGTTGATTGATCAAACAACTTGCACTGGAGCATTAAATCCTTTAACATATATCAGTCCATTATGTCTCCTTCGAGTAAAGATAATACTATTCTTTCGATGAATTACTTTTTTGTAATATTTGCGTTGTTTTAGTCGCCAGCGAACCTCACCGGTATTCTATTTCGAAATATTCACCCAAATAATAGTATTTATTTTCTACAGATAGTTCAGCGCGTGTTTGTAGTACTATGACTGGTTCTAATTCAAATTATTCGACAGGTTCTTGTGCAAACGCTTTGCAAAGTGTATGATCGATCGAATTTCTTTTGAAAAAAAAACAATTTCCCTTCTTTTCAGTTGACTGTAACGATCTATTACACAAATCCAACTGGGATCGTGAATGTCGTTGTGAGTAGCACAACTGGAACTGCACTATCATCCACACCATTTACACAAACATTTACTGTTAATTTCGTTCAAGTGAATCTTGATTTTCGTTTGTAAACTATATTTCAATAGTGCGTATTTTTTCAGAATGGTTCAAGTGTGTCGAGTACGACAAGTAATCCAGGATACCTTCCAGGTGCTGCTTTAGCCAGTAGCACTATCAATGGAACATCGATTACGTATGATTTCATTTAATTCAATAGTTGATAGAAGAGAATGTAATCAACTGTTTTCTTTACAGTGTATTGAGTTCTTCACAATTTTCTGTTATACAAGCTGGGTCGAATGGTTTTTGCGATAGTAGCCTACGTACACCTATTCGTTTTGGCGAAAATATTCAATCAACATGTCAGCTAACGTAATCAACTTCGTTTACTCTAATCATTATATTCATCCGCTCATTTGTTTAGCTCTACATGTCCTAATTCTTTTGATTTATTTCCAGCAATTGGTTCATCAGACCTTTACGTAGCTGCTTATAGTGATTCAGACACAAATAATGTAACCAGTGATTGGTTACCTGTTATCTATTGTACATCACAGTTGGGATCTCCAAATATCCGTCAATGCAACAAAGGAATTTTAAATTCCACGTCGTCTAGTTCATGTTATTCAAGATTGGATATTCAAATCGCGTACAGTAATATTGGTTATCTGAGTAATCCACAATCTGTCTTGAGTGCTGTCATTTTTCACTATCAATATGTAAACATGCGACTCTTCTATCCAGAAAATACGTTCATATCATTTACTATCTCATTCTAGAGTTCTTCAAGTTCCACTGTACAATTTGTAACACAAAGTGTTACTTTTCAAGACATATCCGCATCACCAACTGTCATACAAGGTCAAGTACCTGCGCCGAATACTCGTTTACCGGCCAACTTCTTCTATCCATTCTCAGTTAGCAAAGCAACACGATTAAATACATGTGCATCGTTCTCTCTTCTTGCCGTCGTTGTTTTCTGTGCTTTTGTCTAAAAGGATAGTTGAAACTTACAGTTCTATTTGAATCTTTCTGTCTTTTTTTATTTGCTTTTGTTATTTAAAATATATAGGTTACTGCACATTAGTTCATGGTTTCTCTGTTCATTATTGTATATTTCGTAGCGCTTTTATCGCTATTGATCGTACACGTGCTACATCCAATGTTGCAGGTCCAATCACTCGACGATGCTTGCGATAAAATCGGCGCAACTTTTTCCAAATTTCAGATTGATTGCTAAGACAGATAAATGGTAGTAGGAAAACGACAAAACTGTACAAATAGAATAAATATGCGTTCAGTGCCGCTCCGAAGTCACCCAGACGTGGCTCGTCGATTTGCTGAATGACAGTGATTAACGACTGTGGGAAAACGATTATTAACGACAAAAATGAAATCGACAGAATTTGAATTGCCATCTTCCGATGTTTCCGCCAATACATTGGTCGGTGCAAACGACGCTTCTTAGAAAGAACTCGAACGAGAAGTGTAACACTACATATAGTTTCAATGAATGTACACAAAATACCATTCCCCAGATAATCCCATACATTCAAATACCATACCGCTTCGTAGCACGGCGAAAAGCCACATCCTAACCACTGAAACTGGAAGGTATTTTCACAAGGCGGAAAAAAGATTACAATAATATAGAATACCAACGTGTACGTGATAATGATAATTAATGGAAGATAATGAACGAGAAACCGTTGCTTCCTTGTCCGAAGCAACTGATGGTGATGAAACACGAGAATATGCCGCTCGAATGATCCCCACGCAAGAAGTACAGACATGGCACCATAGAATCCATAGTCAATGAACCACCACATCAAACAAATACTAGGCGTCATCGTAAAAGAGTTCTTTCCTCCACCGAAGCGGTACGCATCGATGTATAGTGGATCGTCGAAAATCTCAATACATAGAACAATAATGAGAAGAATGATGACAATATGATTATGCAATGCATTTCGTAGCTTTGAACTTGCCAGGTAATTGTAGAGAAGGAAGATGGTGCAAGCTAGTGAAGGTATTTCGAAGATAAGAAATGTCCAAAATTGTACTGCGCTTGGTATAATGAATTTTTCGAAGCTTTGATCTGCTGTATTGTCATTGGGTTCATTGCACGAAATAGAATTGTTAAAGTTTGTGACGACTTCCATTAGTAACCGTGCTGAAGTTAAGTCATAAGTACTGACGATGAACAAGCCTTTATATAAGAATATTAAAGTATGGTATCTTATGCGCTGATACATGGGTGTCGATTTAATTAGGTTAATTACAATAGAAAAAAGAAATCTGAGAAAAAGATAAACTTTTTCACACAATAGAACGCTCTTTGGAGTTTAGAAGCTCTCGTTTAGCCGTTTAATTTAATAGTCACGTCGAAAGAACGTCTGTCTGGAAAGGTGTCCGAGTGCTTTTCCGAGAACTTCTATTGGTTTTCCACTGTGAGGATACAGCAAGGGAGAGTTTTTGACACGAAAGGTCATGAACTGTTGAGATATGGTGATCGGTCTTTCAGAAAGCTGCAAACATCTGAATGTCTGAATGTTCCAGAAAAATCTTCGCGACATCTAACCGACCCACTTCCGAATTAGAAGTTTCGAAGAGTCTCTAATGACCTATATGTGTATAAAATCTACGAGTGGTCTTCAAACACTAAGAACACATGGAGTTTCGAGGCAGTCGGGATTTCCTGTTCGCAGGACTTATTACATGCGAAGAACGGAAAACTCGTTTAGAAAATCCCAACAAAGGCATGCATTTTCCAAGTTGACAAATATGACATAATCTTTATATTCCAAGAAATATGTGACTTGATGACCTTCACATGTCATGCTTTATTGATAATTCGCTGAAATGAATGCGGACGTTTTTCGTTTGAATGGGACTATCATTGCTTATTTGTTGTTTATCCACGGTAAAATTTGATAAATACGATATGTACTGCATTAATCAAGAACCAAAGATGAATGAATCTGTTTTCAACACAAAGTTCTCTTAGGAGATACCGCTTTTTTACATTTATTTGTATTTAGTAAGAAAATAGTTTTGTATTTTAATTACATAAATTCTGCTTCCGTGAAAAACACAAGAAAGAACGCACGAGAAATATTTTTTCTAATGAGAGAAATCTTTCTTCTTCTCACAGTGAGAAACAGGAAACTTTCCATAGAAATCATACTGTTTCTGTCTTAATAAAAAAATCAACTTTAGAATGTTCCAGGAGCGTCATTCATTCAGGTACGAAATGGGATGCAAAAATTCTGAGATGGGGTATATGTGAGATACAGCACTGTGTCGAATGGAATGTACCAATGGGGTATACAGTTTTTTTTCTCAGTAAAAAATGCTGCCATTGATAAACCAATTCTAAAAAAGGCTTCTAACGTAAAGAGATCGTTTCCTAACTTTCTCTTGTTTCAAAGAGAGCAGTTAATTTCGATTTTATTTCTAAATCAACAGATAATTTAGCGATAGAA
Organism: Adineta ricciae; assembly: GCA_905250025.1. Lineage (NCBI taxonomy): Eukaryota > Metazoa > Rotifera > Eurotatoria > Adinetida > Adinetidae > Adineta > Adineta ricciae. The sequence goes on from CAJNOJ010000036.1 coordinate 190,166, forward strand.
CTTGACGTTTCTCTTCGTGCTTTTGCTTTTTCGAATTCGTCTGCTGTAGAATAATTTTCTTCTTTAATGAATTCAGCATCTGGTTCAACAGAGTTTTTTTTGTTCATTTGATCCCTAATCAAAATCTTTCATAATTTTCTCAGTATTTTGCACTCAATCTATAGACGTTTTCGGAAATACAAATCACTCTGAAGATGTCAGTAAAAACCAATAAGTGTATTGATTCCGAAGAGAACATGATTTTCAATCTTCTACGGAGAACAAATTGTTTAAATAGGGTACATATGGCAGGTCTGACATGTTCTCACAAAGCAAGATCACTTCTATGATTAAATAACCTTCGATACACAGTCTAATGACTGTCACGGTTTTACATAACGGTTTGTTTACAGACTGGTAATGAATGCGATACCATAACGTCCGGTTTATTGTAAACTACTTTGCTATGTGACATAGCTAACAAAGTATATTAAACGGATATAGATCGCAATGGTTTGTCGACAAAATTTTGATTAAGAACCTATATATATAAAATTACTTTGAAAACCAACAAAATGAAATGGATGTATTGTTGCTATGTGATGAGACCAACAATCGCTGCCAGTATCATGAATCTTCATGTCGTATTTCTCCTTCGAAAACTGTTGACTTGAAGGAATACTTACTTAATTAGAACTCTTCAAAGTATAAGAGAATACACTAGTGTGAGATGCTCAGTTTAAAAATGTGATTCAAATAGAATTAAGTATAAAATAAGTTTATGTCTCATGTTGGAGAAGAGAAAAACTCATATTTGGAATTATTAATTAGTTTGATTGAAACTCGTTTTAAATCACATATATTTCACCGACTATACAAGCTAGATGAAACGAAAAGAAGTAGAGATCTCGGCAAGGCTTGGAATTTTGTATATCCTGACTTGAGCTTGATTGATTGAGAGTGCTGATCTCAAAACTTGCCTTAAGAAATAAATGTCCGCACACCGATGGAATTCCAAGGATTAAACGATGGGAAACAAGACAACAGTTTCTTAACCTTCATAGCAATATTGAGAATTGTTCGAAACTCAAGGTTCAGGTACACTAAAATGAACCTAAAATTAAAAATGATAACTATTTGATAAATGAGCAATAAAGTTTCATAATGTAAAATATTGATGTATATTTTACTTATTAATTACGTGCTATTCAATAAAAACAAAGAAATTTCTAACGATGTAGACGTGAATTTCAAAGAGGTAGGTATATGTGACATGTACAATTAGCAATTATCCACTGTTCAGTTTAATGTTCATATTAATCTGGAATACAATAGGGAAAATAGTGTACGCTGCTGAATCAGATTCATTAAGATATATGTATCTCACTATAAATATCCTTACTTTGCTAGAAGAAAATCTGTGTTGGAACCAACAAAATTTGTCAACTGATTTCTTCGACAACCGTTTTAATTAGTCGTACTAGTTTGTATAACTCCAGCAGGCATTATTCGATATTACCGGATTATGAGTGATTTCTTAGTACATGTCGATAATTGATGGAACAAGATAGATTGAATGCTAGTTTCGCCACAGAAATGGACTCTATGATGTCAATCTAAAAAACTAAGATTCGTGATTCTTATAAACTATTCATACCTAAAAATCGATTGTAAGCATTCCACAGTTGATTTTTATGAGATACTTTTCCAAGATACAAGTTTCTTTAGCGTTTTATAAAACGATTACACAAACAACAAATCGATTTTTTTGACATCATCTAAACGTGAGCTACAAAAGTATTTACTTCGTATGTTTTAAAAACAATGTACCATAACGTCTATGGACAATAACGGCAAGCGAAGTCTATCATATTCAAGCAAGTCCATCATTTTCTCTGCTCTTCTCTGAATAGACTGAACTTATGCAACATCATTTGATTTTTGATTTTTATTAACAATATCAAGACCATAAAACGTATTAGTTCTTCTTTCGGCGTTTACTACTACAAACTTGCTAGAGGTTTCACTGCTATTGATTGAACGTGTACAGGATTGACTGTCATAGGTCCAACATCTCGGCGACGGTTTCGGTCCCTTTTCCCTAATTTTTTCCAAAGTTCAGGCTGATTACCGAAGCATATGAATGGCAGTAGATAAACAACGAAAGTGTACAAATAGAACAAATATGGATTCACTCCGGATGCAAAATCACTCAGACTTGGTCCGCCAATTTGTTGAACGACAGTGATTAATGATTGAGGGAAAACAATAGTTAATGATAAACAAGAAATCGACAAAATCTGAATTGCCATCTTCCGATGTTTCCGCCAATTTACTGGCTGACGTAAGCGCCGTTTTTGCCAAAGAATGCGCACAAGAAGCGCAACACTACATATAGTTTCAATGAATGCACACAAAATACCATTTCCCAGATAATCCCATACATTCAAATACGAAATATCTTCATAGCATGGTGATAGACCACATGCTAACGACTCAAAATCAAAAACATTTTCACAAGGCGGAAAAAAGATCACAATAATATAGAATACCAACGTGTACGTGATAATGATAATTAATGGAAGATAATGAACGAGAAACCGTTGCTTCCTTGTCCGAAGCAACTGATGGTGATGAAACACGAGAATATGCCGCTCGAATGATCCCCACGCAAGAAGTACAGACATGGCACCATAGAATCCATAGTCAATGAACCACCACATCAAACAAATACTAGGCGTCATCGTAAAAGAGTTCTTTCCTCCACCGAAGCGGTACGCATCGATGTATAGTGGATCGTCGAAAATCTCAATACATAGAACAATAATGAGAAGAATGATGACAATATGATTATGCAATGCATTCCGTAACTTTTCAGTTGTTATAAAATGATAGAGAAGGAAGATGGTGCAAGCGAGTGAAGGTATTTCGAAGATAAGAAATGTCCAAAATTGTACTGCACTTGGTGGAACCAGTTGGTTTAAATCCTCGTCTCCTGTTTCTGCGTCGCTTTCGTTCGATATAATAGACTTGGTAACACTTGTATTAACTATCATTAGTAGCTATCTTCGGTGAAAATACGAAGTAGAATGACGACAGATGGCATTCTAAATAAAAAATATTGAAAAGATTATTTAATGGGATAAAATATAGAAGTCGTTGGAATTAGGTTCATTTTAAAGGGAGAAACTATATTAATAGAAAAATGATACAATCTTTAAGGAACCGTCACATAGTGAGAACACATAGAGCGTTTTGAATTAACTAGGATTTTTTTTGTTGGAAAACATCCGACGTGCTCCGAAGAAGGAAAAATTCACAGATAGAGACTATTCTAGACGAAAGTACGAATTCTCCAAGTACACATATATGAACAAATATTCACATTCTTTGAAATATGTATGAGACCGGTTCCTAGATTTAGACTTCATTCATATTCTGGTGAAATGAATATGAATATTCACCGGGTTGCAAATGTCATATCTTATTCATTTTGAATCTACGTTAAAATTTAATAAAGGTGGGATGTACTTCGACAACAGGTTGAAAATAAAATGTATTTGTCTGTTAATACTAAAAAAATAGTTTTCCATCTGTATCACGGTTTTTCTTCTTCGAAAGAGAAACAGTTAAGAACGCACAGAGATTTTCATTCTCTAGCTACTCACATCTGCCTTTTCTCTACAACGAGAGCTGGAACATCTTCAGCACTAATTAGACCGTTTCCCTCTTGGTATGAAGTAAACTTTGAAATATATTCTAGTAGCTATTATCTTTTACATGAAAGACATAGTCAGTTGGTAGAAAACGTTGTTTTCATCTTGTTTTTCTTCATAATTGAACATCTATTTGACAACGAGTGTTTTGAAATTCAAGCAAGCACTGTTAAACATGCACTCATTCGAGAGGCAATCTAATTAATTCATTCTTATTCTGTGCACAACGTTAAAAAGTACATCAAACATAGTCCTACTTTTTCATACACCAAGGATAAATGTGACAAGATTAGTAATGATGCCAAATGATACAGTCGGAAATCAGAAGATTCACGAAGCATTGCCTACTAATTATGGTAAACGTTTTTGACAGATAATGTCTGTCAGATAGTACCGGTTTATTCCAAGATTACTCGCGGTTAAATCATTTTCTAAGTTCGGAAGTACAAGTCTCAACATGACAAAAAACAACGCCAAAAGTAAAAGTACAATTAATTAAATATGCTACATATGATTCGGGAAAGTTAGTATCATACTCTGGCGCTATCTTTTAATTTGACTAGTTCAAAAGCCAATCATTATGTTCGTCGCGATCGCACTATTGTCGACGGGCCTAGTGCTCCTTGTGGCGGTGTTATTATATCTACTGTAGACGGTCGATTCGGCCAAAAGAAGAGTAGTTTTGGCCATAGTTCCGGTAAACAGCCGAGTGATATGAACGGTAGTAGAAAGACGACAAAGGTGTACAAATAAAAAAAGTATGGCATCGCTCCTGCTCCGAAGTTACTCATACTCGGTCCGCCAACTTGTTGAATAACGATGATTAACGATTGAGGGAAAACGATTGTTAACGATATACAAGAAATCGAGAGAATCTGAACTGCCATTTTCCGATGTTTTCGCCAATTCATCGGCTGATGTAAGCGACGTTTCTGCCAAAGAACTCGTACAATAAGTGCAACACTACATACAGTTTCAATGAATGTGCACAGAATACCATTTCCCAAATAATCCCACGAATTCAAAAGCGGTACTTGCTCGTAGCATGGAGTGATTCCACATGCTAACGACTCGAGATTAAATACGTTTGTACACGGTGGGAAAAATATAACAATGATATAGAACACTAGTATATAGAGAGAAATAATACTCAACGGAAAATAATGAATCCAAAGACGTTGTTTTCGTGTTCGAAGCAGCTGATGGTGATGGAACACGAGAATGTGTCGTTCGAGTGCTCCCCATGCAAGAAGTACAGATATGGCACCATAGAATCCAACGTCAATAAACCACCACATCAAACAAATACCAGGGGTTAAAGCGAAAGAGTTCATATTCCCACCGAGACGATAGGCATCTATATACAGTGGATTATCGAATATCTCGATGATCAGAGTAAGAAAAAGTAAAATCATGACGATATGATTATGTAATGCAGTACGTAGGCGCTTATTAAGAATAAGATGATAAAGAAGGAAGATGGTGCAAGCGAGTGAAGGTATTTCGAAGATGAGAAATGTCCAAAATTGTACTGCACTTGGTGGAATAGTAGGCTGTAATTCAGATTCTTCAGCATCAGTTGTAGAATCTGTTTCCCCGTTGCTTATATTGTCACTCTTGATATGTCGCATCATAGTGTTCAACTGAGAGTGGAAATGAAAATCTGAGTACTGATTTGTTCATGACAAAAATGAAATGTATTTATGAAGAAAAACAAGAGAAGAGGAAATCCGTCAATATTAAGATGCTAGTACTTTTCTAATCAACATCACTATCCAGTCTGCTTAAATAAACAATGTCTTCGGAAAAAGAATGCACATGCCAATAAATAAAATGGCTACGATGCTCCAGTGCAAACTTTTCAGGCGAGATCAATATTAAATATACAAACAGAAAAGAATTACATCTTCGCATATTCTCATATTATGCACTAGACGTCATGACTGATCTTCCCAATGAACTCAATATAAATTGCAAACATTATCTTCGTGATAACGTACCTGATGAGAAAAGAAAAACTCGTTTGCATCAATTAATATAAAAACTGTCTAGTGTCTCATCGGATTCTTTGGGCTAAAATGACATTGTAGTATCAATTAATATCTTCGAGATTACAAAACTAATCTGTTGCATTTCACATTATCTGCCTTATCTTATATTTGACATCTTGACATACTCACGTACATTTCGCATGTGATCTTGTACATAATACCTTCCATAGCATATACAGTTCAAGTCCGTACATGAAAGCAGTATGGTAAAGGCATTATTTATTCGTCGATACCAAATTTTAGCCGTAGTTTCTTCGTTCATTAGTGTCTTATTAGTGATCTGTTTCGTTTCGCCATCATGGAGAACTATTGAAACGGGTGATGCAAGAATGATCTCTCATTTCTACTCACCATTTCGATACGATACGTCACGATACAATTGTAATCACGCCAATAAAACATTTAAACTTTATATTGGTCCACTATGGAGATGCTTATCGACGAAAATGAATGGAAAACAATCAGTCAGTACTCATGAATGCAGTATCAATGACGAATCATTCGATTATGTTCTTATTTGGATTGGCATAGGTTCATTCGTTTTATTTATTATCATTTCCATTTGCATTCAAAGCGGATGTTTCACAAATTCCATGGCAATTGTTCGGCTATGTACATCATTTATCCTTGAATTAGCAGCATTATGGTTACTCTATGGACTTTTTCATGTACAAAAAGCGATTGGTCCTCTGCATGGTTGGGCATCGATCGGATTTTTTCTTGGAATTATTTGTATTATCATCATATGCGTATTGGAATGGGATGATTATTTTCGAGATTTTTATAGAAAACACTGTGCAATGGGAGAAATCAACACTAACGATCGGGTAAATGTTTGGGTCAGTGGGACGATTCGTACAGAATTAGATGAAAGTTGAACGTAAATGGTTTTTATTATTAAACAGATAAAAATAAAGTTTCGGGTAATCGTTTTGCCAATGTGTCGATTTGTTCGTTGTAATGTTTCAATGATTGATTATGTTCACGTAACACTCGAATATGTTCTCGTAGTTTGTTAAGTGCTTCTTCGTGTAATTTGTCGGTTGTTTGAATAAATGTTTCGATTGTTTTCTGATTTTGTTCGAAGTGTTCTTGCTCCTTGTCAATAAGTTGCTTCTCGCGAAGATTTTGTTCCAGAGCAAGTTCGATTTGCTCAATTGCTTTTTGTAAATGATCCTCCTGGTCGTGATCTTTCTCTCCAATACATTCCTCATCTTTTATGTCGATATCGAATTGATCTTGTTTCAATAAATTGTCAACATGTTGAGCTATTTGTTGGTTTTCTTCATAGAGGCGATCAACAAGATCATGAACTTGCTGAGCATCATTCGAGTTTGTTGTTGATGCAGCTAGGGCAGACCGTGTATCGAGTATGACGGAATTCAAATGGGAGAGTAACGAATGACATAACTCATTGTTGTCATCTTTGGATGTTGAACATATATCACGCACTCGAGCCATATGATATTCAAAATCAGACATTACCTATTCGAAAGTAGAATAAATCAATACAGAAAATCATGTTTTACCGCTGAGAGTTGACCAATATGACGATGAATATCAGTTTGTTTGCGTTGCAGTTCATTGATTGAATATCGTAGAATTTCGACGGCGGTAGACTGGTTATTTTCCAAATTGGGTAGGACCACTTCTTCGTTCATCGGTGTTTTCTAGACATGAGAATCTAAGCGTGGTATCAAAGTGTGGAATAGCTTTTATTTACATTTTCATAATCCATAGTCATCGTGTACATCTACGAAAAATAAAACGACTGAATACATATGTGTGTAAGTCTCGCCTTCTGGCTATAATAGAAAGAAGAAAAAACAGCTGATTCGACGCAATATGGTAATCATAAATGACGTCATCGTTTGTATAGCACGATATATGTGTACAGAGAAGAAGAGCAAAGATGTCCAAAAAGGATCGTTAATCACAACTGAATAGATATATCAATTATAGAACAAAACACTTCTGTTGTGCGTCACATGTGATATATTTATGCACGATTACAGCAAATCGTTCATGAAATTTTTAACAATAACATAGTGATAGTGAAAATTTTGTCAATTTTCATTTGGCATCCTTTTCTTGGCATTTGCGCGTAGTTTCTTCAATAGGGTTTCATTCGTTTTAACATAACATATGCTCGTCGCATTCGATTGCAGCATTTCTGAAAAGAGAAGACACAAATAAATTCGTTGATTCACAGTACTTCTATTATCGACTCACTTGGTGTCACTTTACCGACACGATACTGGAAATCGCCATTCTTTAATTTAACGATATCTTCGCAAACATCGATGCTTTCTTGAGTGACAACCGTGCGCTAAACAAAACGGATCAAAAGTGATTCATTCTTGCTTGCGAAATAGTGATTTTTCTTACTGAAAAATCGACTTCACGCATTCGACTTGTTTCACTCGCTTTGATACAAAGAAAAACAGCAAGTGCACCATCCGAGTTTATTTGGTTGCCAGCAATCTGGAAAAAAATAAAGTTCATTTTAGAATTTTTCGTATAAAATATCGGTAATACTCTAAGAACTTGAAGCGTATCATTGACTGATAACGCTTGCCCTATTGCGAAAGCATTTTGTGTATTGAGACGATTCCCGCTAATATTCAATTCTTCCAAAACAGTGTTTTTCTTAATACATTCAGCTAGAGGTGGTCCACCATCCGGTCCAAAACCATTCATTTCTAGATTACAGCGTCTTAAACGAGTATTTTCCTACGAAGAAAGAATGAGAATTGGTTAACGACGAGATCAGTCATACTCTAATCCCATCGATCATAGCAATAGCACTTTCGCCACGGAAATTATTCCAACCGAGATTGAGTGATTCTAGTGAATCATTCGCACCTGTCAATAAATCGATTTGCTACAGGTATGAAGTAAACAAAAATCTATTTTATCTTACTAATAAATGCGCCGAGTTCTTGGCCACATTTTTCACCAAAACAATTGTGACTTAAATCAAGTTCACGAAGTGCTGTATTGTGCTACAACGATGATCTATTCAACATGTCAAGTAAAATTCATCTATTTACTTCAAATGCTTCGATCAAATGCGTAACATCCAATTCGTCGAACTTATTTCCTAAAAATTCTCAATTACAATTATCATATAAAAATGATCTTATACCTGATAAATTGATTTTTCTTAGATTTTGACTTGTCGTCAGCATTCGACAGATTTCCTTCGTTCCTTCGCCACCACCCAATCGATTATCAACCAAAGACTACTCTAGATTATACATTGCAATTCTACATTAACACATTCACACTTACCAATTCAGTGATAAATTCATTCACGGCGATCAATTGTGTGATATACTTTGCCGCTTCTCGTTGTAGAAAATTCCCATCCAATGATAATTGTTCGATTGTATAGTTCGTCTATGAAGAACAACAAAAGAACTTCCTCTATAGTACACGAATAGAAAACAAGTTACAATGAGTGTTTTCGTAATCGCTTGAATATCTGCTGTGTTAAATTGATGATAACGTAGAAGCATTTTATCATCTTTGATGTGTGCCATAAAATACGAACAGGGTACTATTTTTGAATCTGCACACAGCTCACGATACTTGTCTTTGTCAGGTACCTTAGCAGTTTCATGTTCATCAGGTTCTGCATTAACATAAACAATCATTAGTTGAGAAAGAAATTAGAATAAGTTATTTATTTGACCTATTTCAATATCTGTATCATAACCATCCTTTTCTTGTCCACGAGAGTGATCATCGAATACGATGCCTGACATTTCTTCGATTGTATCTATAGGATCACCATCATCAACTGTAAAATATGGCGCTGTAGACGATTGGTGGTGATCCTCATCTGATCCGGGAGTCGTTTTCGTTGCAATGACATTTGCTTGTTTCTTTTGAAGTTCTTGTAAAATGGTGGCATAAACTTCATCATGTTCGATTTCCGTCAGAAATGCTTGTGGCAACAATGATAAATCTGGTAATTTCAATACTTCATCAATATTTTTATCTAGAACCAAACGAATAGACAAAATTGATTAAATCTATTTTCAACACATACCCGTAACTTCTGCGATTCGTTTTACCAGTTTTGGAAAATCAAATTCTTGCTGAATCTCATCGTTACTATTCGCTGTTGGTTCAACATTGGATTTTGTTTCGATATTATTTGTTTTCGAGCGGTTCCGACGGATGCCACTCCCAGCGCCCGATGTTCGTTTTGTAGTGAACGCTGCTGATTTTGATGCAATTGTTCTTATTGAATGTGACCGACTTCGTGCAGGACTATGATCCGATGAGTTTTGCTATACACAAACAGACGATACCTATGGAGTGAACAAACTTTTCAACGAAAATACTCGATGAGTTTTGACAGGCATTTGGATTCGCTGAAAGTCTTCTAAAATTTTGTTTATACTAGTGTGAATACAAGCAGAGTAGACAAAGATGATTGAGAAAGCATTGAAATTTTCATTTTTCCTTTTTTCTCTGTTTTTGTTTTTTTCTTCTTCATTTGTAAATTGAAAAGAACGAATAGAGCAACTCTTATTTGTCTTACAGGATTCATTCAAAATAGTTTTGTTTTGAGAAGAAAATTGAAAAGCTTTAATCCTGAAGGAAAGGTTGGCTTGTTTTGTGACAAATATGCAAATTGAGTTATAATTTATAATGATGTCTTTTTCAAGACGAATAACATCTCGATCATACAGTTAAGAAAGAACGCTCTAATAACAAAATAATGTGCCATTGCGAGGTTTCTCTATCAGCATCAATTTTCTGCGATGGAAGCAACTTCGTGCTTTCATAATCTTGTTAATTTATTGAAGACAATTGAATATATTCTTTGACAATAAACATCTGTATGTTGAATATTACGTTTTTCAAAACTGTAGGTATTTATGGGATTGAAAACAAGCAGCACATTGCCTTGTTGTTCTGTTCATTTTTCTCTCAGTAACTTTGTTTTTCTTGTTAATAACGACAAAAATAAACACTGTCAATGCATTAACTACTTACAATAATTCGAATTTTGACTGACGTTACTATTTATTTTAACTGGTCGCTTGCTGTTTGCTTTTGACGCTGACACAAGATTTATTTGATGTTAGAAAATACGTAACCAAGTGTTCTTAATAGAAATATGGAAATTATTTTTCTTCATCGACAGAAGAGCACAACAGAAATATATGTGAAAACTATTGTTGTCCTGAAACACTTTTGCATTGCTGAATAAATAAGAACAGTTATTGTGTCTGAGCATTTAACTTCATTCATTTTCTCCTTGCAAGTGTATTTTGTAGATAAAAGTGAGTAAAACTATCCAGCAAGTTTGCTGATACAATGGAATTCTTTTTTACTTCATAGATGGCTGACACAATTCCAACTTCAGCATCTGGTCCAACATATCTTCTTCGACGGTCAAAGTATAGCTAAATAATCGACGATGAGTGTATTAGTTTTGATGTTTAGGTCATCATTACCTACATTCCGATTTAAACCACCAGTAGTTAGTTCTCAAACAAAACTTAAGCGACAGCCGACTGTCGTCTTACTTGTCGATGAGGTTTGTTTGATTCCTAATTGATCTGTTTCTTTGACTGATTCTATGCAGAATTGTCCGGTGCATGGATGCAAAGGAAAATGCTCGTGTCCGACAGAATCTAACAGGCAAGGTAATCTAGGCAACGCTGATTCTCTTTACCAAAGTGGTTATAATAATGAACAAAAGAACTATGAAAATTATGAGAATTCAGATGAGTTTACTTCGACAACAATAAAACCATTTAATAATAATCCACCATTACCTTGTACTCAAAAGTATGATATCAAGATTTCCTAGAGGATAGGCCGATATATTTCCTTGGCTTTTTTCTTCTAAAAGAAATGTTGTTGGAAACAATTTTCAATTCAATCCAGCATCACAAAGTGCCAATTGGGATGGTCTTGATGATGGACAATTAGGCTCATTGATGATCTATCGCGATGCTCTGAAGCAAAATCTAACAACGCCTTACAAAGCCGGAGGAAGTAGTCTTCCAAAGTAATAATCAAATTTAACAAGATAATGTAAAGAGAAAGACTGTGATCTGCTGCTTTTAGAATGCGTTTAGGCCGTGCCGGAGGTTTCTGGCGTCATATCAAACAAACAAATACATACTCCGGCTCAAATCTTGCCTTTGTTGATGGTTTACTTCTGAATAAAACTCTCATTTATCTGTTATGCTTAGCATTTACATTTAGGCACTGTTCGAGTTGATGATACATTCAAATATCCAATACCTCGTTATGGCTATCCACCGGTGAGCCAATCACAACAAGTGAATCCGACCTCATCAAGTCAAGATCTATCATATTCAACAATGAATTCAGCAGTACAATCGACCGATCCAGTGACATGGTCAGCAACTGCACAATTAAATCGTCGACCTTCGTTATCACAATATTCGAATCGCTACGAACGTCATGCAAAAGATGGTTTCGCCTATTGGCCAACAGATACTGAATACAAAAAGCCACGCTGTAAGTTGTTACAAATCGAATCAATGACATGCTTAAGTCTTTTTTCAGGTAAACCAATGACAACTGGAACTTATAAGACATGGCTCGGTCTTAGTGATTCCATACTCAAACTTTGAGATGATCGAACGGATAGCAACACATATCGATCCTTTATTTTTCTACTTAATCCTATTTTAATTTAAACTTTACTTTTGCGCTTTATATCGAAGTTACTATATATCGAAATTATGCACTTTGAATTAATGAGTTTTAATAAAAGAACGAACATAAATAATTATGTCAAGATTTTTTAATAAAAACAAACGTGAAAGTGCAACGAAGATCGGTTAGTAGGTGAACGAATTTCTTTATTAATAGCATTCGAATCAATAATATTTTTCTTTCTATTCTTGTTTGTAACCACGTGTCAACCGTCTTTCGCTTCTATGAAAGATATTTTTCTCTTTCTTCTGATAATATAGAATAGAACAAAAAAGGTTCGTGAGACCCTATATACATCATTGTATAAACGATAGTTAGTAGATAAACAACATGAATGTAGTTAAGAATGATGAAAATGATCAATCTGTTGTGCGAATCTGCACGTTTAATTTACGCCATGATGACATGGATCATAACACACGAAATGCATGGGAACAACGACGACCAATTGTTCACCAGTGTCTTCGGAATATGCAACCAACTATCATTGGAACACAAGAAGGCATTCCACAATATCACAATGACATTCTAGTTGATCTCAATCAGTAAACTGTTTTTCTTTCAATTCTTGTTTATTTGACAGATAATGTTCTATTTTGTAGAAGTGCACAAGTTTGGTCATACACTGGTGACGAATTGCAAGATCCCTGGCATACAACAAACGCTATCTACTATCGACATGACCTATTCTCACTGATTTCGACGAAGACATTTTGGTTCAACGAACATCCATCAACACCGGGCGCAGCTTGGGGCGCGAAAAATTCGCGCGGTTGTACTCGTGCTCATTTTCAGCATAAAGTTACACGACATCCCTTCATTGTCTACAATCTCCACATCGATTATCCATCTCAAAATGCTCGACATCATTCCATACCTGTGCTTCTTTCCCAAATACAACAAAACGGTGATCATATTGATCAAGTCATCGTCACTGGTGATTTCAATAATTGGCCGGAAGAAATCGAAGGCATAACTCCTCTCGATAAGCTCATTGTTTTAGGACAAAATGCCTCAGAAATTAAACAGATGAAAACTGCTGGGTTCGTTGATACATACCAACATGGTGAGACGCCAACGTTCAATGGTTTTCGAAAAGAAGGTTATGGTCCGAAAATTGATTTTATCTGGATATCATCGAAGAGTGTGTTTTCTGTCGCAGGTGAAACGAAAGTAGACGATTATCACAACGAATACGGTTCTTTTCCTTCGGATCATTTTCCCGTCTATAGTGATTTGATATACAAAGTATAGACACGTGGATTGTTTTGTTATTGCAATATGTTTTCACCTACTAATTACCCTCATTGCATTGGACAGTATTTCTTAAATAAATCTCTCTTAGCGAAGTTCATCATTTTAAGTATATATTTTTGGCTTGTTTGTGTGCAATATCAAAAGAAAATTTCAAGCGTATTAAGACTGTATAGAACAGACACAAAAAAATGCATAGAAGAAATTGCAAATTCCTATCGTCGTCCAGCTGTTCTTCCAAGAATAAGACTAGCTGATAATGGTGACATGCGTTCGACCAGTTGCCGAATTGAAACTATTTCTTGGTGAAGACGATTAACAGCTAATTGTAGATCAGTAACACGTTCATTGATATGGTTTGAAAACGATTGAATTTGAGTATCGTGATGTGTTCCAGCTCCTGCAGTTGCACCAGTTGTCACCGATGGTAGTGGCAAACCTACATTCGATCGACGACCGGTGGTTATACTACTGGTTGAACCAGGTAATGTTCGACCATGTTGAAGCAAATTTCGATCGGTTTGTCCAGCAAGTGTTTCTTCTAGTAATTCTCTCATTCGAGTTAATTCGTTAAATATAGCTTTGTTTGAATCTGTTGATGATGATGCTGCTGAAATCATTTCTTCACTCTCTCGATGTTTCGACACGGGATCGAATGCAGACGTATCTGTTTTACCTTTCCGCAAATGACTATCCGATGCTGATGATAATCGATGCGTGGTTGTTTGTAATTTCATTAATGCCGAGTCAATATCATTTAATTTTTGTTGTATATGAATTCGAAAGGTATCAAACTGAATATTATGCTTTTCGATCGTCTGCCGAAAAGTGCTAAATGCTTTTGCTTGCTGTTCTTCACGTGATTGTCCGAATGCATTGAAATTTATTTCCTTCCAACTTAATTGCAACGGTGCACATTGACGATGAATGATTTCTTGCAATTGCAAACGTCTCCGATCTGATAAACGCCATTCATAGTTCAAGATCACTTCGACACGTTCGAGAAGAAAACGTGCCTCAACTGTTGAAAATGCTTCTGTTTGTAGTGCGTTGGAAATAAGACCAATAAAGATGTTGATTGACAGTATAGCAGTAAACAATAGATATGTACCACAAACAAAGGCAGCAAAGTATCTATCGATTTGATTGAAACCATCAATTGGAACTAACAGCAAAACAACAAAGTGTATAAAAATGAGGTTTCTATAATTTTGTACTTACTATCGTCGACTAAAGCAATACGAAAGATGGAGAAAAGTAAGGAATAGAAGTTTTCGAAGCCACTTTGCTCAACAATTTCGCAAGAATTTGTCGCATTGTAACATAAATCTCCGACAATGGGTGATGTACCATTAAATTTGTATCGACTTCGACCTTCAGCTCCTTGAGAATTATCATCATCAGATGTGTATGTCTCGACCATTGGACAGTAAAGTAGAGCTGATTCGCAAAGTTGAGGTCGTTGTTCATAGTCACTATGACGAATTTGTCGACCGCCAAAGACAAAAAAGAAAACTAACGCATACGGAGCCAGAAGGAAGATGAATACGAAGAGAAAACGTATGATATCATCGAACATCATCCGCACCTATGCAAACATAATACAAATCATTGTACGTTCAGAATGTATACATGCCATGTCTGAATATGGCCATTTTCTGTTCTCGTCTGTCACTACTTACCATGATAACTAATTCGCCTAGTTTGATTTCCACTATTTTTGATCTTAGTGTTTTCACGGTGATTGATATTGTCCGAAAGAAGACCATAAATCGAAACCAAATAGCTAAAACTGTTACTGACGCTATGTACATGTGAATGCGTGCACGGACAACAGTATGAGAAGCAACATCGATAAAATGTGTAATGATGGTGATTAGACACAATATAAAGATAATCCAATCGAATAAATTATTCAGTGAATAGTACATGTAATATGCTCGAAAACGTGTTTTGATTCGAATTTTCAGACGTTGACAGAATTGAACAAATCGCGACGAAGGTCCGGACACGATAACATCTTGGTTAACTTGTGTACCTAACGTATTCTTCTTCTGCGTACCATTAAGTAAAATATTCGATGGATCAGATACACTCAAAGGAGCATCAATTGGTTGCTGTTGATTCGGTGCTGGTTCACTAGCTTTGCCTTTTATTATTGTCGGTAATAGCGGTGGCAATGGATGATGTTGAGAATGATGAGAACGCATCGGTGTTAAACTAATACTTGATGACATATTGGTGTTCGCTGTTTCATTGATGGTCACATGTTCTGTTTCGCCCGCCTCATTTCCATTTTTGATCACACTTTCTGTTTTACCAAACGGTGTCGTCGTTGTTTGTATTCCTGTGTTGGATTTATATTTATTTTTCGAGATCAAATCTAATCGATTCTTTGTTCGTTCACGTTCCCAGATGAGATAATCTTCATAGCGTTTTCTTGCATACGATATATCAAACATTTCACGAATAATTTCCCAAATTAACAGGCCAATACTGATTGCCCACAGTAGACAACGCCAAATATCGAGAGGAAAGCGATAGACGTACCGAATTGGAAATGGTACAATCAATGAAATGCAAGTCCATGAAATAAGAAACAACGTTTCTAACAACAGACCAAGATAGAAATGTTTCGCAGCATAGTTATCCCATTTCCACGTTATTAAACCTTTAGTTTAAAAAAAAACAATGGCCATTATATTCGTCAAAACAAAATCTGTTACCTTTAATAAGCGGATGAGTTACCAGATCTAGACGTTCATGGTAATAGATAGCTTCTAGAGGTGCTATCGGACGATACTGAGTACCATCTGGACGATATTTTGCTTTTGCTATCGATGGTCGAGATTCGTACGGAGGATTTATTGTTGTTCCTGGTACGTTCAGTAGGTTTGGATTTGAAGTAGGATTATTAGGTTGAGATGAAACTGATATTTTATTTGTTGCCATTGGTAATCCTGACGCATTCGAAGTTGCTGGAATAGATACCGATGGATTGCGCGATTGATTTCTAGTTGGTTGCTAAAAATTCAATCATATTCACATATGACTTTGAACAGAATGGATAGCAAACCTTGTGGCTATCAGTAGTATATACCAATTGATTTAAAAGACTTGTTGAATCACTTAAATCAACTTTATCGAATTCTTCCCTAAAACAAATCATTCGTTTTAAATGAAATTCCGTTAACGTCATTATCATACCATGGTTCAATATGATCAAGATACAGATGAATCGCCTTTTGTACTTCATTGACAACAATTAGTGAATCCATTATATCAAGTGCAATCGTACTTGATTCATCACTGAATAGCAATGCTAAAAACACTTGCATACTATTGTCATGAGATTTATACAAGCAAACATTGCATTTGGGACATGGTCGTGTAGCATTTCCATTGCTCAATTCAATAAAACCCGTTTGATTACAGTTAAAACATTGCCGTTTCGATTGTGTTACACCTGTTGGTGATACGCCACAATGACCATCGCGCAATGAATGCGACAAATACTCATAAGATTCTTTCCATTTGGAATTGATCAGTTTAATAATAGCATAATGTTTAAATTCATTCGCTAGTTCTAATGGAGTTTTGTTATCATTGTTTTTTGTTAACATCATATTCGCCCAAAACCAGAATTTCACGCGCGATAAATTCAGAAAACATGTCAGTGCATTCGGAGTATCTTCACGAGCTAAAAGAAAACAAATCGAACGAGTCAGTCTCTACATCACATTCGCTCTCGCTCTCTTACCGGCAATATGAAGTAAATTGTCTCCATAGGCTAAACTATTTTCAGATAAATAAGTTAACAATTCATTATCTGATATAAATGAAAGTAAGGTTTCTAAACAAACTAAATTGTTGAAATTTTTCCTCATAAATATATGTATAATCATATCTCCGTGCGTCGACGATCGCACACGGAGACAATTTCGATCTTTTTCGCTCAATAGTTGCACCATTTCAAAGTTATTCATCTGCATGGCCATATTCAAATCACTTGATTGAACACGAATAGTTTCTTGTTCAAGTAAGAGTTTACTAACTTCGTCGTGGTTGTACAATATCGCAAGACCAAGTAGAGATTGACCATCAGCATTCAGTTGATTGATATCAATCGATGATTCTTTTATCAATGTACGTACGAATTCAAGATTACCTAACGAAGAGAGAACGTATGTTGAACTATCGAGAATTCGAAAGGCGAATATCTCTACCTTTTTCCGTTGCTAAATGTAGCACAGTATTCTTCCGAATATCAACGGCATTTTCATCAGCACCATGTCGTATTAAATGTTTTGCTAAGGAACCGTTAATATTGTCTGCACATTCATGCAGTGGTGTACGTCCTTGTTTATCTAGGAGATTGATTTCTTCGATTTTCAACTTATTAATCAACAATTCTGCCACATTAGGTTTCTCATGAGCACAAGCTAAATGTAACGGTGTTTTGTCCATTTTATTCATTGCAATTAAGTCCAGTTGAGGATATTTCATTAACAATCGACACATGATCACATTATCATCGCGTGCAACTAAATGAAGCGGTGTGTTGCCTTCTTTATTCGCTAAAGTTAAATCTGCACCATGTCGAAGGAGATACTGTGCAAAACCAAGATTGTTATACGCAATAGCTTCATGCAGAGGTGTTTGACCATCTCGATTTTGAGCATTCAATGACAATGGATTTGCTTGTAGAACAGTATCGAAAACGATGATGGCATTGAGATACTTGCAGTAATGTAGTGCTGTGTTCGATAGTGAATCGACTGTATTAATATTTGTCACGTTCATATGTTGAAGAAAAACAGCGATTAATTCGAAATTCTTTTGTTCGAGTGCTTCGAGAAATGCCGTCCGTCCAAGGCGATTTTGTCGATTAAAATCGGCGGAATTTTCTATTAATGTTACAATATATGCTTCATAGTCAACATCCTTCTTCATAACTAAATAATGTAAAAACGTATTTCCACGTTCGTCACATGCATTAATATCAAGTTCATGTTTCACTAGTAATTCAATTGCATTTATACTCGGAAAATCGCATAATAATGGTGAACGTGGCAATTGAGAGAAATACCGTTTCCAATTGAAATTTGTTGTTAATTCAAATAAAGCTTTTAAACATTCATCATGTTGATACCGAACACAGATACTCACAGGTGTTTCATGAGGATTTAAACGAGTACCTTTTTGAAAGTCAGCTTCACTTTCAAGCAAAGCTTTGAATGCTTCAATGTTGTTTTCATAACAACAGATATGCAATGGGGTACAGCCATCTTCATCAAATACGTTTACGCGTGCCCGATAGGTTCGAACAAGTAAACGAATAAGAACGCTATCGTTTTTCCGTGCAGCAATATGAAGAAGATGGGTTTGACTTGGATATCCTAAAGAAAAGCTTCCGCGAAATATAAGATCGAATGAAAAAGAAAACTTTGCTCACCATCATGTGTATCATTAGTGACGAGATTCACATCAATCATCACTTTCAGTAAGTAAATCGCTAAATCAATATTATGTGTTGCAAATGCATAATGAGCTACAATGAAAATGATGTATTTTATTCTTGTTAATCTCGTTCAGAGCAATACCTGCGGTCCATCCATAGTCATTTTGTCGATTGGGATCGCATCCACGTTTGATAACATAATCCACAATATTAATACATGCTGCTGAACTGTGCTCTGCTCGTGCTAATAGATGTATGACGGTGTTTCCATCATCGGTAACTGCATTTAATTGTGCACCGTTGTTTTCATGTTCTTGTATAATGCTTAGTTCGGGATGTGGTTCGGATAGGATATAGCTCAACAATGCTCTGTTCTCATTCGCTGCTGAGAATGTCGGATCGGGAGCATTTATTCGTCCGAATAAAGTTTTCTTTGCATCGGTTAATTTCGATAGAAACGAACTTGAAACACGGTTTGGTGGTAATGCTAAAGGGATTAATAATTGACTTGTTGTTGTATTTTGATTGCTCGTAATACTGTCGTCATCATTATTAGCTGATGTAACCGATTGTATTGAAGATACATGAGATGAAGCTTCAGGCGCTACTGTTGATGTTGTTAACGGATTATTAGTAATATTCATTTGTGACTCACGTGGAAGAAGACTTTGATTCGATGCTGAATTATTATTTTCATTGTTATTCGATGGATGAATAGAATGCCTAAAAGATAAAAGTAGTTTGTACTTCTTCGCAAATGACGTTCGATCTTGAAACTATGCGACACTGATGATTAACTCAATAATGCAAGAAGAAAAGTCATCTTGTATTAGAGCAGCGCAAATTTTTGCTTTCTGTTAACTTATCGAATAACAAAACATATGTATCAAGATGACCGATCAGATTATTAACGATCTACTGATTCATTTACATATACTTTATGACCATTTCACAATTAATATACATATAATGCACAGACAACGCGATGAAAGTGATATCATCTTATCTTAGTTGGTAAATTAAACTAAAAAAAGACAACGAGTTCACTAAGGCAACGGTGTACAGACATCATCATTATGTTTTAATTACAAGTTACTCGAAAATAAAAAGTCGAATCAATTTTAATCCGTTTCGAAACTGATTTGAACTATTCTGACAAAGAAATCGATTATACGTCATTCTAATCAAATAATTCAATCAGTATTACGCATGATAAAGCATTATCAACACGTAACTATATCTTTCAGGTGTATATGCACTTCGACAATATCTATGACAAAAAAATGGCGCATAGCGCAAAACGTCAATAAAAATAAAATAAATCAACTTTGGTTGTTACTTGACAGGTGAAAAAAACTGAGAGATATCTACCGGCGTTGTCGCAATGAACGTCGAGGCATATTGACGAAATGGTTTGGTGTTTGGTTGTATGTTTTTGTCTGAAAGATAAATAAGTGATGTATGGCTCAGCTGTAGACTCCGATGAATGATATTGGATGACAAGAAATATTGCCTGCTGTTCTCATAGTGATATCAAACACGAAGAAATGAAAAGAATTCTTTGATTTCTTTAATCTGAAATACTGTCTTATCCAAATATTATCCTATTGTTGTCAAAGATTAATTTCTCTCATCCTGCTCGATAGATTTCTATGGCGAATCTGACGCCATGTTTAATCGTCTTTGGAACTATCCCTCTTGTATTCGAAATGATTTCGGCAGAGAACATGTAAATCGCATGCTTGCTGATTTAGTAGATAATGATTGAGAGAGAGGGGAGAGAGATCGTCGCTTCGATGGACTTACACAACAGAACAAGGTATGAATAAGTAAGATGAGAAGCAAAGCATCATTTGGTTTCAATTTTCATTATTTCTTTGTTCTGTCTTCAACTTTAATGCGTTTCTACAACAAATCGTTTTTTCCTTTCTTCTTGTTACTTTTTCGTACAAATAAAAATTGATATATCCAAAGAACAAGAAATCCTGTCGCTTTATTATATTTTCTCGAATTTTTTCAAATGAAAAAAAAACATTTACTACAAAAAATCTTTTCGTTCTCTATCGCAATTCGATATTCTTCTTCTCCCAGTATATACGAGAGAGAGAGAGAGAAAAAACAAGTAATAACATGACTTTTATTATCAATTATACGCATGCATATGGAAATTGTTGACTTACAAATGAAGAATACGTGATACAATGGATTGTTTTCTTGAACGAGACATATTGCTAATCAATTAATCTGACGTTGCTTGTGAGAAAATTGTTCTTGATAGATGTAGAATATTTTCAACTACAAGAATATACCGTATATGTTAATCTGTAGTCCTGCATTGAAATCATAAGAAGGTAACACTCATTCAAGCATAGACGGGATTTATATATCCATCAATGTGTCGGTAAGGAGAGAAAAGAAAGTCAATTTAGCGTATCACATGGGTTAATACATACATATGAATGTGTGTATGATATCAACCCACTCACTTTTCTCTTTTTTTTTTTCGTCTTGAATATATTTATATCCCGAATAAGAATATCCTTGATGATCAATTAGCTCGATGTACCTATATGATGATTCTAATGACTATATTCGATCGTTTGATTTTATACTTTTGATACTGAACGAATGATTATAGGTTTTCAATTGCTTTTCGTCTCGAAGATTATTCATTTGCGTTGATTGCTCTCCATCAAGAACGTTAATTGAAGTCGTTGCTAGATCGATTAGGTTCTTCTCTTACAAAATCATCGCCATTCATCATAATCAATGATGAAACAATTTTATTTCACTATCAGCAAAAACATAAATCTCGATAGCATATATTATTTATTGTCTATTAAAAGTTACGTAGTGTATTTCTTTTGTATGAAATCAAATGATTCATTTCTACGTAATAATATTAACAGAATAAAATAAGATTTTTATTATCTCGAGTGAAACAACGTTATCGATATTTTAGACAAATTAATTATAAAGTTTCGTTCAAACATTTGATAATAGTTTCATTATCGATTCCAGCTCCCGTTAAAACTGCCACTATCTTTAATGGCTTGGTTGAATCTTGCCGTCTCAAGCCAGCCTTTCCATTTTGTACATAATCCGTATAATGCCATAGTGCAGCGGCGATGGCTGTCGCACTTGCACCTTCACAAATGAGATGATTTCTTTCGATTAAAAGTTTCAATGCTCTTGCGGTTTCTTTCAATGATACAACAATAGAATTGTTCACGTATGTCTTGACTAATGGCCACATTTCATCTAATACGCCTGAACTACCAATACCGTCGACCCAGGATTTTTTCATGGCGATTTTAGTGACTTGGTTATGATGAAATGCAGCAGCAAGCGGTGCAGCGGTTTCGATTTCACAAGCTAATACATCAATCGATGGTTTTAAATGTTTAGCAACGCATGCAATACTGGTTGTGAGAGCACCGCCCCCATATGGAACTAAATACAAAGAGAACTAATAATAATTATCTAAGTTTGACTGAATTACCTAGTATCGCATCACAATCTGGTAATTCATCTAAAATCTCCAATGCAATTGTCCCATTTCCTGCCATTACATTTCGATCACATACTGGATGAACAAAATGCCCTTTTAACAGCGGACTCTGATGTGTGACAATGGCTTGCCACCATTGTTCAAATGTACATCTCGTCACCTTTCCTCCTAATCTCTCAATTGCTTGTACTTTAACTTCGTTTGCTGTATCTGGTACTAAGATTTGACATAGCAAATTTTCCTTTCGAGCAATCCAAGCTAGACCTTGAGCCATATTACCTGACGAAGCTGTCACTACTCCGTTTTGTTTTTCTTCAGCCGATAGAATTTGAACGGCATTAGCAGCTGCACGTAATTTAAATGATGATATCGGTTGAAATTGTTCACATTTCAAATAAATTTCAGCATTGGGAATGTCATAATTCAATTTCAAAAGCGGAGTACGAATGATAATACCTTGTAGACGTGATTTAGCGGCGTAAACTTCATCAATCGTTGGAACCGTCAAGGACGACATGTCTTACAAATGTACAATATTATTCACGTAGAATTAAGACCGTCGTTCTTTTTTCTTTTCTCTACTAAATATCGAATGTGTTCGTATATATATATATATATATCTTATCTTTTTCGATGCTTGTTCAACAGCCAACTGCTTATCAACAAAGCAAACACGCTTTGTCATCATCTATTCGCTTCGTTTGTTCTATTTGACAGTGAAGAATACTTTATTTTCTAGATTCCAAACGTCTAGTATCACACAAATCTAAATGTTTTAGTAAGAAAGTGCGTAACGTTCGTAAATTTTGAGCAGCAAGTTCTGATTCAAGTTGATTCCGACTTGAGAAGTATGCTTGTAAGTAAACGTTTCGAAAAACTATAGTCGATACATAGTATAAGATCGCCCGGACGGTAGATGTCCTTCATATCTTCATCAGTAATCCGATTGGTTCGAAGGAAAGATTCAATAAGATTCTTTTCTAGTGCAATGTCTCGTTTTGCTGATCGAATTCTCTCAAACTTTATTTTCCTTATTTAATACTTAGAAATGGCCTTTTTACTCCGTCTTCTTCGACTTCGTTATCTAATTTTCGGCACGGCCGTTGGTGGCGGTTATGCTGCTCGCAAAGTATGTGACAAATCTGACTTCTTTTCCATGTAATCTAAATCGACTCACTCGCTTTTTCATCTAGAAATATAAGGAAATACAAGATGCACTACCAGATATTTCCTGGATGAAAGAATATATGCCAGAAGAGACGGTCAATGCTCTTAGCAAACATTTGTCTGATTTAGCTAATTCAGTTTCATTGCCCGATACAGTAAATATCCTTATCCTGTCACCTCTTTTGTAGCAGACACTAGATTTGCTGTTGATTTGTTAGACCAATTTACAAGATCGAGTCAGACTTCTGCAAGAAAGATTTTCAAATTACTTTTCTACACTATCCGAAAATACACCAGAAGACCCAAATGCCGATGGAAACGAACAAAAACAATCAGGTACGAAGATATTCATTCAGTCTATCTCACTTATGTTCCATTCATTTAGATGGCCTTTTCGCATGGACGAAATCATATAAAAATGTTCAGTTAACAAGTGAAGAACAAGAACATTTGAGAAAAGTTTGTATTTGTGTTGATTTGTTTGTTATTACAATGCTTGTTGTAGACTGCTCAGTTACAAGAACATGAACGTCAAGAGAGAATTCATCAAGAAATGATGGGTATACAAATAAAATATCAACGTGAAATCGATCGATTAGAAAAAGAAATCAAAGCGATGAAGAAGCAGATATTACTAAGACAAGAAAGAAATTTCCAAGGGAAAAAACAACGTAGAATCAAAGTCAGTTTGATCATCATTGATTTGAATCTATTTACTTACGGTTTTTCTTCTAGAAATCATTGATTGATATGTACAGTGAAGTTCTAGATGAATTAAACGACTATGATACCAATTATAACATTCAAGATCATCTACCACGAGTAAAGACTGATCGAATCAATAGGGATATAAAGAACTTCATTATTATTTTGATTTAGGTTGTCGTTATCGGTGATCAAAGTTCGGGTAAAACAAGTGTATTGGAAATGATAACACAAGCACGTATATTTCCTCGGTTAGTTCATAAAGTTTTACTTGTGTCACTGATTGTTTTTCTACTTTTGTCTATTTGAAATTTGTAGAGGTGCTGGTGAAATGATGACACGTAGTCCAGTCAAAGTTACCTTAAGCGAAGGTCCCTATCACATAGCAACATTTAAAGATAGTCCAAAAGAATATGATTTAACGAAGGAAGCAGATGTATATAAATGATATTGTTTAGAAGAATTGCAAAATCTATTTGTTTCTCTTGTGTTTAGCTAGCTGCTCTCCGAAAAGAAATCGAACTTCGGATGCGTGCATCAGTTAAAGATGGACAAACAATCAGTAGTGAAGTTCGTTTTCTTAACACGAATGAACAAGTGTGATCGAATCTATCCTATTCTAGGTCATTTCATTGTCTGTTAAAGGACCTGGTCTACAACGTATGGTACTAGTTGATTTACCTGGAATTATCAGTGTAAGTTTACAAATGAAAATGATTCTTCTCTAATCTTATCTTTAGACGGAAACCATCGGTATGGCGTCGGATACGAAGAGTTCCATCACTCGTCTCGCTAATAGTTATATGTCCAATCCGAATGCAATTATTTTGTGCATCCAAGGTAAATTTTGAGCATCGAGCGGCACTGATGATCAATGATTCAAATATTCTAGATGGAAGTGTTGATGCAGAACGTAGTAATGTCACTGAACTTGTATCGAAAATGGATCCACATGGTAAAAGAACTATATTTGTTTTAACCAAAGTCGATATGGCCGAAGCAAATCTACATGATTCTGGTCGAGTAAGTAGACAACAATCAATTGTATGATGGATATTAATGATGATCTTGTCTAGATCAAAAAGATTCTCGAAGGAAAATTGTTTCCAATGAAAGCGTTGGGTTATTTCGCAGTTGTTACTGGCAAAGGTTAGTCTGCTGTACTATTGCATGAAATATTTGATTGAAAACTATCTTACTAGGCAATGCTGATGATCCAATTGATCTTATACAGAAATACGAAGAAGATTTCTTTCGTGATTCGAAATTATTTCGGTATAAAGCAAATTTTATTTTTCTAATTTACTCTCAATTCGATTTCTTTTTCCAGTGATGGTATTTTCAAAGCTAATCAAACTACAACACGTAACTTAAGTTATGCTGTCAGTGATTGCTTTTGGAAAATGGTTAAAGAGAGTGTTGAACAACAAGCGGATACATTCAAAGCAACGAAGTTTAATTTAGAAACCGAATGGAAAAATAGTTTCACTAAACTTCGAGAACAAGATCGAGTCTGTTGAATGAGATGACTTGACCATTGATCAAACTGTGTCTTTCATAGGATGAATTATTCGAAAAAGCTCGTGGCGAAATTCTCGACGAAGTTGTTAATCTTAGCTTAATTCCTAGTCAACAATGGTAGGTCAGTTGCTCGTTTAGTTCATAGACTTTTCTTTGGTTTTACAGGGAAGATAATTTATCGAAATATATCTGGTCAAAAATGTCGAATTTTATCTTTGATGACGTTTTCCTCCCAGCTGCACAAGCTGATTCAATAGGGTAAGAATGTTTATGAACAAATATTTAAAGTAAACTCTGCTTCGTATTATTACAGAGGTTTTAATACGACAGTTGATGTTAAATTACAACAGTGGGCAGAGAAAGACTTACCACGTCAATGTGTCAGTATAGCTCATCAGGTTCTACTTGATGAATTTCAAAATCTAATTGAACGCGAACAAAAAAGTCGATCCTCCGATCCAATTACCAATGATCTAAAAATGCACGTGGTAGAAGCGTGTCGCACAAGGCATCAATGGGATAGCAAAGCATTAGATTCTCTAGTAATGATGAAAATCGCTTTGATTTACACGCATTGGTGATCTATGTTTTGTAGAGAGTCATTCAAACTCAAGCTTTACAAGATCGCAATGTTCCGGATAAGCAGCACTGGGAAACAGCAGCGAAATTCATGGAAGCTATCATCCGACAGGAATTGGAACATCAAGAATTAGAATTAAATTCAAAAGCCAATCAGGGTGCATGGCGACGATTGAATCCTTTTCAAGGCACAACTCTGGAAGAGAAGAATCGACAGCAATGCGTAAAAGAACTAGAAAAAGTTCTACTCAGTAGACAACAGTTAGATAGAACAACGAAAAATAATTATTCAGTAAGACTTCGGATATAGAAGAATGCCTCTCAAAAGTTTATCGAATGCTTAGATTCGTTCTGTTCTTGATTTTGATGAATTAACGACAGTCAAGAAAAATCTTCAAACACAAAAAATCGATGTCTCTAATAATTTTGTAAGTTACATATTATACATTTCGTTCGTATGTTTTTCTGTGATTAGATAAGCGATCTATGGCAACGTGTATATAAAATTCATTTTCTCAAACGAAATTTATCCACTTGTCTCGAATGTCGTCGATTTTTCTATTACTATCAAAAAGGTTTTTCTGATCAGGGTGTACGTAAATCCCTCGTTGTTCTTTAACTAAGATTCGTAGGTTTCTATTCTAGCTCGACTGCCGTGAAATAGTCTTTTTCTGGCGTTTAAAACGTATGATTGATATAACAAGTAATGCTATTCGACAGCAAATCTCAAACATTGAAAGTAAAGTGTTGTTTTATCTTCCAACGATTGTTTTCTCATCTGGAAGAGTTCGTTTTAGCTCGTCGATTGGAGCGAGAGGTGAAAGAAGTTTTAGATGATTTCAGTGCGGATGAAACATTGAAATCAAATCTTCTCAAAGGCAAACGTGTTGACTTGGCAGAAGATTTGAGTAAGACGTTTTGTTTGTTCAATTTTCTAACTTTTGTGTGACTTGATTTGTTTAGAACGTGTTCGACAAGTTCAAGAGAAACTTGAAGAATTTATCGAAGCATTGAATGCCGAAAAATAACTTTCTCTCTTTTTCAGTTTTTCAACATCATTGATCATCCAGAACTAAGAATAATTACGCCTCAACTTTCCTTCTCAGTGTTTGTTTATATGTTTAGAAAACTAAGCTACATTGTCTCGTGCAACTTTCGTTTCTTTCTATCTTAAGAAAAAATTATTTTTTTTATAACTAAAACAAATAAACAAATTAGATTGACGAAATTCAAGCACGCCTCGCAGACACCACCCGTGAAGTTCTTCCGTAAAGATTGACTGTTTCTGTTTTATTTACTGATACATATAGGAAAAAAAACAAAACTCAAGACAAAAGAAAACAAAAAGAAAAACACATATTTTAAGACTTAGTTGATGATCCGCTTGTACTACCGATACCAGCTCCAATAAGATTAAAGATCGAACGTCGTTTCTTCGTATTATCTCGTTTCAATTGTTGTTGTTCTTCGTATGTATCTCGTCCTTGAGGATTTTTTAATTTAATGATATTACTTATTTGATCACGGAACTGTTCGGCTGACTCGACTGTGGATTCGAATTCATACGTTTGAAATGCACGTGAACCATCGGATCCTTGCTGACTTTCGACAGTTAGATAAACACGCGTGCGATCTATCATAACGGTTGAACTTTTACTTGAGAAAAAACTTGGAAATCGAAACATACCTCGTTTTTTACTGATTTCTTTGTTGGATAAAGTGCAATTAATTAAACGTTGGGTAGTAAAGAGCATATCTTGACCCGGTACGCGACTGGTTTTTTCTAATAATTCTATACGGATTTGTTCACCGGACACATCAATACGGGCTTTGACATGTTTACTACTACCGGATTTAACATAATACTCGAAAGGATACGATTTTTGATTGAGACTTTCGTATAAGCGATTCCAATTATGGATCGGATCATCTTCTGATTGATTATCTTGAACAGCAATCATCGATACAGGTTTTCCACTCGAACAAATTGAATGTCGAGGTTCACTCGGTGGCGGCGTTGCTGATTGAGACGAGTCATCAAACGATTCGCTGATATCATCGTCATCATCGGTTACATACTCCTCTTCATTCGATAACTTGGAAGCTGAAGATTCTTGTTGTTCAACTAATGCTAAATGAGGAAATTCGTATTCGCCAATTGGTCGTGCATGTGCCAATGTGGGTAAATCATCTTCTGCTTGTCCATCGTCATCAGCAATGTAAAGGGAATATTTGGACGGATCTTTCTGGCTGAAAAAAAATACAAGCTTATGAGGAAAATAAACACGATCGCGAAACAATTACGTTAGAGCCGGTTCGCGATTTTCGATGGTGTATTTGTAACAAATGAATCCAACAGTTTCTCCGACGGTAGCATGAGAAGCGACGATGATTAGTAACTTTTGTTTTCGAGTTTGAAAATGAACAGTAAACTTCTTCGACTGGTTTGCACCGATATTTGGCTAGAATGGAAAACATTAATGTTTGATGACACAAAAGTATTGCTTCGATTTACCGTTCCATCGAATTTGGCATATTGTGTAAATGGATTTTGCTGATTATTTACTGACTGAAGTAGAGCGGTTAGAGGTGATGGTCGTATTAGAGGTGCAAGTGGTTCTGTACGGCGTTGAAACAAAAATGAGGAAGAGTCGTCGTCGTCGTCATCATCGTCTTTGGAATGCATCGGTTCATCTGCATCTATGAGATTGATAGGTAAAAGCGAATTGAAAATACAGTAAAACATTTCTAATGTAGGCGCTAATCGGAGCGATCAAAAGTGCCTTCCCAATCAGCATGTTTATCCTGTAGACAGCGATGAACAACGCTTTTTTTTAGAAACTGATTTATGGTCATAATGATCATAAAAACCGAGGATAGTAGTAGCACTAGGATTAATCCTTTCTCAAAACAATTAAATTAGATATCTTGCTGTCGTTTGATTATTTGTCATAGTCTAATGTGCACAACACCTTCTATTTTCACTCTTTGTAAAGATATTGTATTATAGATCGTTCATCTTAAGGAGATGACGATTAGTTTTGGGACTAAAAACTAGTGATCGCTGCTCACGAATAGAAGTTTTACTGTAGATCAATTCCGGTTACTTTGAGCTCGAGATGGATCTTGCCATGAAATAACTTGAACCTTGCGTTTTGCTTCGTTTTCCGTTTTGATTTCATCAAGTCGACCCAATGTTTCGCAGCGAACTCGTCGAACTGAAAAAACAACACGTTTATGTGATAAATACATTTGGAATTCACATTAAAGAAACAAAAACGACAGTCTCCTGTAGAAGAAAGCTTTGTTTGCTTCTTCGTCAATCTACATGCAATCACATCGAAGAATGAGTGTCTTTCACACTTGTGTTGAACCAGTACATCTGTCAAGCGTAAGTAGCAAAATCTTTTTCATGTGTAAAGAAAATTCATTATGTAGTGCGTATGAGTATCGTCATAGAATGTTGAGAAACTAATTCTCCTTCAATGGATAGAATCATTGCTTTATGTATGATCAACGGATGAAAACAGTGTTGTATTGATGACATGCAACAGAACGGCAAGTGCAGAAAAGTCTCTTACAACAACTTGCTACAGATTTTGCACATGTCTTTCCTAGGTAATAAGAAATAGGATATCTCTATTGTTCAATCGGTTTCATTCCGAATGGAAACGAAACATTTGTGCAAGATTTTAGTAAGCAGATATTGAAAGTAGATTTTAATCGTTCTCCTAACGAAGCGTTTGATGGTTGTTGTTAAATGACAATTGAGCAGCTTAGAAATAAGAAATAAAATAAACAGCTTACGATGATCAAGATATTCATCAGCTGGATAATCTTCAAAATAGATTAGACTGATCAACGGATAGGAGAGTTGGGAATGATGATCTCAATCTTCATCTGAATGTGATCAAAGGAAAGCAATCACGAGTGCAACGTACCTTGAACGTTAGTTGCTGTCCATTCAGGTGAATGAGATAATTCATCGAGGATAAAATCGGGTTCAGTTCGAAGTAATGTTAATAAATCTGTTTTTTCAATATCAATTGCTTTCCTTTGAAGACAAGAGAGTTCAGTTAAGATCTTTTTTTGAGAAAAGAAAAACATCAACTCACGATTTGGCTAAATTTCTTCGTCGTTGTTCAGTATCGACATCTTGACTAATAATCTTATCGCATAACTCTGTGTCGTCACAGATTATGAAACCTTATAGAGAATTATGAATAAAATTATACGGATTCTCGAATAATAATGAATTTACCATGACGTATGCGTCTTAAGATGACTTGTAGATCGCCACCGCCAAGGCTCATAGTTGTTACCGATCTAAATAAATAATCATTAAGTTCAATGATAGAAAGTTCCCGAGAAGCGAGTTCATCGTTGAATGATATTCTATTGATGAGGATTGGTTAGTCGTTGCTCTATTACTGAGAAGAAAAGTTTTTGCGTCTTATCTTGTTGTTGTCAAAGAACGAATACGTCATTGGTTCTATCAAATAGAGTCTGCGCGAGTCATCCTCTCAATGCATTTTGTTGTTTGTTTTTTATCTGTCAATAGTATGGCATACAACGAGACTGGATCTGTAAAATAATCGAGTACTCCATAACAGAACAGAGCCAATCCTTTATTTGTGTAAGGATCTCAATTCAGAATTATGATTCAGAAATTGATTGGTGATTGGTTGGAAATTTCTTTTCAACGGATAAATTAATTAGAAGAGAAAAGCGAGATCATTTTGAGGAAATCGAGTTCACCTTAAACAATATACGTGACGTGTGATCAGTGAAAAGCTTTGCGAAGGTTATCAAACATAGATGGCGCCAGATACCGCATTGCTAATTTAACTGTTTCATGGAAAAAGCTATACAAAAAAGTTTGTTCATTTTTAAACTGTTTCAAAATGTATCAATGGTAGATGCACAGATTAATTATCGTACTTTGTCGTTTCTCTGCTGGCAGATTATATATTTAACGAGATATCAAAATTAGAAAAAAATGTTCGAAAACAATATCCAATTTTTTTTAAAATTAGGAATCTTTTATTATCTCTTCATTCTCTCAACTAGATATATAGTTTTATTTCGGTCAGTTCCGGACTGGTAAATGTGGTGCTATAAAAATTTCGTACATGTATATAAGTATTATACTTCCACGTGAAGCTGTTAATTCAATTTATATTTAAAAGAAGCACGACAGTTTAAACTAATATTGCGTATGAATATCAATTAATTTGTAAAGTTTTGTATTCATGACTTCTTCATTAATCAAGTGATGTTGCACGAGGAGACCAACTGTGGTTAATGCGAGCTTTTCTTCTACAGCTGGTCCTCGATTTTGCCAATATTCACCGAATACACCGTGTGAATCTGCTGGATTCAATTCAGACACAATATAGCCACGTCGAGCAATGGCAACAGTTAGCCGATGCATGTCCTGATCAGCAATGAATACTGGAATACGACCTTGGTATGGATAGTTTGTGAACTGATCAGTAAAACTTTGAAAAGTATCATAGATAAATCCGCTTGGTGTAGCTATTTCGAATACAGGCAGAGCAAATACAACAGCCTGAATGTTTTTGTACGACGGACCATCTTTTTCAAGTACTTCTTGAACAGCACGTGCAGATAATTGTCGTACTATAGAATCAATTCCAAGTTGTCTACCAGAAAATACCCCTAAGCCAATGCCTGTTTCAACGACGATCTGAACGCCTTCTTCATCGCATGCACGAAGTCTAAGTCTAGTCATACGCTTCAGGTCGTCGAATACACGCTTTTGATGTAATTCAGCTTGTTTTCCCGATCTTCTTAGTGCAAAATCTCTCTCATTCATTAATGCGGGCATATCTTTCTTGTGGTCAACTTCAAATACTTCTCTCCAGTTTGGTATATAGCATTTAATGTCGTTCACATCATGTTTTCTACCAGCAAAATCAATCCCAGTGACAGATACAAGTTTTATTCGATCAGGCCATTCGTCCTTTAATTCTCGAGGAATAACTTTGCCATCGAATTCCATGAGGATGGGACATGTAGAAATGCGTACGACAAACTTCATGCAAAAAGCTTCTTCTCCATCATTGCTTTTACCTTGTAGAGCTCGTTGCAGAAAGTCGAGACTCATACCTGGAGCATATTTGTCCGCATAAACCCTATAGGAAGATTGCCACCTTTGAATTTCTGCCACTTGCATCTGGAAGGAATTTTCCCAATTATTAGGGAAAGACAGCACTTTGCTTGGTGTCATAGATCTCATAGATTTTTCTAATACAAAGGAACGAACACCATGGACTATGTGTTTTCCGCGTGAATTTTGAAACCCAAAGTTGTGCGCAAGAAATTGCTCCATTTGAGTTGTCTCATAGTCACAGTTACCACTCATTGATCCACGTTTATCCATTGGAGGAAGTAACCTAAGCTTGTCAAATAGAGATTTTATCCTTTGATCAGTATCCTCGTTGACACCAAATATCATGCTAAGATATGCTGATGATGATTCTATTCTGCTCGGAGTGGAACCATGTGTTGCATGTTGTACTTGCATATCAGGCATTTTAATTCCAATAGGAGAGACGACGTCAGGGTTAGGTTTAATTAGTTGCATTTGAAGAAGTTCGTTACGATACTTCTGGAAGTCGTCCAGCTGAGATTTTAAAGAGCGAATGTTTTGTTCGGTTAAGTGGTCATCTTCTTTTGCCGATTTAGCTTCTTTTTTAAATTTCATGCTTAAATACTGTAGTCGTTCTTCACGTTGTTGCACTGCTCGTTCTACATTGCTTAGTGCAATTTTATCAACGGCTTGAATCTTCTTAATGAATTCCGCTTCCGATTGTTTGATTTCTCTAGGAAGTTTCTCTCTTGTCTGCTGCGGGTGAAGTTGATTTTCATAGTCATTGAATTGCTGTTCAATACTTTCTACTTGGTTGCGTAAAGATTCTTTATGTTTCTCCAAATCTGCAACGCAAAACAGCTTCTCGCATCCTCTGCATACACGCGGCTGCTTCGGTTTGTTGCACACTGAGCAAGGACCTTCTGGAGCACTTTTGTTGCTCATATTTCTTCAATCCACCTACGTGTTGATTTGTTAATAATTAATAGCTGACGATTGTTATTACAGTTGCGTCGTTGTCGTTTTCACCGAAAGAGAACGAATTGTTTGTCACTGTGTACGATTAAGAGTCTGCAAATTTTCTCCAAACGATAAGAACATGAAAATAAACTGGCAAGATTTCTTCTTTTTATTTTACTTTCGCCACGAGATGGACAAAAGCCAACAATATAAAATAGAAAAAATATTTAATGTTTGAGGAAGAACGAATCTTCTTCCTTTCAAATCCCCCATTATTAAGCATCTGTTCGTTGCCATATACTTTTAAATTCTTTGATTACTCACTGACCTGTGCTAACTATAGTACAGTTTTATTTCTGTGCATCCAATTTGTGCGTAATGAAGTATGCACATAATTTCGTAATTTATTCTAAAAGGTAGTATATCTCAAAGTTGGAATTAATCAACCATCTATATGAATACTGTCGTCATGGAAATGCGCGTAAATATTCTGATATCACTGTTTAACTTTTACACAAATAGATAGAAAATGAAACGAAATTATCAAGGTTTAAGGTTATATTTCTGTCAGTTCACTAAATCTCAAACGTGTTGTTTTCATTGTATTTCAGAGATACGGCGTTTTTTAGAGGAAGTCATGAATAAATGACATTCTAGTTAGTTTGAATAACTTGGCGATCGAATATACTCTTGAACATCTAGTCTATATCGAAAATTGCTTACTAAAACGTAGACGTTGTGAAACTCAAACGCAGTAACACGGTCGATTTTGATCGAATGATGTGCTTCACAGTTTATTAATGTTGGAAAAAAAGACGACTGAAAAAGAAAGCATTTTTCATAACATGTGCATTACTATCGGCAGAAAAATCTTTTTTTTTCTTCCTTTCTGTCTGTGTATGGGTTGATTTTTATAAATCGTAAATAGTCGTAAACAACATCCACAATTCCGTTTGACTGTTTTTTTTTCTTGCATTTTCTTTTCGCTGAAAAGTTTTCTTCGTTTTCTTTTTTGTGAAGAGAATTATTTATTCAAATGTCTGTAATGTATCACCAACCGACATATGAAAGTCAATTATTTGGATATAGACAATGTCGCGATCAAAATTTACTTGCATTCTTA
This sequence comes from Adineta ricciae, assembly GCA_905250025.1. Classification (NCBI taxonomy): domain Eukaryota; kingdom Metazoa; phylum Rotifera; class Eurotatoria; order Adinetida; family Adinetidae; genus Adineta; species Adineta ricciae. Next base: position 225,025 of record CAJNOJ010000036.1, read on the forward strand.
AGACATCTTCAGTGTTTACCTCCAATGGATAAAAACGGGCCGATGAACGGTCGCTGTAGTCGTGAAACAGAGCAAATGGAACAGTTTCTGAATCAAGCATTCGGTTTCACAAATATTCCTCAACATTATATTGTTCCGGGCGTCAAATCATTCTCTTTACAGCAGTATCCACATCAAATGCAGCCGGATGCAGTCATTTACTTTCCTCACAAGTGTGCCAATTCGTTTGCAATGACTACACAAGAAATCAAAAATTGGCAGCGTTCCTATAGAGTATACGCAGCCAAAAATGTCAACGGGATGAGTAAAGAGACGTTGCATAAAGCGTTACAGGGTAAGAGTGAAGATGGTTCAGATGCTTTTCGCATGAAATTTGTCGTACGCATTTCTACATGTCCCATCCTCATGGAATTCGATGCCAAAGTTATTCCTCGTCGATTGACAGACGAATGGCCTAATCGAATAAAGCTTGTATCTGTCACTGGGATTGATTTCGCTGGTCGAAAACATGACATCGGTGATATTCAACACTACCTGTTAAATTGGCAGAAACTGTTTCACTTGGATCCAAAAACAGGCTTACCGGTGGTTCATAATGGAAGAGACTTCTGTCCGGTGAGTCGTGGACCTTCAGCTATACTCGATGAGAAACGTCTTCGAGATAGTCTTACACTTATGGTCAGATTGCGATTACGAGCGTGTGACGAAGAAGGTGTACACATTGTCGTTGAGACAGGCATTGGCTTAGGAGTGTTCTCCGGCAAACAACTTGGAATTGATCAGAAAGTTCGACGATTGTCTGCACGCGCTGCTCGAGAAGTACTCGAAGAAGATGGTCCATCATACAAAAGCATTCGCGCTGTTGTCTTTGCTCTACCCGTATTCAGTCAAGGCAGATCTCATGAACGTGTGCCTGATACTTATGACGATTTCGTAAACGAATTTCGAACATCGAACTATAATGGTCGTATTCCGGTATTAATTGCTGATCAAGACATGCATCGGCTAACTGTTGCCATTGCTCGACGTGGCTATATTGTGTCTGAATTGAATCCAGCAGATTCACACGGTGTATTCGGTGAATATTGGCAAAATCGAGGACCAGCTGTAGAAGAAAAGCTTGCATTAACCACAGTTGGTCTCCTCGTGCAACACCATCTAATCAACGCAGAAGTTCTCAACAAAGATCGATATCATGTTCTAGACATGAGTGGTACACCAGGATCGGAGCCATATGCCAAGACTACTCATGGCAACAGAGATGATAGAAATCCTCACAAATAATATCATGAACAATAGTTACTAAGAACAAACTTACATATCTCCGAACGAAGTGTATAAAGCGTGCTGTGAATTTACTTTTCTATCTATTTTTCTATATGAAACCGATTTTGAGATTTATATCAAGTATTCTGGTTTAGTGCACGATTTTTTTATACGTTGTAGAACAGAGTGACGAAAATAAACTATATTAAAAGAAATTATCTTTCTCAACTGTATTTCAGCGCAGTCAATTATATTTGATCTACAGAGAACAGCGAACAAATTTTTGTTTTAAATCGTAACATATCTTGATTTCTTTCAAGCGATTTTCATAATCCATTGACACTTGAATAGCTGATGCGAATAATGTGGGATTCAATGTCAAAAATGTACTTTTAATATTTGCTGCTGTAACATTCTTCATTGACGCAATGTCAGGAATATTCAATGAACCATACAAGTTCTCAATTGTTTGGTAATACTCAGTTGCTGTTTTAAAATAGCAAGTACCTAGCAAAGAAACTCAAAGTAAAAATCAACTCTTACAATGGGATTTTACCGTGTTTTTCCCATTGCGATTGGATAAGATCTTCATCAGGCATCATACAGTAATATCGTTTGACCAGTGTTGCATTCAGTTGTTTTTCATTTCGACAATTACGAGGATGTGCTCGAACAGAATTTGCTTTTGAAGCTTGTGGCCATAAACCATGGACAACCAAACCAAAGTGTTTACGGTTACGACATTGAAATTCTGTATTCTGAGCATACTGAGGAAGAGATTCACAAAATGTTTGTGTCCTAAGCATATGAACATGTATAGATAATATAAGAGGAAATAGAAGACTTTGTTTTGAGAAGATCTTACCAAGAAAGAACAAGTTGAAGAAAAGTGGGCATAGCTTTGGTATTTTGCCATTCGTGTGATTTTGATTTCCAGTCGTAATCATAATTATTCTTCAAGTTTGATGGCAAAGGACATCGATCTTTGATACTAGCTGCATCTAATCTGCTGCATACAGTCATGAAAACAAGTAACCCAATAACACCTAAATTACAATGAATATAATTCTAACCACAGTGAACGTTTTTCTACTTACTCATCATAGTAGAGACCATGTTTCTGATAGAATACTAACAGATGAATATCTGATTTTACATAGTCATATAAATATTGCGTTTTTTTCTATTGTGATCCCATTCTTAATTCCAATAAGTTTTGATTGACGTAGGAAAAAAAACAGAAAAATCAATTTACGAAAAAGATTGAAGATTAAAATCTTACTGACGTTATTATCAACAAATAAATGACAAAACCGTAGAATGACGATCGTCTCCACCTGTCCTACTAAGTCGACTCTCGAAAATAATATACTTTTCAAACCTATACTCATCTATTGTCTATCTTCGATATATATATAAAGAAGAATGTTTGTTTGTCTTTCTGTTCGCTATGCATTCAGTCCTCGTAATAGCTATCGCCACCAAACTTTCCACGATACTTCCCGAGGTCCAGGCGAAGGTCGACACGTACTTTGTTCCGGGAAAAACCCAATCCTACGCTTGCTACAGGCGATTCATGAAACTGACCAATAGGATTGCAGCGAGTTACTAGCGAATGCGGCCAAAGGCCATCTGAGCGCTCATAGACAATATTCCACGTATTGTCTACGCCCATGATAGTCCTGCGCATGCTGCAGGTTACCTACGTAACTAGCCAATAGTATTAAATGATTTAGAAAGATTAAGATAAATGTTGAGGGTGGATGAATGCGAAGGATGTAAGGTGTGAAATGGCGTAAGAGTGAGAAAGAGGTCGATGAATGAATAGCTGGAGTGTATAATGAATATCAGAGAGAGAGAGGAAATTCGAATAATTTCTAAGGCAAAAATTAGCGTCGGTAACTCTTTTGTATAAGGAGCTATAACTGAAATTGTCGTTTTGTTCAATGCACGTCGAGAAAGATTAGAACCACAAGCGTACAAACGTGAAATCTATTGATTTTTCTATTTGCTGCAGCTTTTCAACACGTCAGACGTTTGACATAGATATTTCTCATCGAGTACCCCCGCTAGTATATTATGAAGTACAGACAAATAAAACTAGACGACAAAAACAACTTGAATTGTCGGAAACATCTTCTGTTATCAACTAGTTGATTTATAACGGAATGAGAATCTTTCTTTTCGGAAAGTTCTCTCATCCTAGCATGACATACATCTCGAATGTGTATGAATCATCCGATCAAATGTAATCGGTAGGAGTTTGTTAACGTTTTTCAAAGAATCAGATACGATCCGAAATGCTTTTAGCAGATGATTTCATAAATTAGATGATAATTATGATGAAAACTGATCACGTATCGTTTAATGAGAATTATGGCTGTTTTTCGCGTAACATTACACGATCGAAAAGCACTTAGAGCAGCTCAGTTTTCCAAACATAACGATTATTTCAATAAGTCTGTCATCGATGAAAATCGATTGACACGTTACTTTTTACATTCTGTCGAGGATAGAAATATTTTATTCGGAGAAAAAGAATTTCTTTGAATTCTCTATTTATATATTGACATTTGTAACAATTAAATCTCTCTGGGAAGTCATTTGCCGTATTTACTTTAATCAACACAAATCGGTGTATAGTTAAGTTTATTTTACAACGACACTTTTCCGTTTTACCTTGGAGCGAAGGTAACATAAACATTGGATTTTCTTAACTATTTTTCGCACATAATGCCCTTATATTTATGCCTTTGTCTCCGTTTCTTCTTATAAAAATACGATTTAGATTATAGCCATCTAAAGCTTCATCTCAAATCGTGCAAAATAACGCAATTGAACAAAAAAAAATCATTTTCTTCGGACATGTTTGAACACATCTTCAAGATGTCAAACAAAACTAGTCGTTGTTGTTCTATTTCTAGCTAAATCATGTCTCCAATCATTGAAAGACATCTTAACATATGTAAAGTGTCTATCATCGATGAGTTCTAGTGCTTCATTGATCAATGGTCAATTATCATCATCTTCATCTAAGTACCTTTTGTATTCGCCGGAAGAACAACGCCTTGCCGGAGATTGATTTTACTTATTCTTTGAGAATTAGTGTTTATTTTATATATATAACAACCAAATTATCTTGCTGATCAAATAAATCATTGAAGAGATACATTAGAGTGCGTAGAGTTGATGAACGGAAACTTTTTACATACACTTTCAACTACCATAACTTAATTATTCTAAACGAAAATGATCATCGAAAAGAAATCAAACAACGTTGGCATGATCGTCTTACTGAATAGCTAACAAAAGATTTACATTGTCGTTTTAAGAATTGCAATTCGATGTCAGTCAAGTCTTGTAAGCACAGAAGACTCACAAGTAATTATTTTATTGTCACGTCGATGTATGTCATTTTTAGAAGAGTTTTTGACAGGTTTTACTAGAGGATGGATATATTTTATTTGTCAAGGTACTTAGAAACAAAATCTACTCTGATGCGTCGCACGTCTATCTATTTGTGTCAATGACTTTATGTAATAAAACTGATTGAATTACCAGATTCGATTCATAATAAGATAGCGTTTCTGTCATTAGATGTTTTCCTGATATGGAATAAACTAATTTTATCAATATACCTAATGTCGTTCATCATTTGTGTATCTGTTCACTGCATTTTTTATGTTCCAATCTAAAGTATTGCATGACCGTAACTTTCTACATGCAATGAAGAACAATACCATAGAGGAAATTTGTTTTAAGGTAGATGACAAGTACGATTAAACATCTTTGTCTCTCTTTATGCTTCTTTTGTTTACTGTTCTCTTTTAAGATAATATAGATCATTCATAAATTGAGTCCATCATTCACCTCGATGGACAACTACTGGCAAGAATCAAATGAACATGCAATGTAATCAACGTTGAGCTAGAAATTATGAAGATTTTTCGGCTTTACTTTATATTATGTATGTTTCTTTACTTTCTAATCGGATTTCTATCATAACATTTTCCATCCTGTTTCTTCTTTCTCGTTCTATTTAGTGAAGAGAAGAAGAGGAGAAAAGAAGCTATATATTTTTATTAAACGATGGATGCACGAAGAAGAGAAAAAAAGCGGCGAGAAGAGCCGAGTTTTTGTCTACACTTCTAACCGTACATAGTAGATTTCTTAAACAGAACCTCATGCACTTGAAATTTCTACGTGACACAATCTACGTTCGATTGCAGTAAGTGTTGTTGAAAAAGAGGAGAAGAAGAAGAAAAAAATCGTTCCGAACAGTTCAACATAAATCTATTTTTGCTTTCTTTTTGTGTAGGAATCTAATTATTCCTTTAGAAAAGATTCTATTTATCCTAAGTAGAAAAAAAATCATGTTATATAAAGCAGAAAAAGTATTCGTTGAGTATTTTCTATTTAAACCTATTGTATTTTGTATGTTAGTCAATAAGAATGTGAGACATTGTGTCAATCACAACTCTATTTATTATTTAGAAGAATGCTGGAAATAACGAGAACGAGGGAGTAAGAGAGAGAGAGAGAATAATTAAATGAGTATAATAAACGTTCCTTCATATGAGCAAACGAAACACTCCAGATAAATTTTATTATCCATTCTCCTCTTTTGACTTCCGTTCATTTTTTGCTCAATCGTTTTTAATAAAATAAAACAGTCGTTTAAATACACATAACACTTTTCCGAGAATTAATCGTTTTTCACTGTTGGACGTGCTACAATAATAAATGCATGGTTGTCTGTAAATGATGAGTAGTTTTTCTTGTAAGAAAAGAGCGGAAGAGAATTCTACAAATGATCATTTTCTTTCTCTTTGACCAAGAAACAAAGACATCATTATATCATACGTATGTATCTATTTCTTTTTTCTTTTCTATTTCAAAGTGTAATTTGCTTAACATTGACAAGCAGAGTCCGAATCTAACACCGTGTGACATTCATTAGGCCCTTGGGGATTTGCACACGATTGTCGTTTTACAGTAGCAGAACGAAAGAGGGAAATTGTCTCCGTTATTTTTTTTTTCTACTTCTACTTTTTTTTCTCCTACCTTCAAAGTTCTCTTTCACGGTTTTTTTTCTTATATTTGATGTTGTTTAATTAAAACTGAACGAGCGAGAGTGCCGGTGATTTTTTGACTCTCACATGCAATATACAGCGCCCTGTCAGAATGCCTTTAAGCCTTTCCTTCATTTCAAAAAAAAAGAAGAGAACAAGGTTTCAACAATTGCTATTGCATCAACGAACATTGCTAGTCGATTTTCTGCTTCATCGACAAACTAGGGAAATTAGTATTTCATTTCTACAAGAGAGAGAGCGAGAGAGATGGGGGGAGGGGGGGGGAGAGAATGTTGCACCTTGAGTATGGGCAAATCAACATAACTCAAAAGAGGAAGAATGGAGCAATAAGTCGAATGACTAATTGAAATCCATAAAAGACGACACTTTTATGAGGCAAAAGGTAGTTGATCATCAACGAGATTATGATCGATCGATGGGAAAATGGCTGAAAGATTGAGTGTCGTACATACAAAGACGAGAAGAAGAATTTCTTTTTCTAATTGAACACTTGTTCAGTAAATTAATCTCTTTTTCTTTGGTTTAATATTTATAGATGACTTTTTTCATGGCTATCAGAACATCAACAACAACTTTGATAGTCTGTTGTTGTTAATGTTAGATGAAGGTATTCTATGATGAACATGTTTATTTATCATGAGCCGTTGCTTATTGGTAATGCTCATATTCATTATTGTTCGGTTGAAATCTAAATTCATGATATTGTCTTCGTCATTAAATCTTATTGAAGGTAAAAAGAACGGAAATTCGCCTAAAGACAGAAATGAAAACACCCTGCTCTACTCTTAGATTGTTTTTACGAAAAACGTATTCATACATCTTTACATGATTACAATGACTTACATGGCCGGTGGGTATCAGAATTAGATTGTTTAGATCGCTGTTTGAAATTAAAATCTCAAAAATGTCGGTCATTCGAGCATTGGCATTCGAAACAAGCTGGTTTATGTGTACACGCAAATACTTCTCTACGTGATCGACCATTAGCCACGAGGGTTAATCTTCTTGTAGATTACTATGAAGTTGATTGTCGAAAAGATACGAAAGGTTTGATTTTCGTTGTTGCCATCGAAATTCTTCTCAACAAATTGCTCTTTTAGCTGTACGATTGCAGACGATCAGCTGTCCAGGTGATCATTTAAACATTCTCGTTAGTTTGAACGGTATCGATCCGAATTATGTTCTACTTGGTGATAGTGATTGTAAACCTTTTTGGTCGAATGAAACACATGCACAATTCGTTACACACATCGATAATTGTTCATTGGTATGCGAAAGTATTTCATGTCATAGATTGCTTCGAAACAAATTCTTTTCATCTTTGATTAACATATTTCAATTGATACGATGTCTGGAGGGAAAAAGCATTTTATTTTGATTATATTTAGATATTAAATGATGCGTCTATTGTTGGAAAACTTCGTTGGGAAGGCATCGCAACAGACACGAATGAAGCGCGACACTATGGTCGATTCTTTCTTTGTCCAAGTGATATTCAACAGATACGTTTAGCACATCGAACATCATCAACAATAGGTGCCTTATTGCCAAAAACTACTCCATTGCCAAGCACTACTCCATCACGTCTGCCTTTACCCGTAGGTGAGAATGATGATGAGGATGATAATGATAATGACGATGAAAAATCAATTTCAAAAGATTATAAGTAAGAGAATGTCGAATGATATGTAATACTGAAAACGAAGAATTCTTTTCTAGAATACTATTACGATGGATTTTACATAATCAAACATATATCTGTCCACCTATATGTTCAATTTCGCTCTACTCATTGATCTATGTCTCCTTTGACGATGTTGCTTCATTATCATCGTCATTTTTCATCGATTCATGTGATTTCGTAGCTCTATATCCGTACACAGATTACCTACAAACACGTCGATTGATCTCTGGAAGGTAAACAAACTTCTGTCGATATGAGAAGTTTTCTTGAAGAAAAAAAAGGAAATATTTCTACTTATTAGTTGTTCTGCTGATCCAACTGTGATCCATTTGTCATCGGAAATGAATTCTTTATCTACATTTCACTATTCTTTCTATCTATATAATATTCTTCGCGAACCAATCCCATTCGAAATCCAATGTAAAATTTCCAACCGACAGGAATCATTTGTAAATAAACATGTCAGATGTTCGACAACAATGAACAATGATCAGTTAGCGATAGTCACAAGTGATTATTCATCTGTATCATTTCGTTCGTCACCGATTGATGTTCTGACAAATTTACCGTCGAATCTGACAGAACGAAAGAAGACTCCGACGTCAGGTAATTCTTTTCTCGAATGAATTCTTTCAATTGTATGGAGAATATTTTCTATTCGTTTAGTTCCAGCTTCTTCATCCTTCATTCTTGTCCAACGAATTCAATACTTTCTATTTAGCTTTTCTCTTCTCTTTTCACATTGGGAGATATTTTAACGATAAACACTCAAAATTCTGATTTGGAAGAAACAACAGACCTGTTCGTTCTCCAAATAAAACCGTTTTTCAGCCATAAATTATTCCATCGTTTTAACAATTCTACTTATAAATATTTAACTATGTTTGCATATGACAATGGTTGTCTCGTGTCGATATATTACTTCTGAATTATAAAAACAAAATAGATACATAGAAACTCGGACTATACGAGAACTCACAGACAAGTTCAATTGTACATATCGATCTTCTGAAATGAGCCATGGTCTTAATGGCTAGCAAAGATTTCATGACAATCTTATTAATGAATGACAATATGAAAAGAAAAACAAGTTGGGAACTGTATTTAATGTATTGTTTTTCCTTTCTTGTGATTGTTTCTTTTATTGATTCTATGAACTATTTTTCAATAAAGAATGTATTTAGATTGAAACTGAATAGAAACATATCATTTCTTTGGGTGTAATCTATGAACTTGTCGGATGTTAGACATTATTCAATTGAAAGTTCTATTAATGGTATGATTCTGTTGATTACTGAGAGATGATTTAATGTTATTACACTCACAATGATTTATCTTGCGGAGTAAAGAAAATGGTTTGGATAAAAAGCGAAATATCTCGTGGGAGATAAGATTGATTTGCTTTCAAAGTGAGCCAGTCTATTGAGATGTCTAGTATCAAGTGAATTTCTCTATACGTGAATTGCACACGTGTGTGTTTAGTTTCCAACATACTGAAATGAAACATTTTAATTTGTTTTTTTTTACATTAGTAATAAATCTCACATGCTGTGAATAGTATCCAGGATTTCAAAGTAAATAGAAAAACATCAAGTATGAAAAGTAATACTTGAATATATGAGTATGTCTACTCACTACTTTGTCTCTCTCCCTCTCACGTAGTCCTTGAAATGAGTGCGAATCAATCGAATGTATACAGTTTCCTCCTCCTCCTCCTCTTCTCGAATCATTTCGTGGATTAATCTCCATTATTAACTGTAGCATTTTTACTGCCATCGTTTGTGGCGTCATTTTGATTCATACTTTCTCATACATATTTGGCGCAAATCACAACATGAGTACCAACAAAACGATAAAAAAAAGACGAGAGAAAAATATATACGAATAACCATGAATCATCAGGAAAAGTGGATATATAAATACGAAACGTATTAACGAGTTTTGATATATTTACCTCTTTTATACAGTTTCAACATGAAATTCGTCCTTTTTACTCTACTTGCACTTATTATTGCAATTAATGCGAATCCAGTGTATCGAAGGTTAGTTGAAATTTATTGAAATAAACCTCGAAGAAAGCTTTTTTTTTCTACTTAGCTGTAAATGTAAAGCAGTTTCTAATACAGTTCACTTTACATTTCACTCATGGGATATATCCTCGTGCACCTTTTGCTCATGTAAAGATGCAGCCATGGCAAATTGCGAACAAGCTTGTAAGAGTGCAGTAGAATCATATGCAAGTACTGGATGTGGTAAAACAATTAAAGGCAGTAAAGTGAAATATGCATGGGATGCTGGTTCATGTTCAAGTGGTATCAGCTCAACAGAATATACGTGCGCTTAGATGCGAACAATCGAATTCAGCTACTTCATTTTTCTTGAACTTTTATGAAAACATCATTTTAATGTATTTAACCACATTATTCGAATAAAAATTCTAGCCGTACAATTTGAAAAATAGTTCTATGTATTGTCTTGCATTTAAGTTCTTCTCCTTGTCTACCATCTAAGTTATGTAGTACTTTTCAAATGTATTATTTGATCATTTGAATTACACTTTACTTGAAAAAATGAATGAGTGTATTGCTTCAATTAATCTACTTTGAAAGATCGAAAATGTTTGATCTTATAATAGATTTCTGTCAGATCGTATATTTCAACATGAACTTCTAGTGATAAAAGTTCGTTTTTACATATAGATTAACAAAACGGAACAAATATCATGCTTTAGGTAGATTCTAGGAGATACAGCCAGAAGTTTTTTTGAATGAAGATTAAACATCCAAAGAGAAACTGTATTAGGGTAGAAAAAAGAAGATTTCTCGATTAGAACACACTTTTTCATCTAACAGAAGAAATAGATTCAGTTGTAAATTTATCACAACGCAGCATCTGAAGTTGGTAACTGTTAAAAGGCGGTACGAGTACACTTGTAAGAAACAATCCTGTGAACTATCCATTTTCTGTACTGTTTTTTGTGTATGAGTGAAAATTCCATCTTAACGTTGTCCACTAGCCGTCAATGATTTAGAAGTATGAAGCCATGTCGGTGTGTATAAATGCTTTGTTTATCGTGCGACGGACGCGTGGCAAAAAGGACCGCACGTTATTTTTCTTGGCGCGAAGCTGGCCAGAGTGAAATTGAAACTCTACTGTAATTTTAGGTAACTAAAGAGAATGTTTATTATGAACATGATTAAAGATTGACGATAATCGCACACATGCCACGTATAAAAATACATAGAAAACGAATGTCATTTTGAAAAATTAAAGATCTCATCATGAAGTCGTTTATAAGTAAATGTGTCCTAAAGTTAAGTGCGTCGTAATTTTCGAACATCGGTCCCACCAAAAACAAATATCTCGGCTGAAGTAACTGTCCTAAGTTGAGAATCTAGACTGTTTATTTACATTCATAATTGAATCAATACAAAATATTTCAGTTGAAAAGTTATATGCAGACATGAAAAGTTATTTGTCGTAATAGTTGTCATAAACTACAATAATGACGAAAACACTGTAATTTGTCAATAAATATTTGTCTTTACTTTCTTTCAAAGAATCTTACCAACTGTACACATAATTACCTATTCCTCGTGAGCTATGAATTTCATGTCGTCTTACTGTAATCTTCTGTGTCATTTATATTGTTGAACAATAATATCATTTTACACACGAATCTCTGAACAATATCTTACGGAGATAGATATTTCAAAATTTTCTGTGACATTTCGTCTATTACTCGTGCAAGTCATTACTCATCATATGCTTTGCATTCTCCGACATTTTTATTTCTTCTAAATATAGGTCTATAATCTATAGGGATATTCCGATCACAAAAAAAAAACTTGAGCTGATGAATGCCTCAGTACCCTTGATTTTTCTTTTCTTTCGAAAAGCTAATAACTTATAATTAATTCCTCATGTAGAAAAAAACAAAAAATTACTTTCATATAGCTTAGTAGTAGAATCTAACGGTCTAAAAGAATATGCAAATAAATAAGTATTTTCTCTTGACAAACACTTTATAATCAATCACATAGCTGTACGATTTGTCTTTTGATTATGTCGAGTAGTCATTCCTTTGATCTATTCAAAATCACACGAGTTAGTTCAGTCGGTTTTTGACATCAGATTATCTTTATCGAATAACTTGTTAATTGCATTTCTCAATTGACAATTATGCGCCATCACAATTGAATAAATAAGAAAAAAAAACATCTTAAATGTAAATTAAATAACAGTTGAAATTCGAAAACAACCATTCTTGTTTTTTTTATCATGCTTTCCCATGGTTTCCTCTTGCCCACTCAAGAAAAATTCCGACAAGATAAAGCACTCATATGATATCAATTTTCTCATATAAAGATCTTCAATACTGATCATTTAGTTAGCTTATCTCACCCGTATATATCTTTTTTTAATAAACTACATGAAACATAGATCGTATCGAAATACATTCAATCTTTTCTTGTTTTTGATTTGATTAATTGACAATGAATGGCATAAAATATTCGAATATTTTGCACTTTTATTATATGAAATATTTAGAAGAAGAAAAACAGCATCTTTTGCTCCCATTCTTTCTCTCCAGTACATTAAGATGCGTATGATATAGTCGTTCTCTCGTTATTCATACACATGATTTTTCTTCTTTTTTCTCTTTTTTTTTTCTCGTTCTGCTCGTTCTCTCGTCTTCATCCTTTACATTATACTTCCTCGCACACTGGCCTAGCTTTGTTTTACATTCAATGACAATTCCTTGTTCTTCGATGTGACGTATCTCTACCATTTTTCAATCAAATGGCTACAGCACGAAATCTTTGCCAACATTCAGATATCGATGGTACACAATGCACATCAAACGACTATATCTCATGTCCACATTGTCAATTACAATTGTGTCTTAAACATTTGAATTACCATCAAGAATTACTTCGTTCAGATCTCTTGGATCTTACTGATCAAATTGATGAAGTTCATTGCAATCTGAACAATCTTATATTTGACTCAACTAATTATCGACAAGAATTATTTGAACAACTGGATCAATGGTATCGTGAACGCATTGATTATGTAAATAGACTTTATTCGGAAAAAAAGCAGGAATTACACATGCTATGTACACAAGCGTATACTGAATTTGAAATGTATAAAGACAAGAAGAATAAACAATTAAAAGAAAACTTATTGAAACAACTACAGAAAGTTTTAAAACAAAAACAAGTTAATATCGATGATTTCAATGAAATGAAAATGAAATTAAACGATATCGAACGAGGTTTAAATGAATTAAAATACTTACTCATTGATGTCTATCCAGATAATACAATGATGAATATACATTTTGTCAAAAGACGTTACATTGAAGCAGCGAAGGTAAGTCAATTACACTTTTGCAAAAGAACAGAAGAAAATGATTTGTATTTATGAAAAAACTTTCCTCATTCAACCTAGATTCATTTCTTTCTTTCATCAGTTGCATCATAATTATTAATGTTGTTCTTCAACGATAATTTTAACCTTATTTTTTTACGTTTCTTTTATAGCCATCATTTGATATTGATGATGACGATAATCAATGGGATACAGATGACGACGATGGTACGAATGAGAAAATAAAATCATCTGAAGATATTCAAATAATCGAACAAATGTCCACACCACCTGATATCATTATATTACCTTCACTGAAAACAACTCCTTCATTGTCTTGTTCATCAACGACAATTATCAAGAAAGAACCATTGAAATTTATCATCAAACGATTGCAACAACCAACAGCATCAACGAAAGTCAAATATAAATTGCACACGGTAGCGACATCACCATCAGTGCTTCGAACATAATATATATTGCAAATATGTTATTTGTTTTTCTTATGTGTTTTTTTAGTAAAGAAATCAAAGCATATCGACGAAACGAAAAGTTATTTTGCTCATAAACGATTCATTTAAATATTTTTCTTAAACAGACATATCAATTCATAATTGATGTTTCTCGTACCTTCTAATGTACGATTTCTATGAGGCCAATAATTTTAATACGAAGAAGATTTTTTATCAAGATTACACTCGTTTTCACGTCTTGAGCTTTAATTGCAAAAAATAACTAGTTAAAATACTTCAAATACTTTCCCGCATGCTTGTATCAGAAAATAGAGAGTTATATGACGGAACTTCACATTAGTGATGGAAAACATCAGTAGAATAACTAATTTGTAGTACAAGTTGACATGCATACATTAGTGAATTATATTTGTAAGTAGGAGATACTTTGAATGATGTTTAAAATATAAAATCAATCCTAATAATAGTGTTCTGGTTCATATTTACATATTCAGTTTGTCTTGAACTTGATGGATTCCAGGAATTCGTTGATTTTCATTAAATTAATTAACATTTGACATGATCGTTTCGAGATAAGATTTCTCAAACCAAAATTTGATCCAATAGATTCTCTTTTATACTATCAGAGAAGTTTTTCTAACGTGACCTATTTTTTTTCTGATGTATTTTCTCTTTTGTCAGAATAATCATTGGCATGCCATCGTTTCCTTTCTCTTTTGCTTATTAATGCATGTTATTATTCTCGATTTAATGCACACGCACCTCTATTCGATTTAATTTCATCTAGATGTTGTTGACGTTTGAGCACCTTCGACATTCCTCCTATTTCTTTCTTCTTCTTCTCACTTCTCTCGGACCATTTCTATGTCAATAAAATTCTATATCCGTTTCATTTCCATTTTCTTCTACTTTTTTAACTTTATATCTATATGCATGATTTGAATGAACGGGAAAAACTCACGTGAACATTTCTACTCAATTGAAACTACCGATCATAGCTAAGCAAAACATGACATCGGCAACAACAAATGTATTCGATCGACCAGAACTACTTGATAATCAAACTCGATTGATTCTCTCCGCTCATGTTAAACCAAAACGACTTGTACGTAGTGCAACGCGTTCAGCAGGACCCTCCAGTACACATTTTGATTCAGACCTACCTATGGCTTCCTCTTTCACACCAGAGATCAATGATGATAGCCATGAAGATATGCAACTTTCGGTTCAAAATACTCTTAATTACGACACAGATATCGAACAAGAGGAAGAGCCTAAAAAAGACTTTTCCTGCAAAGGTTTGTATTTAGATCAATGTCATCGTCATGGTGTCATTCCATCCACATATTTCTTGCGACATATTGATAATAAAAGCTTAACTATTCGTTACTCAGGTTTAAAACCAATCAATATTAAAGTGATGATACCGTCGTTGAAAATGAATGCCAATATTACAAAATTAGATTTGAGAGATAATGGTTTAGGATCCAACGGTGCAACTTATATTGCGCAATTAATTGAGGATAATGGATTTATCACAGAATTAAATCTTGCTGACAATGATATCGGTTTGCAAGGTAGGAGTAAAAGAAAACAACAAACTTGAGTTTGAATGAATTTGATTATCGATTCATGAAATAGTTGAGGACATACGCATAGAATTCATATTTATATTTGACACTTTTACGGCTTCGGAGGATCAAAAGTAATCGATCTGTAAATAAATAAGCGAAATTTTTTGCAATTGAAATCAAATCTTCGCTAAACACACGGCTCTTCTTCTTCTTCTTCTCTAGGATGCATAGCATTGTGTTCAGTTCTACGTTCGAATCGAACAGTGCGAACGCTGTATCTTGATGGAAATCGTTTTCACGATGAATGTGCACCGCACTTTGCTGAACTCTTCGTGCACAATGACTATATAAAATATCTAAATTTAAATAAGAACTACTTCGAGAATGAAACAACTGGTCGTTTATTTGGTCAAGCATTAGCGGAAAATCAGACCATGGAAGAATTCTCCCTTGCATGGAATCGTCTACGTTCAAAATCATGTACATATTTGATCAAATCTCTCGCATCGAATGCATGTTTGACAACATTCGATCTGTCATGGAATGGAGCTGGTGTGTTAACTGCTAAGGCCATACTAGAATTCTTCAAAATCAATTCAACGTTAGAAATATTTCGATTGGACAACAATCAATTGAATACAGAATGTGCTACGTACATCGGACAAGGTTTAGCGCATAATGAAACCGTAAAAGTATTAACACTGAATGGCAATCCTCTCGAATCAAGTGGATGTTATGCTGTTCTACGTTCGTTAATGAAGCATCCAAATTCACAACTTCAAATCCTTGACTTACGTGGGATTATTGTAAATAAAGATTTTATTGAATTAACATCAGAAATCTCGACAATTTTACCACACTTGACCGTTAAACTAGGCAGAGAACGAGAATGTACGATTTAATATAACGATTTTTTGTCCATTGATAAAGAATAAAATTCTACGAATGCTGAACAGGAATATTCCAATGAAATATAAAATAATAAATTAGATATGATCTGCATCACATCGATGGCATTCTTCGAAAAATTTTATTAGTTCTCCTTTATAAATTTTACACAAGAAAAACATCAACTATTGTTTTCATTCTCGTCATCGTGATTACTGACGATGTTGAGTTGTCGGATGAATACGCGCGGCATGTCGATGCTGTGTCAGTGTAAAGAACTTTATAATTTTCTTTCGTAGATTCGATAATGGTAAGATACAAACGAATGGAAAGAATAGAATGACCAAATAACTGCAAAATTCTGCATATTTTTTTATTTCGATATGAACAGTCAATGCGAAACCGCAAAGCATTAGTAAAATCAGGACCGAGTTCGGAAAAGAGAAGATCAAATATAAAAATGAAATGGATAACAATTGAACAGTCATCTTTCGATGCTTTCGCCATTGAACTCGTCGACGTACACGATGATGTTGCCAAAGAATGCGTAGAATCAAAGCGAGACTGAATAAAATTATAATCAAGTTCATTAACAGTTGATTTACAATCGTTTCCCAAAGACTGAATATATTGCTATCATACAGACAACTATTCATACATGCTGTTGTATAATAATTAACGACGCTGTTGCCACAAAGTGGAAATAAATAAGTAAAACCATACCAAATGAAACAATAAAGTGTCAGACAAATCGGTGGGAGATAGTGAATTAGAAAACGATTGCTTCTTGTTGTGAGCCACCGATCATGAAAAATTAGAATATGTCGCTCTATAGAAGTCCAAGCGAAGAGCACGGCTTGCATGATAAACAATCCCCAATCGATGAATGTCCATATACTGCAGAATATCCATGATCTTTGCCAATATCCATGATGAGTGTAGAAAAAGAGCATCCACGGATAAATAGTTAGTTGACATATGAGACAAATGCAAAGAAGAAGAATAATCATATGATTATGAAGAGCATGACGTTGATGTTTATTGAAAAGTAGATAATAAAGAACAAGAAATGAACATAGACTTGATGGAATGAGAAAGAATATGTATGTCCAAAATTTGAAATAGGGAAGTAAAGAAAGAGCATCCATATCGTTTGTTTGTAGTCGGAAACAAGAATGAATAGAATACTTCTTCATGAAAGATAATTCAAATTGATAACTTTCTATCCATTAGTCTAGAGGATTTTACACTCTGATGAACGTTATGATATGTACCACCGATAAAATAGTATAGTAAGATTACATTGGTCTCATAGAGTTTTTCTCCAACCAAAAGGTTTTCATCTACTACAAACTAACTCGAAAAGAATGAGAATAGTAAAATATCTGAGTAAAATAGACTAAGCACAATCACAATTTACTACTAGTTGTTCGTTTCGATGATACTGCTTTTCGATTTCTGCTACTCAAGTTTGTCGTCAACTGAGAATTAGGTAGAGGTAAAAATACAGAGCGTATACTTGGATCAGTAATACCAATACGATACGGATTATGTGAGGGTTGAGATTGAGAATTTCCATATGTTACTTGAATATCCGATGTCGTCCAGGGAAGTTTTCTTTTCGGAATGTTTACCGTTCTCGAAATGTCTTCATCGCTCAAAGCGATTATTTCATCATCGTCCAGAACAGTGTTACCGTTCTGTCCGTTGTCTTGTCGAAGTGATGATGATGATGTCGTTTGATTCTGTTTGGATATCGTTTCATCATTTTCATCGTCATCGATGCTGATGATTTCAGTTTGTAGGGTTTTGTGATTATTATTTTGATCTCTTGTCTGTAGAGACCCATTTTGTGTGGTTTCATCAAGATCAAGACTAGTACGACGTTCAGTTGGATCATAGGTGGATGGTGAGAAGCGTACAGTTCGTTTCGATAGTACTTCAACTGCAGTGTTAGTTGCCTCTTTTCGAGCTTTTCGCTTTACACGACGTTCCCATGCTATATCGAACTCTTCATCAGACGAATCGTCATCAACACCGGATGTCGTAAGTTTTCCTGTCGACATTGTTAGCAATGATTGATTTGTTCGGATTGAACTAAAGTTTAACATTTCAGCATAAACTTAATCTTTCGTTCTAAAATCATATTACCTTGTTGTGGGTCGTTCATGGTTATTTAATGACGCGCTCACTTCTAAAATGGGTCGTTTTGGTCCAAAAGGTTTCCATGACAGATCACATTCATCTTCTTCAATGTACTCCATACCTAATTGTGTTTCCGTATGTTCAACATTTGTATACGATCTTGAACGTTTAAACGGATTATTTCGCGATCGTTGTTTTCCACCTGGGACTGTCGATGTATCAATGATATCCAAAGTAATCGGTCGTGATGCTTTACCCTTCAGTTTTTTTGTAAATATTGGTGAACTTTGACGGATTCGATTTTGTCCCGGATGATGATTTTCACGTGGTTTCATACGAATACGTAATCGGCTGCCATTGTCACCATCGATATGTTGTTCAAGCGAGGAATAAGTTGGTGAAAGACGCAATGCTTGAAGAATTTCATCGTGAAGATTCACTTTGTCGTTTTGTGTCGAATTATTCATTAATGCATCACAGATGTCATGTATACGTCCTAGTTCGCGATCAAATTTTCGTTTATATTCATCGAGATCATCGTGAATTTGATCAATTATCTGACGATGACCGTTAGAAGAATTACTATTTTTATTTTGTGTTACTTTGCATGATTGTTTAAGAATATTACTTTTTAAATCTCGTGTCCATTTTAGTAGATGATCGAGTTTTGCACGTAAAGTTTTCTGTTCATTTGAATAACCACGAAAACATCCGGAATTTTGATTCGATGTTGTGGTCATTATCAATATGTACGATTAATCGTTCAACTATGAAGGATGTTCTATTTATTAGTAAAAATGATCGAAAAATTGAACCAATGATCGCTCTAGGATGCATTTTGTAATCCAAAGTGTAAACAAACAACGTCAATCTTAGATTTAGCAGATATAGACGAAGCCTTCGACTATAGCTTATTCACGAGAAGATAAGATGTGAAGTGAAGGATGATGTTTCCTTCCTTTCGAGAAAATCAAAAGTATAGAACCAGAGACATCTGCCGATGACGATTGTTTCAATAAATTTATCCATTAAATGCGAAGTAGCAAAACAAGAAAACGAAGTTTTTATTCATTAGTACACAATGAATATCCATTTAAGAACTATTGTGATTCAATTTGAGAAGTTTCAAGCGAACTCTGACTGCAGCCGACAGGTTATATGTGATTTTTTTCGTCGATCTGTACTAATGAATGTGATATCGTGCGAAAGCAATATGTATCGACGATAGATTCATGAAATTTTCGATTGCAGACACATACAATAAGACACGATCAGCCTCTCGTCACTAATCTGTTTCTATTAGAAAACCTTGAGTAAGTGTATTAACATGAATGAATACCTACTTCCAATGTGTAAGTTTCCAAATCTTTCGTAATTCATCACAGGAAGAAGCATGTATGAGTGGAGTAGGAAATATATACTATCGAGTTTGCATGTCTAGCATAATGTTCATCAAATTATAAATTCATGATAGATTCTCATTAGCAATAGTAAATGATAGAAACAATTGCTCTGGAGTTCGTTCAATAGAATAATAAAACATTGAGATGACCCTTGTACTAAGTAGAATATCGACAAAGTCACTACAACGAAGATATGCATTAGTTTGACCAACTCTTTTGATTATCTAACCAATGAAATACTATAACTGAATTACTAATGAAGTATTTATTTTTTTCTATATCTCCATCTAATACCAACCGAAATGGATAATTTGAATAATGATTTATTCTTGAAGTAATTCTTCACGAATACTCTAGAACAGATTTGTTGTATTGAAATTTCAAAATCTTCTTTTCCATTTTTGCCCTTCTTTCACAAGTTCACATTGCTTCTGTTCCTTAACCAAGATGCGAATTTGACAATATTCGCAAAATAATTCGTTCGCATTATATCTTATCTGCCTGTTTGATCATTGCCTTGTATTCCAAATAGTTTTCTAGCATTACCAAAGCAATAAACAATACAGTTTTTAAGTACACATCTTCTTTAGAGATGAAAAGAATGACGAAATTTACATAGACGTGCTCAATAATTTTTTTGGTATCTGTTTTTCCTACTGATTGATGGTTATTTCTCCTGTAAAGAATTCATCGTTTAAATTATTTCCTACAAAGTAAACCAAATGGTAAATAAAGGAGAGATTCATCTTCTTCACTTTGAACAGTTCCGAGACTGTTTTAATCATGAGCAAAGAAAAACTGTTCAGATATTCAATGAAGTAGAAGAAATGAGAATCAATTTAAATACATTTAGGTTTTTGTTTGAATATGAATTGATCAAAACTGTTTAAAATTCTAATTTTTTAGTTGCTAGAATGAAGGTTGAGTACAAATATTCTTATTCCTTAGTACAACGAAAATTCAAACATTCACATATGCTCTATTGTTTCATCGACTAACTGATTCGATAGAAATGTCGATTGAGATCATGTTCGGACAACTCTCTATGCAAGAAGTTCGATTATCTAGGCAACGTATTCGTTAGCAAATTGAAAAATAACATTACTATTTACATCGAGATCGTTAATATTAATGTGTCTCGATAGAAAAATAATGGCAATGTTTTGTAAGTTAGAAGAAATTCAAGTATACCATTGACATCACACAATCGATCGATTGTCGAAAAGAAAAGAGCTGACTTCTCGAAAAGAATCATTTTTGTGTTGTGTCAATTGACACTGAAACGTTTTTCTTTTTAACATTGACTTATTCAATATTATCCTAAGTTGTTTTCTAATTGTTAACAATTCTTACCTTGTCTGTCATATATCTTAACATGACAAGAATAATATTAATGACATATATAATGACAAAAGAGCTTACGATCAATATATCATCTTCATTGTCGTGTAATCAACAAGATTCGACATTCAAATTAATAGATTGCTTCGTTTCTTTTCCCTATCATTAATAAATCATTGGATATTCTTATAGGAATTTTTATTTCCAACACTATAATCGTTTTATAAACGTTACAGGTATATGCACGCCCGAAATGAGTACTTTCGCCGAGGACATTTGCAGTTGCCAGGATTAAACGCAAAGAAATTCTCAAAAGAATTATTGTCTTTCAATTACACAACCGTTGTCAATCTTTACCGTTTGATCACGGCAGTAGGTAATGGTTAAGCAACGATCTTATTGTTCGATTACATCATGATTTTGATAACGGTAACTGTTAGTCACAATAGAACATTTTTCTCATTCAATTTCCGTACGTCAATCGTTGTCAAGGTTATCGATGATTGTTTCTATTGTTTGATGCTATTGGACACAAATCCAAACTGTCTGGTCTATCTAACTTTTGATGAGCTTTTCTTCGGGTTTCTTTTTTTCCTTCTGGCAATAATTATTCCACTCACGTAAAGAAGTTTATACCGTCCTACTACCCATTGTGCTATTTTACCTATGCAAAGCAGAAGAGAAAAAAAAAGATTTTCTTTTTCTCAGTCTGCTGCCATTCTGTTTCATAGGTAATTAATTTAGCGACGCTTCTCTCCTTCTCCTTCGAACAAGCCAATATATATGTGTACATACAGCATAACGAAGGTGATGATGGAATGAAATAGAGAAAAGAAAGAAAGAAGAAGAAGAAGAAAAAACGAAGGCAAACTAATGCGCATGTGTGCCGTTCATTTTTTTTCTTCTTCATCGTTTCTCTTTCTTTTCTACTGTCTACTTTTCTGCTGATAGTAGTATTTGGTGTGTCAGTAATGCAATTGTAAAACGGTGAGAGTAAGAACAGACGTCAGTTGGTCTTTGTCTACTTCAGATAGACAAATCTCTATGGAAGAAAATCTTTTGAATGAAATCGAAAATTTTACATCTGTTAAATACCTCGATGATGTGACTAATAACGACATTTGCTGTAACGAAGATGGACAAGTAAGTTTAGTTGGATAAGTAGCTTACGAATGAAATAAGATTTGATTTTGTGTAGGATAATGCATTGATTAATCAATTAGCAATTAAAGATCGGCAGTTGATCTTGGCAGCGAAATGTGGTAAAGTTTTGTTAGAACAAAAAGAAGAACTCGAACGACAAATCGATATAATCACTCGAGATTATCAACAAAGAATCGACGTATGCAATGTCGAATTGGACGGAAACATAGAAATTCATGTTTGTTGTATCTTCTAGTCACTGGAACAAGAACGACATGAATTACGTCTACTCGTTGAACAAGTGCAAAGTGAATGTGAAACGAAAATCATTGAATCGAACGAAGACAAATACGAATTATGTCGGCAATTGGATGATTTTCGTCGCGAACAGCGTCTTCACGATGAACAACAGACGCACACAATTCAAGAAATAACTGAAATTAATTATAAACTATCACAAGAATTACAAACTGTACGTGCTATTTTTACTTGAACATAGGAAAGTTCAAGTCGAATTGTTTTCGTTATCATGTAGAGTCGCACAACCGAATCGAGATTGCAAGAACAATTGAGAATATTACGACAACAATCTGATACCGTATGTCAAACGAATACAGAACAAACACATCAATTGTATACCGTAAAACAACAGGTAAAAACAATCGTTTTCTCCTTAAGTATTTCAAGTAATAACAAAGATAAGCATAGTTCCATTAAGATTTGCACCAAAATAGTGTCTGAAGTGCATCCAGTTTTGTCCGGTGGAGGAAAGTATATTTTCATCGCAATAAAATTATCATCAATAAGAAAAATTTTTCATTTTGATGAACAGATTTGTTTTTCAAACATAGAAGTAGACAGATCTCATATCGATTTTCAAGTTAAACATCGAAACAATCTTTAATATCAATAGAACAACTTTATTTTCTAGTTCGATAATCTTCATAGTCAACATCTTCAACTGGAACTTGATCATCATCTACTACTCGAAGAACGTGATACGTTAGCACATAAACTGGACGAATGTCATCGAAAATATGTTGCTATCGAAGATGAATATCGTTCTTTACAAGAAACAGTCAGTGAATTTATCAAGATCTTTTCTTCTTGTTTATCCGTACTTTTCAAATAGAAATTCCAAAATGAAAAAGAACTAAACGATGCACATGAATTAATCCATCGTCTGTCGCAATATAATCCAGAAAATCGTGTACCGACATCATTTATGCAAGAATTACAAGATGATTTCGGTATCTATCCACATCCAGCTACTCGGCTGAATTCAACGGTCATTGATGAAGACGATAATGTTATTGAAGATAGTCCAATGGAACAAGGAGAACACGCTGATGATGATGATCATCATCATGCAGTTGAAACATCGCAAGTACAAAGCAATTCATTCATTAATGAAAAATGTCTGCTAGACGAACTTCTCCAAACAGAAGAGGTAAAAGGAAGGACTCTCTCTCTCTTTCTCTGGTGGTGTATTCATTCGAATTTCCTGAATGATAGACGGATACAAGATCATGCAGAATGAGAGATCAAGGATATTTCCGATAAATCAACTTATTGTCAATGTCAAAGTTCATCTTTTGATTTGTTCTAGTTCAAACGTGAAATTGTTCTTGTCTACAAGCAATTACGCTCTCTTTGTTTGGAGTTAATTTATATTCATACTCATACCTATTCGAATAATATATCGACAACATCTTCTTCGATCAGCGATACTGTAGATAAAGTTTACGATCGTCTTCAAAATGGTTGTTTAATCAGTATATTATTCGAATTGAAAAATTTAATCAAAGATATGATTGAACATGAAGATGTGATTGAATTCAAAACTGAAAAAGATATTGCACCAAATTCGAAAACTATCCTTCCATCGCCATCGCTAGCGACAATGAATAGTTATACATCAGCTTATGATGATATGAATTTTATACTTGTACCTTCATCTCCGCAAATGTAACCAACAATAATTTTTCTTTTCGTTTTTCGTGTCTTTCTGCATAATAATCTCTGTTTTCGCTGTTGTTGTTGTTTATATTCAATTTCTCTACAAGATTTTTTTGTACTTTTGTGCATAGAGCTTACAAATATATTTCATATTTCATTTGGCAATAATGTCATCATTTAACGTTGATATTAACCCCTCTCGACTAATCTCAATCATAAGCGAACCTACCTAATCCATATATATAACCACGACAGGCGGTGTTGCGCACACTCATCGCGATGAGCCACAAGTATTGACAGAGTTGATTACTAATAGACGACAAAATCTGACACCATCGACGGGAAAATTGCTAAGACTTGACGTTGGTTTCACTACTGGTTTATATGAACCGCCAAAACGTATACTTGTTGTTTGTTCCAGCCATTCACGAGGTGTATATTTAAGTGAATTCGCTGAGTTGTACAATATACTACGAAGAAAATTTCAAGGTAAAGAAGGTGTTGAATTTGTCATTGCTTCACCGAAAGGAGGATCTGTAAGTAATTTTGTTTGAAATTCTTTTTTGCATGACTATATGCGTTCTGATGATCTTGAGATTCCGATTGATCCGACATCTCATCCACGTGCCGAAATTCAACGCGAAGAGTGGTCATCAGCGATACGTCTGCTTTCACAACCATCGCATCATCTTCTAGATGATCAGCATGCTCATGATTATGACGCTGTTTATTTGCCTGGAGGACATGCGCCAATGTTTGATTTAGTCGATCATCCTCATTTAAAACAATTATTACTAGATTTCGATATGCAAATGAAACCTATTGCTGCGATATGTCACGGTGTTGTTGCACTAATCAACGTTCGTCGAATAAATGATACGCATTCATTTATTCAAGGTCGAGTCCTGACCGGCTTTTCGTTAGAAGAAGAATTGCTTTCGACCAATGAAGGCGAAAATCTTGTAGAAAAGAATCCATTCATCTTGGAAACAAAACTTAAAGATCACGGTGCCATTTATATCAAAGCAAGTCCGAATAAAGAACATGTCATTCAAGATGGCCTACTACTGACCGGACAAAACCCAACAAGTACTAAACAATTAGCCCATCGTTTTAGTGAATTGATTGAGCAATGTGCTGCTCAGAACTATCAACAAGTCAATCTAACTTCATCCCTACCGAAGACAATCATAACAAGTCATGTTGCACTTACCAACAGCAATCCGAGTTTATTATCGCGATTGAAATTAGCTCATCTCGAATACATTCAACGACACCAACATCTGATTGTCTTTAGTGGATCAACATTATTTACGGATACGTCAAATCTGACACATCAAGATTCATCAACAATGGTTATTCTATTAGCAACAAGCGATCTGAAACAAGCACAACGTTTTATTGAACATGAGCCCTATACTGCTTCGAAACAAATATTTGATGTAACTCATATAAAACCATTTAAATCGTTATTACCAAGTGCGAACAATCAATATTTGTTGAATTATCATATCCAACAAGAGTTGTTCAAAGCACATCATCATCAAGCACGTAATTGAACATTGATTTATTTTTGTATTCAATCCAGCGTTATTTTTTATTTGTTTTTTTTATAAAAAATATAAGAAAAGGATTTCTTTTTGTTCTTTTTGAAGTACTCATCGACGTTTCTTTTGTACATAAAAAGATATTTCAAGGTGAATTTATTCAAGTGTATCGTTGACGTTTTGACTATATCCAATTCAAACAATAAATTTGACATGTTTTTATTTCTTTCTTCTATTTGATAAATACGATGATATCATCGGGTATTACACTTTCTACTCTAGCAACTGCTTTGCATCCAACAGCTGATACTGTTGATCTCACTTCGACTAGTGGTGAACATGAACGTGGCATTCTTCATCGTTTACCTGGCATGACATTGATTGCAGAATGGCCACAAGGTTCATTTGTTGAAAATCTTGTTGCTAAACACGATGGTCATCTGTTAGTTACCGTTCATTCGTCGAATGAAATCTACGAAGTCAATCCTAATCTTTCCACAGCAAATCGAACATTAGTAGCGACATTTCCGGCAGGTCCAACAGGCATAACTGAACTAAGTTTCAACCATTTTTATGTCAATGTCGGTACAATTGGTGAACGAAATACTTGGAATATTTGCAGTCTAACAACTCATCCTGGATTGACACCAACGACAGCAATTAAACAAGTTGTCAATGTCGATTCAGCTCTGTTTCTAAATGGTCTTTGTGTTCTATCGTACGAGCATGGAACACTTCTTTCTGTTGACTCAATGCTTGGGAAAATATTTAAAATTAACGTTCACACAAAACACGTCGAATTATGGTATGAAAATGATTTATTAAAGAATCGATCACATGCTATATTAATGCCTGGTATCAATGGTATACGTCGATGTTCAGTTGATGGTTATCTCTATCTAACCAATACAGATCGTGCATTGATATTTCGTTTAGCTGTTGATCCATTTGATTATCGTCCTCGAGGACAATTGGAAACAATCGTACGAAATATAGTTTGCGATGATTTCACTATTGATTGCATGGGAACGATTTATGCCACAACACATGTGCATAATTCTCTCATGCGTTTAACACCTGTCAAGGATGGTGAGTATTTCAAGGAAGAAATAGGTACTTTAGCGGATGGATTAGCTGGTGCAACGTCGTGTGTGTTCGGTCGAACATATCACGATCGAACAAGGTACGGTTCACTTACCAACGTGATCAATCGGAGGGGAACAATGAGGATCGAAATCGATCACATTATTTCTGTTGTTTGATTAACGAAGATGAGTCGATCGTGTTACCTTAAACTAACAGTGAAGTATATTTGTTAGTCTTTGAAAAGTTCTTAACGATCTTCATGGATCGAAAGGCATTGAGACTATTTCTTTCACCTTCTCTACTCGTTCGTGATAATTGTTTCGTCTTGAAGTTCTGAAAGAAAAGAAAAACATTCCAGTCGAAATCATTGATTGAAATAATAATTGACGGACGCAGGAAACAACGAGTTATGTCCTTGTTCGAAGACAGAGAGCATAACCTTCACAAACAGGTAAATCATGTAATTCAGGACTTGATATTTTCACCTTCAAGTTTGACATTTACAACATAATCGAGAGAAATTTCTTTTGTCAAATTATGTCTCTGTCTGAAGGTTTTCTTTTCTTCGAAATAAATTACATTGATTGAAATTTATTTATTTTCCTTTGAAAAAACAAAAAATTATTGCAATAAACATTTATCGGATCGTTGTTCTGCTATAGAATTTATCATCTCAATTGGCTTTGTCAGTTCTCTCGGTAAATTCTATAGAAATAACGAAAAGTTTAGAAAATGAAATAATCTTCCAGATGTTACTCACAGAATTGTTAATCCATAATACGAATTTTTTTGATTCGGTTCGACATATAAACGAAGACGCTGTATATTCAAGGTGTGTATGTTGTTTGAGTGACTGTTGTGATATTGGTTTGGTCAATTTGTAAAAATGAAAGATTCCATTTTGGAGATGAAGAAAACGATCAATGATTGTATATACCAATTGAAAGTCATTCAAATGTATGACTAGAGATGTGAGTGATGGAAATGTTCGGGAGAGGATTTTGATTTGTGTTCGAGTGAGAATTCGGATTGATTCTTCGAGATATAAATATCGAATAGTTGGAAAGACAAAGAGTTCAGTGTAGTCGAATTGCAACAGTGTCAGACGGTCGATATGTGAATTTCTTGTCAGAAATATCTGAGCGGTTTCGTTTAAAAATGATTGACGTAATATCAGATGACGAAGATAAGCAAATTGATTAACATTTAGAAGTAATGAAAGTGTTGATTCGTTGGGAACATCGAGTATTTCAAGTTTTGAAAAAAGATTAAGATTATTGAATGGTATCTGTTTGTCAAGTTTTATTCGTTTTACTTTGGAATAAAACCACTGATCATTGGGTGCTGTGGACAGTGGCGGACACGAGCATTCGAGAAATTCATGGTTATCGAAAGAAGTTATGGTATAGATTTTATCTACAGTAACGATGACATACCATTTTTTAAATTCACGCCAAAAGTAACTGCAGAAACTAACGAAAATGTCGTGAATTCGTTCCGGTGAATCGACGAGTGAGGGTACGAATTCGAAACTAAATGCAAACTTTGTTAATGAAACGATTGTTGGACACGTTTCCCAACGAGTTCCATTGGCCAATTCATTCGACGATCCACGAATATTCAATGATAAATGCTTTAAATTGCCAAAGCGACGAAGAAGTCCATCGATTTCATCAAATCTTGTTGTCATTTTATCTAAGAACACTAAAGTATATCCTCCAATTCTCTAAAGCAAACAATCTCCTACTCTGCAACGTGAGATCCAATCGTTCTAATTGTGCCCAAATATTTACATCTGCTAACAATTGCAACTGATGATTTGCTTTTAGGATGATTTTCAATGAAACCAACGATGGTACGATTCGTTGTAATCGACGTAGTTCTAAGAAATTACAGATTCCAGCATCCAGTACATTGAGGCCATGTAATGGAAATGCCACATTGTGATCAAATATATCTCCGTAGGGTATCGAAAGATTTTTCAGAGCAAACATGTGAGTCAACGTTTGGCCAAGTAATAACGGTTCAGCGGATCGAGAGGTAGTCAATAACGATGAAAGATGTCTTAGCTTTGATAGATCGGAAAGAATCAGACGAATTTCTTCATTGGTAATAGATAAAAGTGTCAGCGATTGAAGATTGAGAAAATCTTCCAGACGAAAACGAGTAAAAAATAACTGCACCTGTTGAGGTGTGTGATCATCATTGGATAAAGTCAACGAGATAATTCTCGATAAGTCTAAATGGTTACAAATAAAATCAAAACGAGATTTCGAAATGCATCGTAGATCGATTGTTCGCGAACAATATTCATTTAACACAGCATTTATATATGGGCTTAAAGCGTCAAATGAATAGAAAACATCACTGTTCGACATGTATTGAAAGACCATATGAAGTATTTCCACGGGTAAATGATCGAAATATGTCAACATATTTTCATAAAACGGCTTCGATCTATCAGAGAAAGTGAAACTGATTAGATAAGTTATTTTTTAAAATGTGTCAATTGAAGTGAAAATCTCAGGAAAAGATAAGCAGTTTATTCAAAAAAAAAGAGGCAAAAATAAATAAAAGTTCGTTTGTTTATTTGTTCGTACATCATTTCCGAACTCGATGATAAAGAACGGTCCCTTGACTTCGAACTTGTTTGATCAAAAACACATTTAGTATAAAAAATATCATAGCGGGAACATAGACACCAGGTAAATCAGTCCAAAACATACTTAAACGGATTCGTCCACTGACCACTTCATAGACGTGGACGAACATATGTAATAAGTAAAAAGCTGTATGCATTGTAAATAATGGAAGTCGATAGGGAAGATAAAATGCAGCAACGATCATTCCACAACCAACAAGCAAAAATATACATCCAATATCACGAATAAAATGAACGTTTAATGGACCGTATTCAGGCACGCCAGCAGGTAGATTATGATACCAGTGCTCCGGGGCGATCAGCATCCACGAAGCATGTAGAATACCAACTAAACCAATGATTGAACATATAACTGTCCACCGATCATGTGTTCTAGTTTTAAGTATTACATGCTTCGAAGAAGTTGAATCAGATGAGGGTGGTGAATGTAATGATTCAGCACTTAATGAACGTCGATTCATTTTTTATTCAGATCAACAAAAAATGTACTTGTAGTTGACAGGAGAGGAGAGAAATATGGCAAGCGTATTAGTTGAATGGTATAATAGGAACAACAAAATAAGTAGGTTTTTGTAGATGGCGCCTGATTCTTAACGAAGATGCTCTGTTAGAAAAACTCTTTTAGATTATAGAATTCTCCTCTCTGTAAGAATAGTTATCGGTTTGTACAAAGTTTAACTATCATGTATTATTGATGACATATGATCTGTGTGAACTTTATAATTAATTAATAATGAATATGTATGAACTACGCATTTCTAATTACTAAATTTCTCAAATAGAATATGAAGACATTTTACATTGGTGCATTCTACAATAATACGAACTAAAAGTTTGGATATTCAATGAATGTTTAGTTGATCTGTTTTTATTCAGTTTGTTACTATACTTTTGAAGATGATTAAATATGTTTATAAATAAAACAATATGTCCTTGAAGCCTGCCTGATTTGTACTGCGATGTAACTATTTAAAAAGTAATTAATTTTTAAGAATTTCAACGCAATTTTCAATCTTCCCCCTAGCATTGTTTTTTTAAGTGATAATTTAACTACTGATTACATTGTTTTATCTCTGGCTGAGATTAATTGAGTAATGTTGGAAGGAGGGATATTTCTTTTTTTACCTTCCAGACACTAGATTCTGTATTAAAATAGCAATGATACTGAGCTTAGTCAAAATGGAATGAGACTAGATGCAGATAAGTAGTCGCTTTCAAGGAAAAGTCATTCTTTACTAAAAATAAATAAAAACTATAGTTTTATCCATCGATATAACAGAATCAGACAAATGCGCTTGTATTTACTTTTAATAGTTCCTACATGATTATGCAAGAATGAACGGTATTAGGAAACTACAATTAGAATACTTAGTTTTTATGTATTGATAAAGCTATGACGACTGAAGAGCTCTGTCTTTGTCATAAATATAATTTGAATAATCCGTTTACTCTATCGTTTCTTTTTATTCACAATAAAGCTTCATCACGTTTTTCTCCACACACATGATATGTTTAAAAAGTAATAAGTCATCATCAGCGATAAATTTTCAAGCATGAAATCTATTAAGACAGTTTTTGGAGTGATAACGAAGAGTCTTCTAAACGAAGGCGAATGAGTTGAGAGTCATTTTGAGATTCTCGATTAATCTCCTTGACGCATCACATCATACGGTGGAAAAATTCATTCAAGTAAGTTAACATTTTTTGAAAATTGTCGAGCATGACTATTCCAGTGCACTCATCTTCGCAGAAAAACATTTATTCCATTAGTAATAATTAAAAATTACGCTGATGAACCTAAAAATGTCTTATCCAGGCATAGTTGTAGATGAATAGAAAAGGTATTCGCGCCAATTAAATCTTTCGTGATCACATTCGATAACTGCTGGTCTTCACTTCCCTAGCATTGCTTCTTTAAAATGTATTAACATTTCACCACCAGACCGAACAAAATGAGAACACAGATGTTTTAGTATTGCTATTCTCTAGTTTTATGTAATATTTCAAATGTGTATTTCAGGCCTTTTACCTGTCACGGGTGTCTTTTCTATCATTTTTGGCATGTGTAACTTTGATTATAGATATCAAGATCGAAACACAAGTATTTGCACCAATTATGTCATCATTCTCATACATCTTGCAACAAATTACAATCTATTATGGTATACCCGTTCTAGCTGCTGGTTTGGTCGGTGGAACTCTCAGCAGTATTGTTTTTCTGAGTCTGAAAACCTTTCGGCAAAGTTCATGTGCGTTCTATCTAACGGTTATGTCCATAGTCAATCTTGGTCAGCTCATAACAGGCTTATTATCACGTATTATGATTAATGGATATGGCAGCGATTCAACAACTACTTCAGTATTCTACTGTAAACTTCGATATTTTCTTCTCCAATTTTGTACACTTTTATCATTAACTAGCATATCTTTGGCAACAATTGATCAATGTTTTACAACTAGTTTGTCGCCTCGTTGGAAACGATGGAATAATCTCAAAATAGCACATCGTTTGATACTTCTGTTTACTATTGTCTGGGCGTTACATGGTATTCTATATCTCGTATTTTTCGTTCAGATTTACTCACCTGATCTTGGTAAAATCACATGTGGTGTCACCGACGCTACATTCCTATTATATCATTCATACGGATATTTCCTTATTCTAAGTGGTTTCTTGCCCATTGGCATAACGATTCTGTTTGCATTATTGGCATTTTATAACATACGACGATCGATACATCAAAATGTGCCAATATTTCATCGGGAATTAGACAGACAATTGACTATGATGGTTTTAGTGCAAGTAGTAGTGAATGCTTTAACATTGCTACCCAGCAACGTCTTGACAGCAGTACTGAGAAATAGTTCCGCCATAAGTAATCCGGTAGTAGCAGCAAGGGTTCAATTCGCACAGAGTTTATCCATCTTGTGGTATTATTTGAATTTTACTGTGAGTAAAACAGAGCATTTATTCAATTGAATGTATAATATGAGTTTGATCTTGTTTAGAGTCCATTTTATATTTATCTGTGTGTCTCTGAACGATTCCGTCGTCAGTTTATCTATGTGATATATGGTATGCATTTCAATCGACGTAAACGTCCACAGATTGTCATTAACCAAATCGTACCAACGAATTAAATCCACCACCACATACCTATCAGTATCATCCGGTGATATAAAAACAACAAACCTATCCAATCATTTTTCAATTTTGTTTGATGTTGTTTTCCCTATACTAATATGGTGATGATTCCAATTTACTCAGCACTTCTTTATATTAATACCTATAGCAACATTTAGCACATTTTCTTTGCCTTAAAGAACAATTCTTTATTGTTAGAATTC
Source organism: Adineta ricciae (assembly GCA_905250025.1). Lineage (NCBI taxonomy): Eukaryota > Metazoa > Rotifera > Eurotatoria > Adinetida > Adinetidae > Adineta > Adineta ricciae. The sequence goes on from CAJNOJ010000036.1 coordinate 258,013, forward strand.
GATGATATTGTTCTTATAGAAAGCATGAAAATAAGATCACAATTCACTCAAAAACAGGCTGCATATCAAAGATCGCTTCTCTTACAAAAAAAACCCACTGTTCTAAACAATGAATCTGATTGACAAACATTTTTATAACAGAAAAAAAGACAACTCGCCTACTCTTACAGTTAAGACACACCCATCGGCAATTTTCAAGTTACCTTGGATCAGAAGCATAGTCAATCTTTACATTGTACTGCTCCGCGCCGTTTTCATACGATAAAAAAAAACCATACTTGAAATTTTCTAAAGGGAAGGCACTTTGCATACATTATTCCGCACGAGAGCAGCAGATTAGTCATATCAATTGAGATGTCGGCCGACTATTACGCACATAATTTTCAGTTCTTATTCACATTCGTTATTTTACGTCCAACGAAAATATGCTTTCAAATGAATCTGTGACCAACACGAACAATCATCCAAATCGATTTCTCTCGTCAATTGAAGCTTATGAAACAGTACCAATAGTTTCACTAGAGAGAGCAATTGAATCTCTCGTACCCATCGTTCCTCATATAGAACAACGAACACTAGTAGCAAAAACAAAATGTCAAAATCCTGCAGAGCATCTATCCATCGATGAATCAGCAGCTATTTGTCTCTATTCGATGGAATGGACACCATATCAGCAAAGTATTTATTTCCTATTGAATGCTGCACTACGTGAACGAGAACACGAGCAAATGAAACCATGGATTCTCTTCATGAAGCTTCTTCTCACAGCTCTCAATCGTTTACCATCCAAATTTCAAACTGTTTTCCGTGGTGTCAAATTGGATTTACACGGCGAATATTCTCGTGGTGATCTTATCATTTGGTGGGGATTTACTTCGTGTACAAGTACAATCAACGTTTTACAATCGAATAAGTTTCTCGGTAAAAAAGGCGAAAGAACACAGTTTATCATTGAATGTATCAACGGAAAAAATATTAGTAAACATTCGTATTTCAAATCTGAAAATGAAATACTTCTCATGCCGGGAACATGCTTTCAAGTTATTTCATTTCTTGACCATGGTCATGACTTCTATACAATACAATTGAAAGAAATTGAATCGATCTCGCCGAGTTCTGTTCCGTCTGCTGAAAGTCAAATGAAACAATTAGAAACACGACGCGATGTTTTTCGATTTGGAAAATCGTTAAAAGAAAAGGATCTGAACATGATCGTTCAACAAGAAATTATCGATTGTCAATGTACACATTTGTATTTAAAAGAATCAGATTTAACATCTCGATGTGCATTAATACTCGCCAATATTCTACATCATAATACTACATTGAAAGGTTTGTATCTCTTCAACAATCAGATTGGTGATTCAGGCGTGCAAGCATTAGCCATGGCGCTTTCTTTCAACAAAAATCAGACACTTGAAGAGCTCAGCTTGGGATGTAATTTAATAACATGTCAAGGCGCTGAGTACCTTGCTCAAATGTTAATAACGAATCAAACGTTGAAAGGTCTTTGGTTATCACAAAATTCTATTGATGATCGAGGAATACAAACCTTAGCAACAGTTCTTCAATGCCAGAATCGAACTTTACAAGGCTTATCGCTTGGATGGAACAAACAAATCAATGATTTGAGTATCGGCGCGTTAATGGATATGTTAAATGATAATCAATCATTGAAAATGCTTGATCTTAAAACTTGTAAAATATCTAGATCGGGTAAAAGTCGATTTTGTGACGTAATCAAATGTAAAAAGAATTTTCAATTGTTGATATAAAAAGCGAAGACTATCGACGTGTTAGTTCTAAATCATAATCTGAATTATAACTTGTCTGAATTTGAACTTGAAGACGTGGAATTGATCGATCTATTCTCATTCGATTCTGTTGAGTGGAGAACACATGCAATAGTCGTCGTACCAAGACATTCCGGAATGTTTGACTACATAGAATATTCACATAAAATGATTTGCTAAAATTCATAAACCAGAACCATCGTGCAATGTATGTGAATATTCTATAAAGTAATAAAGATAACCAATACTGTGGTTTGGAATTGTAAATCCCATACAGATAAAGAGTAACAAAGGGAATATTTAAAAAGACGGTCAAACAGTTTTGGGAGAGAAGCATGCGAATCAAATGTTGGTTTCCTTGAGTATAACGAACGTTCGACTGACGATTGCCGGCGGATAGCATTGCGGATGACGATTGAGGATGAGTTCGTCGATGAATTTGGTTTATATTACGAACAATGAGCAAACCGAAAAGAATTAAGAACAACGGGCTGACAATTCCATTGAATGAAGCAAAGAAATATCCATCGATGATTACGAATAATTGTTCATTATAGATGCGAGGAGTACATTGAATGCGATTGACTGAATTCAATCGAAAATCATATTCAATGACAGTATGTAAAGCAAAACCAGTCCAAACGAACAAGATTAGAAAAGCGAGAAGATAACTAATCTTTAATTGATTGATCTTATGCAGTCTATTAGATGATGAACTTGCACAAAATCGATCAATTGATGCGAAGATGAGATAAGTCGACGCGAGACAAGGTAGAATAAAGTAGAAATAATTTCCGAGTTTACACCACGCATTCGTCGAGTTGATCGAAGCAAAAAGTTTCGAGTTGAATAGACTGATTAAAGTCATCAGAATAAAAGAATTCAAGAAAGAAAAATCTACCAGCGAATTGAGAAGAAAATAGACTGAACAGGATTTGACTCGAAGACGTTTTTGAAGGAAAATCAGAATGTTTAATAAGGAACCAAAAGAACCGCACGTGTAGATTATAATAATCATATATTTGTCGAAAATGGGAAGAACGATAGCTGCCCGCAGTAAGTCCGGTGATATAGTCGTAGTTGTCATTATTGAAGTGTTCGACATTTCATGTATTTCAGATCTACGTTGACATAAAAAGAACTCTGATGAGCTTGTGTTTTTTGCCTCTACATCAGTTATTTGAGATATGAGATCAAACAAAAAGACAACGTACCCGATATGCCCAGTTCGTTTTACCTTTTGATTAAGTTTATATGATCCGAGATGATTTTATTAACCCCTTCGGTGATTATGTTAAAAAAAGGAGTAAGAGTGTTTACGTAAATACTCAAATTGACTACGGAAATATCTTTCCATTTAGAGATTGAAGATAATCGCTACTAAGAACGAACGAATCGCGCGATTCGAGATTTTTCTCTTTTTCCTCGATTCGCAGTAATAGTATGGCATTGAATAAATGCATTGTGTAGAAAGAAGTTCGTATGAAAACGAGCTGTTCGTTATACAGCAAGTGATAAACGAACATTTTTTTATGCTTGAGTGAATAGTCCTAGTTCATTTATGATGAGAGTTAAGTATGGCTCCTCATTTTATTGTGGATTATTAATTGTTCATTCTACGTCTATTTTAAATTATATACACAAAATGTGAAAATCACCGGAAGCCAAAGGACAAAAAATGTAGATTATTTTTCATCTTGAATTGTACAATCAGTAATTGTTAATTTTCGACGAGACTTTCGACAATAGTCAATCAGATGTTTCAACAAAGAGAGTACCAGTAAAAATAATATAATACATGCGAGTATAAACGGAATTAGGAACATAAGTTTTAGACGAAATATCAACCAGAACGATGATGAATCATCTGAAGTCGATGTGGACGTCGACAATACACTAAAACAAAGTAAACAATGAACTAACATAGTTTGATCAGGCAATCGATCTTTTAAAAGTTCCTTTTCAATTGAAAACAATAAGATTCTCTACTTACGTTATGTTACTATTAACATCCAGTTGATTCGACATATCTGACAAAAAAATCTTGTTTTAGTTTTCAATTACATTTGATAATAATGTTGAACACACATATATAAAAACACGAACGACGAACTTATTAAGAACATGATTTGACATATACAATGTACATACATGCATTCATATTGAATTTGCTGATTATATGTTTTACCATTGGTTCATTCTATGAACTACTGACATCTTGAAAATAGCCTCCGTTTTCAAAACAGTAATGCATAACTGGAAAAATGATTTCATGAAGAAGCAAATCCGAGAAAATTTGTATTTCTTCGGCAAATTGAAAAAGATAGTTTTAGTGTAAATATAAATAAACATTTGCTCCAAGGTTTACCGGAAAGAGTCCATTTTTTTCTGTGGGGGTCGACGATATTCTCCTGTATCCATTTGCTTTTGAATTCAACTTAAAATCAACAAGACTTATTGGAAATGGTTTGTTTGTTGTTTGAATTGGATTTTCAATTGAACTTTAGTTCTATTTAGGCCGCCTCGCGACCTCTTGTTACTGTTTACGATGAAAAGGGTCAATCAACAAAAAAATCAGTCCTCTTACCTGCCGTTTTTCGTGCTCCAATTCGAACTGATATTGTCAACTTTGTTCATGATCAAATGCGACGAAATAAACGACAAGCTCACGCAGTTAGCACAAAAGCTGGTACATTTCAAACTCGATTATACTTTTCTACACACAAAGATTCTGACTTTCGCTTTCAGGTGAACAAACCTCAGCTCAATCGTGGGGTACTGGTCGAGCCGTAGCTCGTATTCCACGTGTGCGTGGTGGTGGTACTCACCGATCAGGCCAAGGTGCTTTCGGTAATATGTGTCGTGGTGGTCGAATGTACGCACCATTGAAAGTTTGGCGTAAATGGCACCGTAAAATCAATTTAAAACAACGACGATATGCTCTTGTCAGTGCCATTGCTGCTTCTGGTGTTCCATCACTTGTTCTAGCTAAAGGTACTTTTTCTATTGATGAACAAGTTTTTTCCTAATCTAAAGAAAATGATTTTTTCTTTATCAGGCCATAGCATTGAAGCTGTACCAGAAATCCCATTGGTTTTAGCCGATAAAGTTCAAGATATCAAGAAAACCAAAGAAGCAGTCGCTGTATTACGTAAAGTCGGTGCTTGGTCCGATATTCTTAAAGTATATGCATCCAAACATACACGTGCTGGTGTAGGTAAAATGCGTAATCGACGAACAGTTATGAAACGTGGTCCAGTCATTGTCTACGACAAAGATAATGGTATTAAGAAAGCTTTTCGTAACATTCCCGGTAAGTTCTTTTGCCAAAGAATCTTCGAGAAACATTCATCCTCTTATCTTGGGAGATCGTCTTGTTAACAATAAAATGAATCTCCAAAAACTGAGAGGAAAATCAAAAAGAATTGTTTACGTCTTCGGATATTTTTCTCTATGAAATATATCTTCTTCATTTTGAACAAACATCATTTGATTTACTTAACTATGAATATGTGTATATCTGAATGTTTTCTAGGTGTATCATTATTGAGCGTGGAACGACTCAATTTACTTCGTTTGACACCGGGTGGTCATGTTGGTCGATTCGTCATTTGGACAGAATCAGCATTCAAAAAACTCGATGCTCTCTATGGAACATGGAGCAAGAAATCACAAAGCAAAGTGGACTTCAAGTAAGTCAACTCTCAACATTCTCACGAGAAGATTTTCTCAAAATTGGGATTTTTGCATTTCGATCTACGGTTTGCTGTTCATAAGTAATTCATACCGATAAAAGAAAATGCAATAGAATTACGAAGAAATCACACTTGGTTGAATCGATCTCTTTTCATATTATTCATCAAATATACTTCTTCAACATTATATATATACGTATCTTTTTAGCCTTCCACAACCAATCATGACCAACAGTGATTTGGGACGTTTACTCAAAGCTTTTGAAATTCAAAGTGTTCTTCGTGCACCAATGTATGTAGAAATTTTCCATTTAATGATAAAAATACATTTCTCTGAACGAAATTTCATAGTAAACGTCAAGTTCGTCGTAAAGTTAAGAAGAACCCATTGAAGAATATTGGTTTAATGTCACGACTTAACCCATATGCCGCTGTACAAAAACGTCAAACACTTTTAAAACAACTCAAAGGACGACGAACAGGCACAACAGCCGAAACAAAGGTAAAGTCTTCCTTCTTTCATTCTTCAATCATATCACTGACCTCGATTTGAATTCTATAGGCTGCTGCCCGTAAAGCACGTTCACACGAATCAATAAGAGCTAAACGCTTGTCAGGTGTTAACTTAGTCAAAAAAACGAAAACACAAAAAGATGCCTCTACTAAGAAGACAACAACAGTAACAACCAAAACAACTGTAACAACAAAATCATCGTAAACAAAACAACGAGTGCCACTCGTTTCGTTTCCGTTTTGTTTGTTTTCATCATCATCATCACCGATTTGATGTACTTGTTGTTGAATTTTTATCACAAACATAAAAAAAACAACAAGAAAGAAAAATAAATAAAAAGAAGAAATAAATGACTGAACAAAAAAAATCTCAACGAAACCGTTATTCGGCCTGTTTACACATTAACAAAAGCTAAAAATCTCGTATCGCTCATTCTGCGTCTTCTAACACGACGCAAAACAACTTCATAATCGTTTGTAATGAGTATCAGTTAATTGGTTATAAACTCGAAAAGATTCTTATCTTTAGAATTCGATCGATTTACAATGAGATAAAACACAACGAATATTGAAGTATTTTTCTATCTTGATTCATATTGACATAAATGGCTTTTTGTTTTGTTTCTTTTTCTTTTTCTTCTTCTCCGACATAACATACCCAATTTTTCACGTCGGTTCTGCATCATTCTTATCCTTAGTGCACATTTTTATTCAGATTGAAGTAAGAGGAAAAGAACAGAAATCATTTCGAACAATCAGATGACGTGTCTGCCATGTTAATCATCAAGTCCAATAAAAAACAACAACTATTGGTATAATTCTGAATATGATGTCGACAAATACAGAAAATTTAGAAACATTTTATCTGATTTCATTTCGCAATCTAATCGATTCCGAATTGTACGAACAACTACAAACGATTATTAACTATGTCGTCTTATTTGATGACGAAGAACAGTGTCTTCAATACATACAATCATTGACTAAAGATGATCGTATTTTCGTAATTATCAAAGATAACTCCTCGTCTCAATTTGTTTCGCAACTTGTAACACTGCGACAAATCGTCTTTATTTACATTTACACGAAGAAATCCAGTGAACAATTGACGAAAAATTCGAAAAAAGTAAAATGAGTACTTCTATTGAACTTCACTGTTGAATTTTGAATTATGTTTAGATTAGAGATGTATTTTCTCAACGGGATCAATTGTTTCAACGGATTCAAGCCGATTACACAGAACGATCATTGCAGAAATTGGACGAACCATTTGTGTACAGCATTTTCACTGCCAACACCAATCAATCTGTTAGTATGAATACGAATTTCATACATTTTCAAATCTTGATTGATTGTTTAATTTGCATAAAATCGTCTCCGAATGATAAAAAAGACTTGATCAGTCGCTGTAAACAACAATACAGACAAAAATCCAATGAAGCAACTATACTCGAAGAATTTGAAAAAGACTATAGGCCGGAACGATGTTTGCAATGGTACACTCGGTGTAGATTTCTTGATCGAATATTGAAGAAAGCTCTTCAAGTACAAAATATCGAAATTCTCTTACTTTTTCGATTCCTCATTCAAGATCTAGTCGAACAATTCAAATCAAACAAATCTTTGCCGTCACAGCGTGTTTACCGAGCTCAATTATTATCTAAAACTGAATTAGATCTCTTGCAAAAACGGACCGGTGAATTTCTCTCAATGAACATCTTCCTATTAGCTAATACCAGTCGTGAACAAACACGATCATTTCTGTTATCATTACCAACGTATGACCAAACAGAAAAAGTTCTCCTGGAAATCCATAGTAATCCTCGAATGCACGATGTTAGCCATGCACTTTGTTCGTCTAAAGAAGAAGTGTTATTTCTAATCGGTTCAATATTTCGTATGACTTATATTGAGCGTGATCATGACGGTATATGGAATATTCATTTGATGTTATGTTCAAGAAAACAACATCAACTACAAACAGTTATTGAACAGAAGAGAAACGAATTGGATATTGAGGAAACTGATCTCCTTTCAATTGGATTTCTTTTACAAGACATGGAAAAGTTCGATCAGGCAGAAAAATATTACCTACACCTGCTCGATCAACTATCAAAAGATCAAGAAGATCTTTCACGTTGCTATCATGCATTAGGCGAAGTTATGCAAAAGAAAGGCGAGTATGATTCATGTCTCACATGGTATAACAAAGCATTAGAAGCATACAAATCAGATGAATCAGGTACTGCTATGAGTTACAATAGCATGGCGATTGTTTATTCCAAGAAACGTGATTATAAACTCGCATTGAAATTTTTCAATAAAGCGTTAAATATTTGGAGCAGTGTACTTGGTGAAGATCATCCTGATGTAGCCATGTGTTGGAATAATATTGGAATTATTAATCAAGAAGAAGCAAAATACACAGATGCATTAGAATGTTATCATAAAGCATGGAATATTCGTCAGAAGTGCCTATCATCAGATCATCCGAGTTTAGGTCAATTACATGCTTGTATCGGAAATGTGAATTATCAACTGCGACGGTATGATTTGGCGTTGGACCATTATAATTCATCAATAGAAATTTGGAAGAAAACTCTTGGGTCGCATTATTTGGACATGGGCGTCATTTATCGAAATATTGGACTTGTTTACAGAGATAAAGGTGATTTTCAACAAGCATTAGTTCATATGAAAAAGGCAGAAAGCATCTATCGTCAAGTGTGTTCACCAACACATCATCAGGTTCTACAGATTGAGAAACTCGTAAACGATATTTCCTCAAAAACGTAAGATTTTATTGTTCTGTGATCTAATAAAAGAATGCTGATGCAAAACCTCTTTTCTATTACATAATATTTTAACTTAAAGTGTTCCTCAGATGCTAACCTAATAGGATAGCCTTGGAAAGTCGAAACCTGTGTACTCATTCATAACTACTTACAAAAGAACTTCAAATAAGTAGATGTAATATCATACAACATTTCGAAAACTATGAGAGGAAATATTGATTCGATTGGAAGCAAACAAAATGATTAATCGATTATTCACGCAAATCAAAGTAAAGTTCACGTCTTTGCCTATCTTGTAATAAATTCTTTTTTGTTTTTAAACTTTTCCTATGTGAAAGGTGTAACGAGCGGTATGCTACCTTCTGTTTCTTTCTCTTTCTCTCTTCTTTGCGTCCGTTCGTTCTTTTTCATCTCCCGGATTGTATTGTGATTGGTTGATAAGTTCGATTTTTTTCTCTTCATTTCTCCCTTTCTTCATCATCTCACAAGTTTATTCCATTTTCCACACTTGGGCGTGATCTGTTGCTATTACATATACTACAAAAAAAAGAAGAAATGCTTCAATCAGGTGAATTCTTTTCGTATTCTTGGAGAGTTTTTTAATTATTATTATTTCGGCTTTTTTAAAGTGTATCCAAGAGCAGCAGAAGCAACATCTATACATTTGGATTTACAAGATACTGAATTATGGTCACGTTTCGAAGCTTTAAGTACAGAAATGATGTAAAAGTCGAACGCAAAATGATTCCGATAGTCACAGCGAGTTTTATAATATGTTTTAGTTTGACCAAAGGTGGTCGCAGAATGTTTCCTGTTCTTCGTGTTGCGGTTCGCGGCTTGGATCCTGAAACTCTATATGATTTCAAACTCGATTTTGCCCCATGCGACAATTTTCGTTGGAGATATGTCACAGGACAATGGCAAACAAACGGTAAACAGGATATTACGAATCTCAACCAAGATCGTCGGTACGGAGTTACGGTTAAAGGTGAACCATATTCACATCCGAAATCACCAAACTATGGTCGATTTTGGATGTCGGATGTTGTCGAATTCAAAAATGTCAAACTAACAAATCGACCGAATCCAGTTAAAGATGATCATGTAAGTAACGCATCATGTCCACTCATGGATCTTCTAAAACATTTCTCCTAGATTATTTTGAATTCTTTGCATAAATATAAACCGAGAATACATATTTTGCAATCAGTATCGAATGGGCAACCGAATATTTTACTGGAAACGTTCACATTTCCCTTGACATCATTCATTGCTGTTACTGCTTATCAAAATGAAGAAGTAAGACTTTCTTAGTCCATTAAGTAAATGTTTTCCTCCTATATGTAGATAACGGCATTAAAAATTCGCCATAATCCATTTGCAAAAGCTTTCCAAGAGCCAAGAGATCGGTAGAGAAGAACGAATTTATCTCCGATTCATTCTTCTTCGTATTTGTCATTTGTAGAACTGATTACGAAGGACAAATAAGCGAGACAGATTATCGAACTCAACATTTTTCATCTCTTCCTTACTGTAAGTCAAACATTGACTAACACTTTTATTTTCATCTTTTGATCTTCGATTTCCTAAACACCGAACTTGTTTTTTTTATTGATCTCTTCACAGATATGCTGCCATTTCCTACCGATGATTCGGCAGCATCGTCATCGTCACAAGTTCTTCGACACCGTTCGTCGGCTCACATTCATCGTTCACGTCCTTACTACCATCATCACAATCATTCTTTAATGTCATCAAACTGTACGTTGACTAAAGAGAACGATTCTTCTTCTATTTTATGATGTATTTAATGTCTTCTTTAGCACCACCGTTGCTTCTCGTTGATCAACCAACGCCGAATATGTTTGACTATGCAAATTCTTCGCCAACGTTTCCACATCATCATCCATCAGCTATGGCTAATTGGCCGACATTTCAATTGCAAGCATCGATTGACAATAACCATCCACATCATATTTAGAAACATTTTTCTTCTTCATTCGATTTGAATTTTACCAATAAATCTCACTCACTTTTACTCGTGTGAAATCTTGCAGTAGTTTGTTGAGCTCCTCCGAATATTTACAATTTCTATTGACAAATTATCACGATTTGTGAAAGTTCATCAGCATCGCTGATCCTCTTTTATACAAGAGAAGCTTACGTCTTATTTATTTAACATTACGAAGCGAAAGGAAAGAAAAATCAATAGACATTCCGTCATGATATCAATCGATGTTAATCACTTGATTTTCCGGGGTATTAGAAAGTCCGGATGTTGTCTAAATTCTTTAAATTAACAAACGAATCTTTTTTTCTCATCTCTTCTCGATAAGTGACTTCATGCCACTTAGTCTTTGAAGCGAACGAAGAAGAGAAAAGCTTCATCTTTCGTCTTTTGAAGTCAAGTGCACTGTGTGCGTGTGTGTCATCTTTCAATACCCGAAAAGAAATAAAAACAAATATTAGAACATGTAAGAAAGGTTAACGAGAGGTACTGGTAGCAAATAATCGATTTACAACTTTGATGAAATGTTGATTCAACCAGTCGCTGTTGTAAAAAGAAGACGAAAAGACGAATGATGCTTGAATTTGATCTGTATATGTGTGTAGGCGTTGTAACACCTCGATTTCTCAGTAAGAGAAAGTGAGCATCAAAGTGAGAGGATATCTCATATTCTAATTGAAATGTTGTTAGTGATGATGGGCTCATGACTACAGTAGATCAATTGACATATGCATGAGAGACAGAAAAATCTCAGCTTGAACTTGTCTTTCTCTTGTTTTACTACCTTTGTTCGTAGTCATAAAATTGACATCGAATGTATAGTCTAATTAGTATGTGTGACGAATAACAATCTCGACCACTGTGCGAGTTCGAATGTGTGTAATTGCAGTGATATCTTGTTTGGAGATGAATGATAATTGATAAGTGTGAAAGATGATGTTATGTCATGGAGTGAGAGGTTTTTTATTGAAAAACAAAACAGAAAGTTTCTGCGAGATACTTTCATTTTTGTGTTCGACTAGTGAAACGGATTATATAGAAGTAGATAAATTGTGATTGGTTGGTCGTTTTCTCCTTTTTCTTCGTTCGAAAGAGAAAAGGTGAAGACGAAATGCCTCTCATTGGTCGAATGAAAGAAAAAAAATCAGTTGAAGAGAGAAAAATGTCGCATACATTTGTCGGAAGTCAGAATTCGAATCTCTCACTTTTGTGTGACTTGAAAATCGAAGAATATATTCACTCAATGCAGCAAGCACAGCAACATCCCGCTCATCAACATGGAAAGGTAGCATTCTTTTTTCTTTTTCTTGTCTTTCTTTGTTAAATTTCGCACTTACTCGATTATAGTACCAACATCCACAAATTCAATATCTTATGAAGCCAGAATACAACCGAGAAAACATTAGCGTCAGCTTACAGAATATCGAACTATGGAAACGATTTCATAATTTGACCAATGAAATGATGTAAGATATTCAAGAGAAAATATAAGGACATTATTGGAGAGAGTTTTGTGTCTTAAGTGTGACAAAAGCTGGCCGTCGGATGTTCCCAATCGTTTCCATCAGTATTCGCGGTTTAGAACCCGAAAAGATGTATACGGTCGAGTTGTCATTCGAGCAAATGGACTCGCACCGTTGGCGTTATGTCAGTGGTCAATGGCAACCAGGTACAAAACCTGATCCAGCTATTCAACGAGCACCGTATCAACATCCTGATTCGCCAAATTATGGTGAAACATGGATGCGCGATACAGTCTCTTTTACCAAAGTTAAATTGACCAACAAAACCAATCAGACGGGCCCATGTCAAGTAAGAAGTCGACTCATGATAGATTCTGAACATGTCCTTAATCGAATCCTTTAGGTTGTTCTTAATTCACTTCATAAATACAAACCGAAAATCTCAATTATTGATGTTATGTTAAAAACAAAGATCTACGAGACGAGTTTTCCCGAAACTGAATTCATCGCTGTAACTGCATATCAAAACGAAGAGGTAATGTCTTTCGTATTTCGTTCTGACTTTGATCGTTGACAGGAATTTTTATGCTTTCAGGTAACATCATTGAAAATTAAGTACAATCCATTTGCTAAGGCATTCCAAGATACTGGAAATAATAAACGGTAAGCAAATGCGATGAGGTGTTGATTTTATGTTGAAAAGAATGTCTTCTTTTCTATAGAGAAGATCGTGAAATGATGATGTTAGAAGAACAAACGACAAATGGCAATAATTATGTTTCACCATTTACACATCATTCGATGTTTTTTCCCCATCAATCATCACCAATGCATAGCAATGGCCACGAACGATTTAAATTTCAATCCTATCGTACATCGCCTTATCATTACTCTCCAGCACAACGAAAATCGTCGCCAACGGATGGTAAAGATTTGTTCTTTTTTCTTCATTTCCGGTATTTAATTTCATAAAGCGAAAAACAACTATTTAAACATCACACGACTTTTCATCAAAGAAACTAACACTAAACTACTAATGTGCTATTCCGGAATGATGACACATTAGAGAAAAGCACAACGACCATTTCACTTTTCCTCTTCGTTCTCTTTTTAGTTTTTCAAACTAAACTTGATCCATATCCATCATCATCAACTTCACCGTTCGATCCAACGTTATTCTATACACCAACAACACCTGCAGGTATTCCATGTTCATCATCATCACCATTGTCGCCCAACACCGCCGCCGCTGCAGCTTACTATTCCAACACATATTATCCAAGTCCTGCTTCATACTACTTTCCTTATACAACAACTCCGTCACCAGCATCGCATCATCCATTTATGGCACCATTAACATGTCCAATGAATAATGGAACATCATCTTCATCACCATTAAGTCCATCTTTTATACATTTACAGCAACCAGTTGCAATCGTACCGAACTTAAGTAATCATTCAACATCATCATCATCGCCACCGAAAGAACATGAGAGTCTGTTGGCGACTGGTGATGTTGGACAATATTAACATTTTCGTTCTTTTTCATGCTCTTCATTTTCCTAACTTTGTTCATTAGTTTTGCTTTTCTCATTGTGTGCGTGTTTATTTAACGAACGAAATAAAATCGAAATGTGAAAAGTATTTACTATTATTGCCGTGTAATTTTCTATTGACAAGAAGCTTCGACATTTGTCTTGGTAGTCAGATGTGAAAAACAAAAGATTAGAGATTAACAATCAATGAACTAAACGAAAAAAGGTCAAAGACAGGTGCAGATCGCTATGCGATTTTATTATGTTTGTATTTGTTTTGAGATGCATCATCGTCATCATCATTGTCATCACTATGATCAAATAAATCTATTTGTCCAATTTACCGCGAGTGAATCAAAAGATTTTCACGTGATGATGTGAACCGCACATATTTCTTTCTCATTGTACGTGCGAAGGAGAAAAGAAAGCAAAAAGAACAGCAAACTATGATATGAGATGATGTGACAAATAACAAGTGAAGAGGCGTGTTGTTGGCATTTATTGCCATAAAAATCGTTCTCTATATAAACAAACAGAATGACCAAACGATCACTTGTTTAAAGAAGCAAACGATTATCTTTGATCTTTATGGAGAGGGAAGAGAGAAGGTCACAGGAACTATTCAAATATGAACACCAACGGAATGATCTTTTGTTTCAATTGGTGAAATTGAATTGTAACCGGATGGCACGATAATTATTCTGAAACTCTTGTTAGTTTTCTTCTAGAATGACACTTGTCAAATAAAAGACTTCTTAATTCTTGAGATTTTGTAACTTGTCAGAAAATTTCAAGATGCTGGAAGTGGCAACACGGAATTATTTCTGCTCGACTTTGTTTGATTTCAAATTAATAAGGAACATTGCACTTCCAAATTCTCCAGAAAAACGCACTTTATACAAAGTGTTCTTATGAAAGAAAACCGTTCATACGTCAACATCATGAAGAGTTGGTAATGCGGCTCCAGCATTTTCTACAGGCTTAATTACAACGAGAAGGATCCGTATTGCTTCAATTTTGATAACATATTTCAAACATTCTCTTCGATACCAGTGTTACTTCTACTGTTAAAAATATCTCGAAAGTTCATTTGAGACGGCTCATTGGATATGAACGAATTGATTAACAAACGATTCATCTTCTGAATATGTAAAAGCCTTCTAAATTTCTTATTTTCTTTGTGGAAAACTATTCCGACATATTGATTATCGAACTGAATAAGTATGTCATCATTTTTCTTTTATTTCAATTTATTAATTTAACTGTCAGATGTAGCCGATTAGAAACTTAAAGAGTTCAATAATGCGCAGAACTCTATTGTTCAGGTGCAATCTGACTAGTTGGCGGTCCATTCATTGGAGCTATTTTCAAACAGAAAGGTCTTTTTATAACGAATAAAAATTGTCGACGAAACCGTTCTGAAGCCGAAATACAAACATAAAATGGACTCTGAAAAATAAAAATTCATTTTCTTGCTCATGAAAATCTTTCATCAGATTCACAACTCACGGAGTAAAAGACATAAAATAAAACGAGAGATATTGTTGAACTAAATTGTATATATGCCCATAGAATTTTATCACTAGCCCATTCTTGACGTGATGTCAGAATATTCGTAACTGTGTAAGGTAAAATCGAAAGAATAAGAAATGGGATTTGCACAAGAACAATATTTGTTAGTTGTTTGTCTAATTCTCGTCGAACAAGCGGCACTGTACGATAAGCTAAACTTTGAACATTACAATAAGCCATAATACCGAAAGTTGACGAGATCAAAATCGGCAGAAATCCTAAGACGACAGGTGCGACGAAATAGATTCGATATGCAATAAAAGTCGGATTAGTGACCATGCAAGTCATTTTATTCGTAGTAGGAGAATAGACTTGGTTGAAGAAGGTAATATAGGGAATGTCAATTAGAATCCAAAAGATAACAAAGCATGTTGTTAGAATACGGGCGAGTTTGATGTTACTCCATCGTTGCCATTGTGGACGAGAACACGTCGCGAGATATTGATCAACAACAGCTAAACATAAACATGTTAGCGATGTTTGCGCGCAGATGGTTGTAGTAAACAAACGAATTTTACAATAGAATAATACTGTTTCTGTCCAATCGATAGCAAAACCACTGATCATTAAACGCGTTAACAGACCAGTCAATAGTTGTCCGACGTTAACAATTGACATAATCGTCAGATAGAACGCGCAAGAGCTTTGGCGGAAGGTTTTCAAACTAAGTAAAACTGTGGTAAGTAAGAGTCCACCAGCCATTCCTGTAATAAATAGTGGTGTACCACAGTAAATCATTATTTGTTGACCAAGAAGCGTGAGTGTCGTAACGATCGATGTCGACATTCAAGTTGAAAAACTAAGAGGATAAGAAAGAACAAAATTTACTAGTTGCTCTGTTATTGAAAAGGAAAATTACAATTGGTGAATATTCATAGAAACAATCAGATATTTTCCATACATTATAGTCTATAATACATCAGTTGCCGGATGTACACTTCAATCAGCTTGCAAGTAAAAATAATGTCGCTTTAGGAACATTATCTATCGAGAGAAAAACACGATAAGTGAGTCTGCGATTTACATTTACTTTCAAAGTCACATGTTAGAGTATGCTGATTATCTAAGAGAACAAACGATGCATACTTCATTAAAACTAAAAATACTGGAATATATTATCGGATTGAAAAAGTCTAATGGACGTTCATTAGATAATTACGAAATATAACTTCATTTGAGGAGAGATGAAACAAGCAAGGATGCCATATTCTCGAAATATCTGTTTATTAATAACATGAAGAAAAGTGGAATTTATTATATTGCAAAGCAAAGTCTCAGATGAAACTTTTCTGTTGACATGCGAACTACTTTTTCTACCTGATATTGTACTAAGAGTTATACTTTACTAAATTTTATTAGCTTAATTAATGGACAACTACCAACCAGAGTCTTCGTACCCGCTTGAAACAAAAAAAACAAA
This sequence comes from Adineta ricciae, assembly GCA_905250025.1. Lineage (NCBI taxonomy): Eukaryota > Metazoa > Rotifera > Eurotatoria > Adinetida > Adinetidae > Adineta > Adineta ricciae. The sequence goes on from CAJNOJ010000036.1 coordinate 274,807, forward strand.
TGGGATCAGGAGTTGTCCTATAATTTTTTTGGGTTTAAAATATCATCAAAGAAAATGTTCTTTTAACTACTCAAAAGTATTCTTCGAATCATCTATTCTATCATTAATTAAAAGGAAATCTATTCAAGAATTCTACGTATAACTATACTAATAAAGTCGCCGCAAAAGAAAAGCTTTTTTTTAGACAAAGAACGTCACATACTCATTTCGTTAATATAACGACACTGATGCGTCTAAATCTTAGTATGAATATGTTCGAGCTGAGTAGTTGATAAATTATTAGATTTGATTATAAGTATATTCTGATCCGATGATCTGGAAGTAAAAACTGATTATTTTCGAGAACTCTGCTCAGTTGAAACTAAACAGCGTTCAACGGTGAACATAATCCTATCTGCAGGAGCGTCTGTCATCATCTTTCTAAAAACAACCATGGAGACATTGTTAGGCCCGGCCTCCAGCCAAAAATCTATTTTTTTCGTCGAACATCTCATCTTAACGAAACTTTCACAGTACATGTGTCTAAGTTTGGTATCACATGGTAAAAATGTCAGCTTGAAATCTTGAGCCCCTCAAGAAATTATCTAAGCCTAAGGGTCAAAAATTAGATTGCCATGGATCCCAGCTTTCTCCGCCATTCTCAGAACAAGAAAGCTCGGATTTTATTTAAAATAAATTCTACATCATGACGTAAAATTCTTAAAAAGCTTCTCTCTATGTTACATCAATCATGAAATTAAAACATCAGGCTTTACTTTGTTGTCGAAGTGCATTTTAACTATGATTTAAAACGAATCCGAGTTTTCTAGCGCTCAAAATGGCGAAGAAATCTAGAATGCATGAAAATGTAAAAACAAGACATTGGACTTTGAGAAAAACGCAAAATAGCTGCGAGAAATTTGAATTTTGCAAAATCGTAGAAAACATATTTTCCATCACAATTTCAAATGGATAAAGGATAAAGTTGTTTTTGAAAATTATTGGTCTTTGGTGGTGATTTTCGAGAAAACCCCTTCAAAACCATGAAAGCCGATTGGAAAAAATATACTACAATACATTCAATAGTGGCTGTGATGTTCTATGAAATGCGCTATTAGAAAAAAAATTGATTAAATTGACAAAAATAAAGTTTTCTTTGGACGGGAACTGAACCTTAAAAATTAGAAAAAAAAGGAAAGAAAAAATAGCAATTTTATATGCAAAAACAGGTCAATTATTTCACGGTCATTGATGAGCATCAACACATTTCACACACCTCTCGTCAACTATATGAATCGATATTAGACATCGGATTCACTTTTATAATGAAGAATATCTTCTTTATATTCTTTTTCTTTCGCTCTATTTTTTTACCGATGGTACTCATTTGTGAATTATAGCCAGTATGAGAGAGATTTTCTTTTATGGAGGTGGCTGACGTAGTTCAATTTGTTATTTCTGAATAACATTGTCGCTGTGACACATAATGAAACTATCATTCACTGAGTATATCTCCACGCGTCGTTATTATTCTACTTATTTTCTGTTTCATTAGAATCCTATTTCGGCGTTATCACAGCTTAGTGAGACGTTGACAATTGATTTATTATCTACAGAATTGTTTTAAAAAACATGCAACGCAGCGAATAAATAATTCAACAATTACATTTCATCGTGAGGAGATCAATAATTTCATATACATCATACCGAACAACTAACCCTTGATGGAAAAGACAGAAGTAGTATCACACGGTGTGTTATGCGTGCATGAATTGAAAATAATCCTAGAACACTAGCTACGGATAAATGATTTTTTTTCTGTTAAAGATTAGCGCCATTTTACTCAAATAAATTCATGTAGATCTGTTGTACACATATTTGGAAGAACAAAACAGTAAAAAAAGATATTATATTAAAACGACCCCGCTTCTACATCCCTGTTTTCATTTGCTTTCTTTTTCGGTGACATAGGGATATTTTCAGCTAACGCTCTGGTTGTAGATGTTGGTGAAACCGCTGTTTTAGGTTTTGATGCTTTACAACAATAAATAAGACCAGCAGCGATGAATAAGAGCAGTGGAATACCAATACCCAAAGAAAGGCCAAGAATTAGCCCGAGATCTGGTTTGTCTTCTACAAATAGATCACAACTTCTTCAACACATCATCACACCACTCTGAACTTACCAGGCTTAGGAGATGGTGTAACAGGACGAACTACTCCATCCAGCACTTCTTCCACATCTAAATAAGCACATTCTCAACATCCTCTCTTTCACTCAGAATTCTTCTACTTACATGAACAGTTGTAGTCATATAATTCAACTACATCCATGGCAAAGTTGATTGATCGATTTTTGGCAGCATTTGTTGGTCGATCGTCATTCACAATCTTAAAATCGATTTGCAACTACAACATACATTCAGTATTTCTGTTCATTCATTATCATCATCATATCTTACCACGCTGTTCGTCGATGTGCGTTCCAACGGAATCTGACCACGGTTCCACTTATTCTCCTTCATGTCATTGACTGTCAATGTTCCTACTTCAACTCGATCACCACCATCGTTGGGTTTGATCCACAGTTGGATCTGTTGACCCCAGTCTTGTCCATCATAAACAGTGAAATAGTAGTAGAATCGAAGACATTGAGCACCAGATGCATCTCGCGGCTTTGGTGGCACGTTTGGAGTGAGTGAATCGGTGACTGTCACGTTGCTTTGTGATGGAGGAAGAGTAATGAGACCATATTCACCTATGAACATTTGAGATTGATGTGTAATGGAGAAGTGAGAGACGAGTGTTGGACACCTACCTAGTACACAAGAAGCGCTTGTTGAGCTGGCTGTGGGACAGGCTTCGTTGTAGCAAAACCACATATCCCAAGATGTTTGAGTAGTATTGTTGATCTGTGGTCGGAAAGGTAGTTCACATTTCTCATTGTTGTCTGTTGGATTGACTAGAGGATAATTATGGAGAAGAGGAAAAGATGATGATTGAAGAACAAGAGAGAATAGTTACTGGTGGCAAGTGCATCTGATGTTGGTCCTCGTGGCGGTTCTGAATCTGTTGTGAGAGGAGAAGGCGGCGAAAATTGGAGTCCACTAACAACTTCAAAGATACCAGCACCAAAGCAAGGTCCATTGAAATCACATTTGAATATAGGTAAAAGCGCAGGTGGTGTGGTTGTCAGTCTAGCCGTACTGGTAATGATAGTAGTAGCAGTGTCGGTATAACTAATAGGAGTGGTAGTATCATTGATAGTGGCAAAGATACTAGTGAATTCTGTGGTGGGTTCGTCAGGTATTGTCACGGTTGCCTGGGCTGGTGTTGTGATCGTGGCTGTTGTGGACTCGACGAGCGCCGCCGTGGTTGTCTGACTTGGCGTGGTAGTCGTGACTGTTATGGTTTTTTCTGTCGTAATAATGATGATTGATGTCAGTCTAAATAAACATAAATTGGTGTTGAAGCCAGTGTGAAGTGTTTAAAAGATATGCATATATAAATGCTTAGAAAAATGTCCTCAGAGAAAAAGGCCGTCGAGTTCAATTAAAATACAAAATAAGCTGTAATGTCTTACGGAGATCTTGTTCCAGTGGAGGTAACACTTGTCTCTAATTCCGGAGTACTCTGCGCGGCAGAGCAGTTAATTGTGAGCAATCCAAGAAGCAAGATAGCAACTTCAAAAAAAAGTACAATACGCGATAAAACGTGATTAATTAATATAAAAACGTTTTCCAACATACTCGATTTCGATCTCATTGTTTGTCTGAATAAATTGAAACAAAACACAAACTGCAGCACCTGTTATGTAGTTATATATATAAGATTCCGAGCAGTATCTATGTATACGTTGCCACAACAGTTATGTGTAGGATGTAGTCAAAGATTGTATATCGATGACTCATAGTCACGATATCTTATTTTTCTTACCTAACATTCTAGAGGACATAAAGAAGAAGACTTTTTCCATTGTTACCAAGACAATCATTAGTGTTAGGTTTATGAAATATATCAGTTGCTACCTGTGACGGAACTCGTCGTCGAAATGAGGACAACGTCATAGTAGACTTGAGTTAGAATAAGATAACATAGTATGTAAGAGTGTAAAATAATGCATCTCTTATCTTTCGCTCATTTTTCTCAATAGCATCAGTTAACGAACTGAGTACTCCTTCCAGTTGATACTACGACGAGGACATACAGATTTGTTCTCTTAACGAACTCTCTATTGTACAGTATACTTGATTACGAATGTTACAAATTGAAGCGGTATATGTATTAGAAATGTTTTGAAAGAATAGACAAATCAATTCTTCATTAGTCGTAATTCTCGAATAGAATTTATTTTTTGCAATATATGTAATATGCGTGACAAAATAAAGTCAAATTTGAATTGTAGTACACGAATGTAGTTTCGCCATCGTTGTGTGCTACTTGGTATTTCGTTTGTAGAGAGGTGACTCTAATGGAAAATATTTATCATATTCATATGCACTCTTCCTGCGAGCCTTTCCTTTCGCTTTGCATCTGAGAGCTAGGTATCCAATGATAATAATACTCAAAGCACCTCCAATACCTAATGAAAGCCCGAGGATCAAGTCTAAATTTCGTTTATCTATAACAATAAATATAAAAACTATTATAACAATTGCTAGTTAGTATTCAACTGACTTTTATTTCGAGGAGTTGCCTCTGGTTCGGTTGTTGTGTTTGTGGCAATCGAAGTAGACGTCTTTATTGGCCGTGTTGTTGTCAATATACCTAATTGTTCGTCGACATCTAAGTAATTGAAACTCTTACTAGTTTGCCTTAGGAGAACATCCTTCTACTTTTAACTTACATGAACAGTTGTAATCATATAACTCAATATTATCCATGGCGAAGTTTATTAATTGACTTCTTGTTATATTCTTTTCTTGAGTGTCGTTGACTATCACAAAGTTGATTTCCAACTACAACATACATTCAGCATCTTTGTTCATTCTTCATCACATCTTACCATATCATTCGATGATATGCGTTCCAATTCGAATTGGGCAGATTCCCATTTGTTTCTCTGCATGTCATTGACTGTCAATGTTCCCACTTCAACTCGATCACCACCATCGTTGGGTTTGATCCATAGTTGGATCTGTTGACCCCAGTCTTGTCCATCATAAACAGTGAAATAGTAGTAGAATCGAAGACATTGAGCACCAGATGCATCTCGCGGCTTTGGTGGCACGTTTGGAGTGAGCGAATCGGTGACTGTCACGTTGCTTTGTGATGGAGGAAGAGTAATGAGACCATATTCACCTATGAACATTTGAGATTGATGTGTAGTGGAGAAGTGAGAGACGAATGTCGGACACCTACCTAGTACACAAGAAGCGCTTGTTGAGCTAGCTGTGGGACAGGCTTCGTTGTAGCAAAACCACATATCCCAAGATGTTTGAGTAGTATTGTTGATCTGTGGTCGGAAAGGTAGTTCACATTTCTCATTGTTGTCTGTTGGATTAGCTACAGTTTATCGATCAAAATATGCAAGAGCTTAGAACTGAAGTAAAAGGAGCTATTTACAGATGGAAGATACATCTGACGTTGGTGCTTCAGGAGGTTGAGAGATGCTCGATAGATTGGTTGGATTGAATTCAGTGCCATTAGTAATACGAAAAGCATCGCTTCCAAAACATGATGTTGTAAAGTCACACTGAAATATTGGAAGAAAAGGGTGTCCCGTAGTGACAATTGGTGTCGTAGTCGTTTGCAGAGTAGTATCGAATGCAGTTTGGGTAGATAATGGTGCTGTAATCTCGGTAGTTTGTAACCTGTTGTAAAAAATTAGTTCAAATAGTCGCCAAAACTACGCTGCATTATCAATACAAATACAGTGTAAGAAAAGTTTAATATCTTACGGAGTAGGTGTACTCGATGCTTGTGTTGATGGTAGGATAGTCTGTTGTGTAGTAAGAATTCTATTCTAAATGTAAAAAAGATTTGAATAACGAATAGATATTATCAAGATTTCAAATTAAAAAAATGATTTAATTACAGTAGTAGTAACAATCTCTGCTGTGGTTATTGGTGATGTTTGGTCGGCTTTCTAAATTCAGAATAAAACTTCTGGTTAGTTTGAAAAGAAATAATAATCATAGTTACAGTAGTCGTTTCATCAACATTTTCTGAAAAGAAAAGAAAAAATAATTACAAATCCACAGTTGTTCAATATTCTATACCACAATGACCATCAATAATCTTAATTTGATCGAGTGCAATAAATACTAATTCTTGTGAACTTGTCAATCTTTCTAAATCAAAATTTATCTGCGCAGGAAAAATAAAACATACATTACTATTTCGTATTAATAAATTTTTTTTGAAAAGCATCAGCTTACGTAATAATTGGTTACATTTGGTTGAAAACTGAAGCTAACACGATGCCATCCATTGTTTGGCACATCAGAAATTGTACCAATTTGTTGAACTGTGTCATCGACGATGTCAGTAGACCGAACAACAATTTGACCAACATTGGGTCTCGTTATATAATAATATAAACTTAGACAAGATGGACCTGTGGTACCTATCACTTCGACATGATAGGTAAAGTTTTCTCCCGAATCAAGTTGTGCCAGTACATACTGACCTATTTAGTAAACGGATAGAGTGAATCGAACTTCTTGATGTAAGAATTTTACCGAGTATGCACTCTTGACTCGTCGAATCTGTTGTTATACAATGTGATGCATTGGGTGAGCTTTTGAGTGCAGCACAAAAGTACATATCTTCTGAATCATTACTAAATTTGTAAGGTATTTGACATTGAAGATTATTTCCAATTGTTGGTTTAGCTAAATATCACGAACGAATTAATTATATCACAAATTTCTAGTCACTTGCTGATCGATGTCACATCGGACAATGGTATCACTGTAACTGCCGATGGATTATCTATCGACACAATACTCATAACTTGTAGCTCCGGAGACGTTCCAACAGGAGACAATTTGCATGGCAAATCACCTTGGTCAAATGTACAATCGAGATACTTTTGGCATTGAATAACACAAATTGCCAGTAAAATTACAATCAAAATCACCTCTATCAATCATAAAGATCTATATTTTCAATGAATGTAACATGAATTCTACCTGCACTGAGCATCATGCGTCTATCTGTCTGTTAGAGGAGTTGTGTCAAACTAGTTAATGTTTTATCTCAATGTGATATTCTAAGTAACAGGTAAATATGAGTAACGTTATTGCGTCGTCAACAAAAGCGACGTTTCGCAATGAAGATAAGAACGAAGAGTTGTCTTTAGAAATTAGAAAAACATCAACATCACATTATTCTGTTTTTGTTTAATAAGACGTATCACAGCAAAACACGTCTAAATGATGCTTCTAACCAAATTCATAGTATTCACATTGTCAAATTCACTGCATAAGTTTCACCAATTCACATATACTTCCGACACAAATGAATTAATCAGACATTCTGTCTGCTAGTTGAACTCAATAAACCTAATCATAATACTTTTCGTCATTAACTCATATGCTCCTGTTGCATTTTTATAAACTTGCCGTGTGTTCATCCATATAATTCACTTCATAGCTGTATTCTCCTCTTCAAGAATCATCGGCAACAGACTACATCTATATGAATATTTCCCATGGAGTATGTGGTGCATATCAATCTTTTCCTTTCTTTTTGTTCATTTGCATTTCTTTTATCGTCGCCACGCTACATTTCTTCGTTCTGTTGATGCTAGCACAACAAGTAAAGCTAACACATGCCATCCTGTTAAAAAGTATACGATTTTTCATGAATGCTTTCACAAAATTACTTTTCTGCTTTATGACTGAACAAATATTTCAAACACATATGTAAAATTTTCTTAGTAAGTACACTCTTTCAGAGTACTGTATGAGAAAAACAGAAGCTATACGATGAATGCCGATAGTTATCGCTAGTACGCACTTTGGTTACTAATGATGCATGCATTGTACAGAAAAGAAAAAGAAAAAATGGCAGAACATACAAAAGTTTGTATTTGTATATACATGTCCTACTAACCTTGTGACTGAAACTGAATCAACTAGGAACGGAATGATATATACAAATCATCTACACATGATGCATCTATTTCGTACTTGTTAGACTGTAATTTTTACCCTTGATATATTATTTCGCATAATAAATGCACATCATTTATTTAGAATCGACAATTGTCAAATGACTTCGAAATCGCCTCCACCAGTAAATAAACAGAAACATCCAATCTCCTCCGAACAAATCCAATTTTCAATATGGGATACATTCAAACATCATATTCCTCGCTTCTTGCTCACCATGCTTGTTGATGTCATTCTACCAGTTGTTATTTATTTTAGCCTGCAAAAATTGATAAAACCTGTCTATGCTTTATTAGTTGCTGGTGCTCCGCCACTACTCATGGTGATGATCAAAGGTATTTACGCACGAACGTTCGACGCTCTAGGTTTTCTGGTTTTTATTGCTTTTCTCATATCGGCTGTTGTTGCTGTGATCACACGTAATCCAATTGTACTTCTCCTGGAAAAATCAGTGGTGACAGGCATTTTATCGATTATATTCGGTTTAACCTTGATACCGTTGCGATGTTTTCGGCATCGGTTTTATATCCGTCCACTTGCTTATTACTTTTATCAAGACTTAATACCAACGAAACGAACTGAAGTTGACTTGCCGAATAGTTTATTCGAAAACGAACATGAAACATTCGATGAATGTGTCGATGGAGAACTGACAATCGCAGACTTAACACCCAAACAAGAAGTCGCTCAAGTCTACTCTTGGATCTATTCTCATTGTTCGTCGTTTCGTTCAGCGTGCTATCTGATAACAAGCATCTGGTCAATCGGGTTCCTACTAGAATTCCTTGGACGATTGATGTTAATTTTAATGCGTTTGAAACTGGATAAAATCGTTATTTACGGGCATGTGATCTTAACTTCTGTAACAATTATATGTATTACATTAACAATTGTTTGTATAGCAAAAGAAAGAAAGATAACACTAAGATTTATTCGACAATGGAAAAAGACTAATTTGGAAATTTAATGTAGAAGAAAACAATACTTCGATATTATGTTCAATGTGAAATATTCAGCACTATTTTTCTTTTCTGTGAAAATATAAATAAAATTTCGTGAAAATAAAGAGAATTTCGATGGGTTGATAGACAAAGTTGAACTGTTGTATTTGTTTTTCTATTATTGTGTAGTGTCAATAGGAAACATTTGAAAAAAGTAGAATTTTTTACAATTTCTTCGCCTTGATCAGAAGAATCTACTGACCGATATATCAGGCGTTTATCCTTCACATAAATGCAGTCGTAGACAAAAGTACGAAAAAGATAACAACAAAAGAATGCATTAAAATAAATAAATTAAAATGAAAAAGGATTATCGGATGAATTGTCATTGTAATTTGTCGCATTTGGATGAGAATCCATTGATATATCGTCACGATCTTTACTTTTCCCTTTTTGTTTTTTCACAAAGAAAACCGTACCGCCAATGGCAAGCAACAAAACTGGAATACCAAGACCCAAAGAAAGACCGAGAATCAGTGCTAGATCTGGTTCGTCTTTTACAAATACATCGAAATTTCTTCAACATTTCATCACACCAGTTTCAACTTACCAGGCTTAGGAGTTGATGCAACAGGACGAATTACTCCATCCAGAACTTCTTCCACATCTAAATAAGCGCATCCCGAACATCCTCTCTTGCACTCAGAACTCTTCTACTCACATGAACAGTTGTAGTCATATAATTCAACTACATCCATGGCAAAGTTGACTGATCGATTTTTGGCAGCGTTTGTTGGTCGATCGTCGTTCACAATCTTAAAGTCGATTTCCAACTACAACAAACATTCAGTATTTCTGTTCATTCATCATCATATCTTACCACAGTGTTCGTCGATGTGCGTTCCAACGGAACCTGACCACGGGTCCACTTATTCTCCTTCATGTCATTGACTGTCAATATTCCCACTTCAACTCGATCGCCACCATTGCTCGGTCTGGTCCATAGTTGAATCTGTTGACCCCAGTCTTCTCCATCGTAAACAGTGAAATAGTAGTAGAATCGAAGACACTGAGCACCAGATGCATCTCGCGGCTTTGGTGGTACATTTGGAGTGAGCGAATCGGTGACTGTCACGTTGCTTCGTGATGGAGGAAGAGTAATGAGACCATATTCACCTGTGAACAATCATAATAAACATTTGAGACTGATGTGTAATGGAGAAGTTAGAGACGAGTGTGGGACACCTACCTAATACACAAGCAGCGCTTGGTGAACTGGCAGTGGGACATGCTTCGTTGTAGCAAAACCACATATCCCAAGATGTTTGAGTGGTATTGTTGATCTGTGGTCGGAAAGGTAGTTCACATTTCTCATTGTTGTCTGTTGGATTGGCTAGATGATAATGATGGAGAAGAAGAAAAGATGATGATTGAAGAAGAAAAAGAAGAAGAGAGAATAGTTACTAGTGGCAAGTGCATCCGATATGGGTCCTCGTGGTGGTTCTGAATCTGCTGTGAGAGGAGATGGCGGCGAAAATTGTAGTCCAGTAACAACATCAAAGATACCAGCGCCAAAGCAAGGTCCATTGAAATCACATTTGAATATAGGTAAAAGTGCAGGTGGTGTGGTTGTGAGTCTAGTTGTACTGGTAGCATCGGTATTAATTGGAGTAGTAGAAACAGTTGCACCAGATTGCCCTGTAGGTTCGATTGGTGTGGTCATTGTTGTTTGAACTGGCTCGGCGGACGAGACGGTGGGCGGCACTGTTACAGGTTTTTGTGTCGTAACAGTGACGATTGTTGTCATTGGCTAAATAAACACAAGAATGAAGACGTGTCTTTTATCCATAGAAAAATATGCATGAATTAGTAGAAGGGCAAAACTGTCACTTTGGCTGTAATGAAAACAACTTTATTGACGACAGTACGATTCCGTTCTAATAATCAATACTATCGCAATTAGATTATATGAGGAATTACCGGTTGAGTTGTTGGAGCGGCTGTTGTAGGGGCAGGTCGGGTCGTTGTTGGTGCTATAGTTGCTGCTCTAAAAATAACGAATGCTTAATATCGATATGACACCGTATTTTGGATTATTCATATGGTAAGTAGATAGGAATCGAAGTTTTCTCTTAGTTTTCTGTTGAATTTATCTTGAATAATGCTATGAGTCATCTATCTATCTGAAATTTTTTTACATTGCCATTTTAACACGCACGCTAGAACAACTCAATTTTGACACAAGCCAAAAGAATGAATTTGATGTTTCAAATGTTAGTGACTATATGTTTAAAACTGAAAAGAAATTTAATACTATAGCAATTGGATGCATTTATAAATGCATTCAGAGATATGTTGTCCATACAAATATACACATGAGTATATATCTTACTGAGTAGAATCGACAATACTAGCAGATGTTTGTGCTGGAGCTGTAGAAGGAGCGGTTGAACTTCCACTTGCAGCAGTTCTTGAATCGTCCAAATCACCTCTCACGTATGGGATTATGACGAGCCCGAGAACGAGAAGAATTACTATAATACAAATGACATTCGAATGTCGAATAAGTATACAAGAAATCTTTGTCGTACCTAGCTTGTACATGTTCATGCAGTGTCACAGGAACAACTAGAGATATAACCTTCTAGAAATGGAGATATATTCGTATAAATTTCTCACGACACTAGTCTCATAAATATAAACAGTTTATACGCCTCCTTGAAAATATCTCGGGAAAAAGATAAGAATTTGTAGAGAGAAGAGAAAAAGAACTCTTCAAGTTCTTCTTCTTCTCATTCTAAACACTGAAAATATTATTGTTTTGCATCTTCACTACGAAATGTAACAACAACAAGCACTGATAAAATGCAAAATTCTTACACTTCGCAGTTACTCAGATAATTCTCCAGATAACATAATAGAATTCTCTTTAAAAATTTTCAACACATAAAACGTTATCTGACTTGTAAAATCTTTCATAAACTTCTCTTATTTCATTATGAAATATAACTCATAAGTTTATGTTGATCATTTGTATACATCCTTTAACTCTTCGTCATCGTAGATAAGGAAGAAAATGAATATGATTTCGAAAAGATATGCGTGGGATAGACACGATTTTCAAAAGTTGAGTATCAGTTGCATGATGCAAGTTTACAAAAGCGACATTCTTCGAAAACGAGCATATGAGTAATGTTTCAAGAATTAAAACGAGTCATCTTGGAAGACATCGTACGAAACACAAAGAAAATGTTGCTCTTTTGCATTTTTTCAAAGATAAGCTGTTATCAAACATGAAATTCATTAGAGTTTGACTTGTTACATTATCTTCTAACTTTGATATTTCATTCACTTGAAGACACATCTTCAAAAGACCGACTTCTTTTCGTCACACAAAGACTTCCTTTATTTATTGCATATTCGATTTCTCGTACATGATGAAACATGAAAATTGAACAACCATAGCAAAGGTCGTTGATGAAGATGTCTAGACATTCAATCTTTTCCTTCATCTCGTCTTTCAAAACCCATTTGATTCTTTTTCCAATGCTTTCCGTTATTCGATCGATAAAATTACGCATCAGCTATTCCTTGCCAAACGATAAAAACCTACACTTGGTGAGAATTAACACAAAAGAGAAAAAACATGTTGCTTCTTTCTTTTATAAAATATAAAATCACATTCTATCGTCAGCAGCTATAAAAGCAAAGAAAACGTGTTTGTAATATTCATATTGAATATGTGAAAAAAACAGCGGCGTAGTTATTAAAGAAAGAAAAGAAGAAGAAAAAGAGGAAAAAAAAGATGCTCGGTGTAATTAGTTTTTTTTCACGTGTCTATATGCATCAACGATTCCCACTGTTTAGCTGAATTATCATGAAAAACAAGCGGATAAATCAACTCGACGATGAGTCAATGTTTTAAGTAAGTATCGTCCGATTCCCATCTGAATTTGCATAACAAGAAAAACATCAATGTTTTGAGTGTGTCGAAGAGAGAAAGAAAAATTCTCGTATGAAAATTTAATTCTATTGATCGATGGTCTTTAGAGATTGTTATACATAGGTTGCTTTAAACTACAGAAAAAAAAACTACTCCAATGACATCGGATTCCGATTCGGATAGTTTACTATTAAATTTGGAAACGGATTTACAACAAGATTCGCCAGCGTCTACTCAACAAACACGATTTTCTCTTTGGAACACCGCAAAACAACATCTGCCACGTCTTCTTGTCACAGTTCTGGTTGATCTTGTCCTTCCGATGATAGTATACCTTCTTCTACAAAAACGTACGAATCCAGTTCATGCGCTTTTGGCTGCTGGTATTCCTCCGCTGATCATGGTTTTAATTAAAGGTGTTCTAACTCGAACATTTGACGCGCTTGGCTTTCTTGTCTTCATCGCATTTTCTGCATCGGCTGTCGCAGCTGTCATTACACATAATCCAGTGATCTTACTCTTAGAAAAATCTCTTGTTACCGGCATGATTTCGATAGTTTTCGCAATTACCTTGATTCCACTTCATTGTTGTCATCGTCGGTGTTACATGCGTCCCCTTGCTTATTACTTCTATCAAGATTTAGTTCCGACCAAACGTGCTGATGTCGGTCTACCTGATATTATATTCGAAAATGAACCAGGTACATCCGAGGAGCAAGAAATCGAATTACTTGAAGAGAGTACATTGCCCCGTTTAACTCAAAAGCAAGAAGTTGCCCAAGTTTACGAATGGATCTATGCACATTGTTCATCATTTCGTCGTTCGTGCTATTTAATAACGAGCATATGGGCGCTGGGTCTTCTATTGGAATTCTTCGCGCGATTATTTCTCATTCTCATTCATCTATCCGTCGAGCAAATTTTCATATACGGTCACATCATTTTAAGTTTAATGACTAGTTTATTAATTATCTTGACTGTTCTTTGTATAACAAAAGAACGGAAACAGACGCTGAAATTGATTGAGCAATGGAAAAAACATCATTTGATTCTCCATCAATCACCATTAGTTGTGCATAATTTAAATATAAATATTATAACGTGACACCATTTTCGTTTTTACATTTGTAAATAAAAAGAAAAACAAGAATTGCGCCATAGTAATAGCAACCGATCGATAGCGATCAGTTAAATTTATTTTAAATGTTCTCATTCAGCTTGCTCTGTCGCAGTAACGAGAAAGAAGAGAAAGAAAATGCTTTTCTTCAAGGTAAATGTGCATAAAGTAATGCTAAAGAATGTAAAAAACATATTGGAATACGTGAAAGCGCAGCCAAGTAATAGAAATACCTTTCTTTTGTTGCGCATGAGGATGAAATGAGTCGGCATTACTCGTTGTCGTCAGCAACCGGAGCATAATTTTCTCTATATTTTTTTTTCAAATCGATATATATATGTAAATGCGAAAAAAAAATATATATAAATCAATTGCATGTCACACAATTGATGGAGATTTGATCTTCGAGAAAACTTTTTTTATGATTGTTGAAATATATCAACATATCGGGATATGAAATAGTCTGATTCGATCATATGATAGAATAGCTCTGGCTTTTTTGTGTCGAGTCGACCTTCTTCTATTCGAAATGATTCGAATCTCGAACATATAGGTAGGTGTTTTTTTTCTTGACGCAAAAGGTAATTCACTTATTAGACAGCCGCCTACTTGTTTTCATCAATATCATCTCCCTTTGTGTTTATCACTTTCTCAATATTGACGTATTATTTGTTTGAATCTAGATTTTTCATTTCCACTCACATTTACCTATGTATTCCGCTCACGATATTGCTATTCTATCAGCATCTCCGGATGCTCAGTTACCAGAACAAATTGATAAACAACAGCAGCAAGAACCGATGAACATTAAATTCTCTGTATGGCATACATTTAAACATCACATTCCACGATTCTTTCTCACTATTCTCATTGATGTTATTGCACCATTGGTAATCTATGTTCATTTTCAAAGATATATGAGACCTGTTTACGCACTTCTGGCTGCTGGTAGTCCACCACTTTTTATGGTGATTTTCAAAGCGATATGGTTATGTACATTCGATGCACTTGGATTTCTTGTTTTCTTCTCATTCGTTGTGACTGCGTTAGTCGCCGTGATATCACGCAGTCCAATTATATTATTATTGGAAAAGTCTTTGATAACCGGTGTTTTATCTTTCATTTTCGGCGTTACACTAATCCCATTTCGATGTTGTAAACATCGTTGTCGATGGCGACCAATGGCTTATTATTTCTATCATGATCTAGTTCCAACTCGACGTGTTGATGTTGGCCTACCTGATCATATCTTTCCTGATGAAGGTGAAAATGTCGATATGAGATATGTTGAATTGAACGAAGATGTTGTCGTACAACGTATCTCTCACAAGCAAGAAGTTACTCAAGTTTACGAATGGCTCTTTACATATTGTTCATCGTTTCGTTACTCGTGTAAAGTGATCACCAGTATTTGGTCTTTAGGATATCTCTCGGAATTTCTCGTTCGCTTATCGTTAATTCTCGCTCGGCTCTCGGTCAACAAAATAGTCATCTATGGGCATATTATACTGAGTACGATAACAATTATCATGATCGCTTCGACAGTTCTTTGTATAACGATTGAACGAAAATATACACTCGCATTTATTCAACGATGGAGGCTACAACAGCTGCATAAGCCACGAATTCAACAACAACGAAGACTATCGAATTCGTCATTTTCGACAGTAATAGTCGATTGTGATTCCAGTTGTATTTTAAGTGTAAACACGTAGAACTTTTTGGTCTTGTTATTTTAGTTTTCAGAGTATAGTGTTGATCATTTAATGTCACACTGAGTTTTAATAAATGTGTGCATTTTAAACACACAGCTGCTTCCTGCTGACATCTATATCAAATTAGTATAACGTAATTTCTTGACAAATGAATATTGAAAAATATCTGTATTTTCTTGGAAAATCCTTTTAAATGAATTACTTTGTAAAAATACTTGCGATTTCTTCCTATCGATCGTTGAGATCCATTGTCCTATCAAAAACTGGTTTATGATTTTCCATCGGAGAGATAGATAGATTATATTTTTGATAATCAGTGAAATTTCTTCTATATAAATATACCATTTAATTTTGTAAGCATTCCAGATCCAGACAATAACCAAAAGATATGCCTCGTTCATCGAAAAAGAGCCGACCTAACAACGAACCGACTGAATCGTCTTCAGGATCAGGATCTGACAATGATGACGATCAAGATGAAATGATGGAAAGTAATCCTCAAGAAAATATTCAAATCGATCTAGAAGCTCGTGCTCCCATTGACACCGATCATGACGCGATTCTTTATTTTCTCGAGCAATCATTTGGTAATACAATAAAAAAATCCGTACTTGATCTAAAGCAACTAACAACTCAATTGGTTACTCAACAATCCTGTGGTAGTGTATTCTATCAACCATTGGATTCAACAATGGATGAAACCGATGACGATGATGACGATAATCCTGTCCTAGGCATCTGTTCGATTCTTCGTTTTGACCAACAGCATAACAAGCAAATACAAGCATGGTTGTTAGAGAAATGCTCGGAGAAAGNATGATGTGCAATTGAGATAACAACGATAAAAACTCAAATCAATTCAAGTATAAATTCATTTATTTCATTCATAAAATCGACAATCATACAGACAGTGAATGTTTTTTCGAAAACTTTTCGTTGGTCTATACAATATCTTGTTGTAATTGGAATTAGCCCTCAAGTAAATCAACAATTGATTGAAGAAATATATTGACGTCTGGACAAGCACGAAGGGTGTTGATGAAGTGAAGTGACATAGGACAGAAGCTCTGTGTAAATATACACAACCAATCATGTACAAATATCCTATCTTCAATTGTACTCTAAGAGAGAGAGAGCGAAGAAAAAAATTGATATTTAGAAAGATATGAAATAATAATCCCCTATTGAGAAGGAGATTTTTCAATGATTATTCCAAAGATCGATGGGCAAAACGAAATGTTCGAAATGACAAATCAGAATCGGATTAATTTGATTTGAATCTTTCGTGCAATTATCGTTTTGCCCGAGTTGATCATCGATCGATCGACGACACATCATCAATTGTTGTTGTTATGATTAGTGCTCTTCTTTGCCATCGGCCATTGATACATGTGTCGAGAGGTTCGAAAACGATGTTTCAAGAATAACACCTCTTCTCCTCTCACTTAGTGTGATGACATAATTAAAATTAATCGAATCAATGTACCCTTACGGATGAATGATACCCTGAGAAATCGCATTCTCATTTGCATAGTTTCGAATCCAATTTCTTATTCTTCTCGTTATTTCACATCCTCGTCCAGCTGTTGACTTCGATGACATGTTAAGACAAAAAAAGAAAGAAAGACGGAGAGAACTTGCTTCAAAGGGCAACACATGTTGTTTGAAAATAAATACAACTCAATGATGGTGATGATGATGATGATGATAAGCGCACGAAAATTATTTTTTCATTTTGTTCTAAACAGCATGACGCACTAGATCGAGACGCGTGTAGAAAGAAAATATGCTAATGAAAGAGATCATTAATTTGAAAACTGACGCCAATCAATTGGAGAAATTCATTGCTTAGCAAGATTCTCGTTCTCTTTCGAGTCTGTTCATCATGTATCCAAATTTACTACATTTGAAATATTATTCATCCGACTGAATACTATTGGTCAATCAAATAGGGCAACTACCCAATTGATGATAGATCATGTTTCTTTTTTTTCGACTATAATCATAATCGTTCACGAAGAGAAAGAGAGCACTATAATTGCCTTTAAATCGTTTCTATGTCTCTTTTGCCTGTATATCCAATCATTGTACAGCTTGATACATTGTCTATTGCCTCAGGTGTCATTTGATAGGACGAAGAAGAAGAAGGTAATTCAGCGCAAATTAATTCATATATATTCCTCTCGTTCTCTCTCCCTCTCGTTATATGTGCACCAGATAGAAACGAGAAAAGGAGAGGGAGAGAGAAGAAAAGATATTTTTCTATTGCTTTTGCTGTTGTTATTCTACTAAATCAGCGAGTCAATATTAGACGAGAGAAAAGAAATTGATAAAACATTCTAACGGAAGATCGAACATAATTGAATTAAGTATAAGAGAGTGTGTATGTATGTGTGAGTCTCTCTCTCTCTCGCCCTCTTCTTCATACCGATTTTCAGAATACGAAAACAAATCTATTATGCCTGTCCATCGTCCATCTCGTCCTATCGCATCGACATCTAACTCCCGCAAATCAACTGGATTTTCAATCAATGATATTATTAAAAACGATGATTCAGCGAAGATTTCTCCTCGTGATAATCCTCCGCCATTACCATCATATTTACCTCCAACATCGTGGATACCACCGCCAACTAGCCTCGATCCAATCGTTCAATACCAATTACAATATCTTCGACATAGTGGTCGATTATTTGACGGAAGATTTGCTAGTAAGTAGAAAGAGAGAGAGAGAAGGGAGAAAAGGTTGAATGAACAGTTTTCATTCATCGATTTTTCTTTTCCAGGTCCAGAAGCAGCTGCAGCACTTATCCTACATTCGTTTCGTAAGCCGAAGCGCGTACGCACAGCGTTTACACCAGCCCAATTACTGAAACTTGAAAATGCATTTGAAAAAAATCATTATGTTGTCGGACAAGAACGCAAAGAATTAGCGCGACATTTAAATTTAACCGAAACTCAAGTAAGTTTAGTCATCAATTAGCACGACGGAAATGTTAAAGTAAAGAAATTCCGGTATTTGCTCAAGGAAATACACTAAAATGATGACGGTTCCTTGCGATAAAAGAGAAAGAAAAACTGATAGATTAGTAAAAATAACAACTTCAAATTGATTGATGAAACTCCGACAGAAAAAAAAACCGATTTGCTATTTTTCAGGTGAAAGTATGGTATCAAAATCGTCGTACAAAACACAAACGATTGAAATCGGAAGACGGAAATAATAGTTCAAACGATATCAACGACGACGAGCAACAAGATGAATCAATCGAACATGATCCCAATCAACAAAATCAATCCGATACATCTGATATAACAAATAAGAATGATGATGAACATTCATGGGACAATAATAATCAACATTATCAATACCTTTCACAATCATCAACTCCTCGATCGTCGATTTCTGATCGATATTATTTACATCTTGCTGCTGCAGCAGCAGCTGCTGCCGCGAAGAACGGTTCATCAGATGATCATCGATAATGAAAGTCGCTTGTCTACGAAGGCAATCAATGAATTCGATAGAGATCTCACCGAAATGAAAAAAAAAATGGAAAAGCCCGGTATCATCTCTATCTATCGATTACATTCCATTTCGTTTTTGCTTGTCTCGGCATGTTCATGTTTTCTTTTCCTTTCTTTTTTGTTTTGTGTAAAAATGGAACTTTGCTCTTTTTTCTCTTTTCGTTTTCTTTCAAGAATAATTATACACGAGATATGATTGAGATTATCTTGTCATTCAATGCAAAAGATCTGCATTTGTCTTCACATTGCTCATACTACTAATAGGCACGAATATTTGTCATTGATATTTCAATTGAATATCGAAAGAAAAGAGACCTATTGAAAACCCCTAATCCCAAAGAAAACAAAGACTATTGATGTTAATGTATAATATAGAAAAACGAATATTTATGCTTTGAAATTGAAGACATCGATTACTTTACTGTTCCATTATCAGAGTCGATCAGTAGAAAGAACAACTAAAATTCTACCATCGAAATACTAAATCTTAGTTTTTTTTTGAAAACAAACTGTTGTTAGATTTGTGATCTTCGAAAATAACATATTTCAATCAAACAAGCAAAATTTTATTGATACAAAAGTTTCCTAGTAAAAAACAAAACAAGTATTTCTATTCTATTTGGTATACATGACCGTTTGTGATACCCCTATGATTCCACTTTGGACTGTTTCGTTGTTTCTTGCTTATCCATCTGCGAATGGGCGACATCATCGAATTGATTATTTTGACGAAGTATGATTTGACGTGCACATATCACCCACCAGACAAGAATTAGACAGATGACGAGAGTCAAAACGGCAAGAACAAGGAAAATCCGAGAGATGTTATTTCGTGCTGTTTCGAATAAATCAAAAGTACCATCATGAATTCCATCATAATCGTATTCAATATGGATAAAACTCGATGTTTGGGGATAATAGAAACATGTTGTTTCATTGTATTGTGGTGAATATCGACAGGTCAATTCCGACGAAAATGTAAGATAATAAGTGGAATTGGTTGTGATGATTGACGGAGAAATGAATGTTTCATTAGTATGCTTGACTGAAATCTTTGGTGGTACAGTTATCGAAGGATAGGATTGAATAATTAATTGATTGAAACTATCGATAGCTACGAGAAACGAAAAGTTTTTTTTTTGATAAATGACGGAAAACGATCTTACAGATACTTATATTGAATATTTTAATATTATTACGATCAATGAATACATATGGACA
Source organism: Adineta ricciae (assembly GCA_905250025.1). Classification (NCBI taxonomy): domain Eukaryota; kingdom Metazoa; phylum Rotifera; class Eurotatoria; order Adinetida; family Adinetidae; genus Adineta; species Adineta ricciae. The sequence goes on from CAJNOJ010000036.1 coordinate 295,371, forward strand.
AATGGTAACTTGAGTTTGATTGAATGATTCATAAATATCAATGGATAATCCACACATTATGACTGTTTGAGTATTACTGATAGCTTGAGAAATGTTCAGAAGTGGAGAAGATTGAATAATCATTGGAAATACGAGAAAATATATGATTGACATGCTGTTGAAAAACATTTCTATTGGTTTCATTCGAAGTATACAATCTACTAGCTGCCTAATTTCACCTTCACAATAAGAGAGAATGAAAAATCAAATGTTTACTCTTTTTCTATATGAACTGAAGGTAAAAGCAAAGATGGCGCAGGAAGAAAAAGCTATACAATTGACTTTATCGATACGTTTTTTGTATATTGCACTCTGTGGAAGTAAGATCAAGACTCAAGTACATTTTAAAACGGCTAAAATAGGAAACGTGCGAGAAGGAGAGTACAAAATTCAGAGGAAATACTCATCTATCGATTTTGACAACGGTAGTAGCCTATAAAAACGGTCAACCTTGACGGTTTGTTTCTCATTGCTTAGTAATTAGCGTCATCTTTAATTATTGTTGCGTGAAACATATTCCAGAAAGAATCGATCTACGTTCAAATGGAATAATTCTATGGAAATAATCGTCTATTCTGTTTTCTATTAGCGAATGACAACTACGTTGCTAAGTATTATGACACCGAAATGAACGATTTGACTAGAAAGTTCACCATTGATCAACATCTTTGTGCCGAACCAAACAGCCTACGATCATTTTTTCATCTGTAATGGTACTACTATCTATCACATACGAATGTTCAATACTAGTATGACAGAGAAGTACCGTTCACGACGTGCGGTTCATTCGATAGGCTCAGTTCGAACTTGATTCATGAAAAGCCATCAAAACTATTTTCAGTCGTAAATAAAACAAAAAGACAATGTACTGTCTTAGCTAATGAAATAATGATGCATCGATACAGTTCGAGTTTAAGGTAGAATTACTGTGGTCATTTTGTCGCTAATCTGCATTGCCTGGAGTGTAATTTCAACCGTGGAGAAAATTGAAAAAAAACTGAATTTCAATTGGAGTTGAGCATTAGAATTGAACTTTTGTAACAGAGAATAATCTGAATGAAAAAAAAGTTTAATCGATCACACCAGGATTCGAACCTGGAATCCCCCGCTCCGTAGGCGGGTGCCTTAACCATTGGGCCATGCGACCGTTGTGAGAAGAGGATAGTTATCTAATGGCATTCAGAAAACAGTGTTTTCTTAAACAGAAATTTCGGAGAAAGAAAACTTTTTGTTTGTTTGTTTAGTAAAATATTTTTAGAATTAGCTCATAGTGCAAAAGTTGTTGTATTTTTCAATGAAATAAATCATCGAGAAATGCTAGAAAATGTAGAATTCATGTAAACAATAGTCAATTATGAACGAGTTTGAAGTGATTCTGATCGTTTTTCTTGTGAAAGATTTCAGTTATCCATCGATGAGCTTTTTATTCAAACTAATTGCGAACGAAAACACTTTTCTGATGTTTTATGTTCAACTATGTGATGAACAGTGTTAGTTCATTCAATATGTAATAATAGCTTACTTTGAATAAAATCCATTTCAGTCGATCGACTTTTTAAAATCAAATTGCAAGTTGTTTCGATTTAGAAAGTCACTATACTCACGTCATTTCAAATGAGTACTGTCGTGAACAATGTGTTCATGAGCATAAAAGACTGAAGCCATTTTTGCTTCAAAATAAATATTTAAACAGTTTTGAAAAGCTACAAAATCCAGTGTACTAAACAGGCAAAAGTTTACTCAATAATAAACTCAGCAGACCTAAACGAACAGGTATTTTCAACAATGAAGAATCCATGCGCTGCTTATCATTTACGACAGTCAATGGTGGTTGTTGTTTTTTCTTTCTTTCTGTTCTCTTGTTTATCCGCGCGGCAAAAGAAAAAGAACGCAGAAGAAAAAATATTCTTCGATCACACCAGGATTCGAACCTGGAATCCCCCGCTCCGTAGGCGGGTGCCTTAACCATTGGGCCATGCGACCGTTGTATATGGATGTAAAACAAATCAAGTCGATCTTATCTTTCTTCATTAAGAGGAATAACTTTGCAAGATTCAAAGTATTGTGATCGTTTGATTATTACAAAACTATTGTACGAGATGATTTCGATACATCGGTTCACTAATTTCTTAGTCGAAATTCAGGTTGTTTATCTTCTGCAAGAACATAACTACACGGCGCTACCTGAAACGTAATGATCTTGATAGTTTCCTTATTGGCGGTTCGCAGCTGTAATTTCACAACTGATCCTTAAAATATGCTTAGTTTTGTTTCATAAACATCGATATCCATTTCTTTTTTTTGTTATGGCTGCTACAACGACGTCCAGCGAAGAGAACTCTTCGAAATTCCTGCCATTTAATCATTTTCATCCAACCGAGTTTTTATTCAAATGGATCACACTTGAAGTTTTTGATGAGGAAATATTGAGAACACTTCGTTCAGATCGTCGACATCGTCAAACTCCTCAAATCGAAGATTATCCCTGTCGTGTCTTCCTAGTCGATCATGAGCATGATCTGCGTATCCGTGTATGGCTCAAGGAACAAGAAGCACAAGTAGATACATGTTCCGATTACATGTATGATACAAATGATACGAACCGAATGGAACCATGTTGGGTATGTAAATGGCTCGACGTCGATAAAAATTGGATGATCGATGCGGAAGAAGTGAATAATGAGACAACAACTCCAAAACCTGATTTTTACCGTTTGCATGGTGATCGATATGTACAATTCGGAGATGGTGGGAGTGCATTTCTCGCGTATCCTGTTTGGATTCATGAGCAACTTCCAGTCAGTGATTCCCGTCGACAACGTTTAACAAATACTCTTTATGAACTAAATGAAAAACGACAAGATCATCATCCGTCGCCGTCGCCTGTTGAAGATATCATTGATCCAGATTTGTTACCGTATAAACCATCGCCAGTGTTCAATCGAGACCGATGGATTGAGCGACGATTAAAACAATTGAAAAAATCTGACCGAGTTCTGCGAAATTTCAAACGGGATTTAAGCCGTGGTGATTACAATGACCTATCTGAACATGAACAAATACGTAATTGTTATCAGTGGGTGCCATCAGAGTTTGTGATTGACAAAGATGGTAAAGTAGATATTGTAACACCAATTCATCATCTACCTGTATTAACCGAATATAAACATGCATATGGCGACATTGCTCGTATATTTCACGCGATGTTGCCTATGTTCGAAAAACTTAAACTTATCAAGTTGAATAATATTCAAGAACAACAGCGATTGCAAGTTATAGTTAAAGCCCAGAGTTACAATCTCAAAGCTGGTAAGACAATCACAAATGTGTCTCTGCACAGAAAAACAATATGTTTATTTCTTTCTAGGTATGAAATATTCAGGTCGATGGCATACTGAAGGTCACACAGAAAATATTATTGCTGTTGGTGTTTATTATCTTCATGTCGATGATCAACTCGAAGGTGGTGCACTTAAGTTTCGTCCTAGATACGCACCTCAAGATTATTATGACGGTATTCAAACAGATCACTGCATATCATCTGTACAAACAGGTGCAGCTATTGTATTTTCGAATTCCATTCCACACCGCTTTCAACAAATTCGAAACTTAACTTCAGATGATGGTCGCCGCCGGACATTTCTCAACTTTTTCATCGTTGATCCCAACGAACCTATTCCAGTGTCATCGAACAGTATCATCTGTGCACCGAAAGATGTCATTGTTGACACACTTCAAAAATGGAATGCCGGGCGACTACCAGTTGTTGTCAGAGATGAAATATATCGCCTATTGAAGATCTCAAGTGCATGGGAAAACGAAAACGAAGCAAAAGAATTCCGTCGTCATGTCCGTCGGGCAATGATGGACGAAAAGAGCGGATGGGGCTGGATCTGCTGGGGTAACTGTGGAACGACAGAATTCGTTCGAGCTCTGTGTACATGGCCGCCACGAGAACGAGAAGAAGTGAGAGGTCCATTAAATCACACAGAATCGGAATGATTTTGATTTCTATTTTACGAAAATAAATTTGATCATAGCTTTCTAATAGTTTCGCCGTTCACGTCATCTTAATACGTAGGAACGGGGGACAATCGACTGGAAACGTCGACAACAAATGTTGCCCAGAATGTATTACTAATTCGAAATAGTTTCTTTGATAATAAAAAATGAAAGCGGACGTGAAAAGTGTAAAGCTGATGCCCGTACGGTTTTGAATATATTATCTGTGATATTAGCATAAAATTCCACCTACCTTCTGATAAAAAAACACTAACTAGTCACGTATTCTTTATTTTTCCTCTCATAATTCTTCTTGTCCTTCACTTGAAGCTTCATGACGACGACCAGTAATATGGATAATGGAATTGTCGTAAGTTTGACATACAACACTACTGCTAATGAATTATTCTTGTCTTCCAGGAAGATATTGCATGGCCCGTCAATATCGAAACAATGGCACTTGAACAAAAACAAAAACAAAAAGAAGAAAAAAAGAAAAAACATCGCAGGTATACGCATATGAATAACTAGCGGGCGAAATAGTATTCTCAAAATATGTTTTCATTTTCATATAGAATCTGCGGATTTCCACTCTTTCCTTGCCTGTTGCTATCGCTTTTGAGTCTACTTCTGGCCGCTCTCCTTACGTATCTGCTCGCTCGAAATCGTCATTTCATAGTAGCAGCAGCAGCAGCAGCTAATATGAGTGAGTTGCTATTTACTGACAAGTGCTTATAAAATGATTTATTATCTATATATATAGCAAATGATACCTATCAGGAAACAACTTATGAAACAACGCTATCTACAAGTACAACACTAAGTTAGTACAACTTGATAAATTTATTAAATACAACGATGATCACTTTCTTAGACTCAACTACACCTGTTCCTTGTGGTCCATCATGTCTCAAGCAGTCTTGGATTAATGATTCAAGTTTACTTGCTTATTGGTCTTTTGATGATACATACGATGACAAAACTGGTATTTATAATAGAACAACATCATCCAATCTTCCATCATTGGTTACTGGTTATCTCGGTCAAGCAGCTCTATTCAATGCATCTGCCCAACAAGCACTATACATCTCACATATTCCGATAAACTCGGTTAGTTTTACCATTGAAGCATGGATTAAACCAACTGCTTATCCAAATCCTGCCGATCACAGCATAGTCGGTCTATGTCCGTCGGAAGTTATAGATCATTGTTTGCATATAAATATTCGATACGGTGTGCTGTACTTTGGTTTCTACTATGACGACGTTCGGGGTGGAACTTACATTTCGCTGAATCGATGGATACACGTCGCCTTTGTATTTGATAACACAACAAATATGCAAACCATCTATTTAAATGGCTACCCTGATGCAGCAAAACCAACCGTAAATATGCTACAAGTTTCCTCAGGTGCTTTCACCATTGCCACTAATGAACGTGTCAGTTACCCTAATAACTTTTTCCAAGTAATCACATCGAATAATAGGTCGATTGTTATCCGAATCATGACTTTCATTTAGGGTTATATTGATGAACTAACAATTACTCAGCGAGCAAAGTCTCTATGTGAAATAGTTGAACGAGCAACATTAGCAGCTTACTTCAAATTCGATACGTCTGCACCTTATTCTGATTCAGGACCCAATCGAGTAGCAACTACGTCTTCAGCGACATCGATTGTTGCTGGAAATAAAAGTCAATCCGTGTCATTTACTGGCACGTCGTCTTCGTACTTCCAAACATGGGGCTATACATCATTTGGTATTACTGATCATCCATTTTCCATTGCATTATGGATTCAGCCGCGAACTTTAACTGGTACATTAGTTCATCTATCTTCAACTGCTTCGGGTACGGGTTCGACATGTTTTCCATTATTGGGATTTTCCTCCACTGGTGCCATTGTTGGTCAAGTTTTAACGAGTAGTAATACATTAGTATCAGCGGTTGATCTGGTTGCTGGAAATCCATCATCATGGACACTCGTTGTTCTGACATGGAGTTCAGCAAACGGATTGCGATTATATGTTAACGACGAACTGGTCAGTTCAGCGGAAGCTTCAACGTTTTTAGCTAGTGAAACAATACCGAATTACTTCACATTGGGCAATTGTTTATCTGGTTGCACGGCGTGTCCCAGCGGGTCAGTTAGTTCTCCTGGTCCGTTCGTAGGCTTAGTCGACGACTGGCACATATTTAGTAGAGAAATAACAGCAGATGATGTCTGTGTTCTCTATACTGATACTGATTGATAGTATTATTATGAACGTCTGGTTTTGTTTTTCTCAGTTTGTTAATCTATATTTTGTAAAAAGTATTTCGGTCGGCATTGTTTTGATGTCTATGAATGAACTTATTCAAAATAAATCATGGTATTTTTTTTCACAAGTAAATAAAATGACATTGCAGCAGCTGATGAACTAAGGACATTAACCCCAAATGCATTGCTCGATAAGTCAATGTCAATCTGTCATTTCCAGTGTCATAGCATAGAGAAAGTTGACGTGCTCACGGACGTGTAATCCATGTTTTGAGATTACACTTACAAAGAAAGTTTCATCAAATTGGCTTCCGAACTACAACACAATGAAACATATGAAAAAGAGTGTATCAGTGTCGCTCTACATTTCAACTTTATGCAACAATTGACCTAACACATCATTCAGATTGCATCGTTATATCTCGTTTCTTTATTACAGAAGAAAGAAACGGGAAATTAATCTGAAGCTTATGACCGTATCATAATACGATGGATTAAATAGTTGCAATTTGTACTATGATATTTTTAAATTCAAATTAATAGTACCATACGTTTTTGTGTTATCATGGTTCAATAAACTAAATGTTCATCTTTTAAATGCTAATTGCATATTAATTTTCTCAACTTCTCGTTATCTCATGAATAGTCCCGATGAATTTTCTTCGAGATACAAGTTCTTGAAGAACGCGATCAAAGTTTGCAGTGTTCTAAGGACAATTTTAACTTGATGTTATCGAACTTTTTAGAAGTCTCCTTGCGAGAACGACGTTTGCACAAATTGGAAGAATATCGATCTGATAAAAATTTTAAAGAATACGCTAGAATATATTTATAAACTATTTAACTTCGCAACATGTTCTATTCATCTGCGTTGCCTTAGTGCTGCAATGATCATGTTAGTTAAATTCAACAACGGCTGACGAAAAATATTTCCACCACATAGAGTATAGATATAAAATGGCATTCCATTTGCAAGAAAAGATAAAAGTAAAGCGAAATTGTAAAGAAAGTGATCGATCGATAACTTTAATGGCGTTTGCTCGTCACCCATCGTCGCTGATATGTAAAATTTCGCGATAACTTGAGGAATGGTCAATATACTCTGTATAATTACTTGTACGATCAACATGAGAAAAAGATGACGATCGTGTTTTTTCCATGGATTATGCGAGTGTTCACGTGATCCAGCCGTTGTCGGTTGATGATGGTCAGCGTTTGTCACATGCACTGGTTGTACTCGAGATTGAACCTGGTGAATGTGATAGATAGTTCGCATTCCGAAAACGATCATGCAAAGCAAGGGAAGTAATATACTAACACATCCATAAGCCACATCAGTAAACAATCGACACGCAGGTGATTTTCCATAGCATTTCAATGGTGTGAGAATCAGATTTGCTTCGTAGCAGTAAAATATTTGACTATAGAGTAGAATGGAAACGATAACGACAAGAAGAAAAATTTTTTGTATATTTTTCAAGGTATTCATTCGTCGATGAGCTGCATTTGGACTCGATGCCATGCACCGATCAACAGTTGCTAGTGCGATTAACCAAAATGCGATTGTTCGCGAAGAGAATAAGATGAATGCACGTAGTTTGCATATCCATCCTTGAGTATCAGTTGGATCTGTACCCCAGCCTGCCATGATTCGCGTTGTAAGAGCGAACAAGACTGTGATCAAATTGGCTATTGACGATGTGAGAAAAAGCCATGCGCAGGGATTTGATCGAAGAGTTGGCTGCGACAAAACAAGAATATTAAGCGTATTTCCAATAACCGCGAAGAAGAATATAAATAAAGCGAAGTACCGATCCATTTGAATAGATAGATAATCAAACAGTTCAGCTTCCGACGCATACAATGATGTATTGAACATCTCGAACACGTTTATCGAATGGCTCAGCTCTTTCAAAACGACAGGATGAGAGAACCCTCCAGGGCATGTGAAGCGCTTAATTCATCGACGACATTTTCTACAGGATGAAAAAAATTGACTTTCCTTATTAGAAGAGAAGTTTTTGATACAAAGTGCAGCTGCGTTCTATCAAATCCACCTGGGTACAATAAAACGGTTTAATTATTAATGTTAGCCGAAGCTCACAATAAAGTCGAACAATACATAGAGGAAGACATATCTTCATCGAATATAAGAGCGATCCACTCCATGCTCAGGTTACTTAGAACATTCTGATTTCAATGATATTTTTGTATTTGAAAAGAAAAAGATTTTCTCTCAGATAGACTGAGAAAAGTTTCAAGCGAATGAGCTTATACCGAAATAAAACGCAGATGCGCATGTGATAATAATTATTCAATTTTGAAATTTAAGAGCATAAAAAGTGTGAGCAGCGTACTAGCTTATAAAAATCTGGATTTTAATTAAACCTATTTCGTTGTCTATAGACTCAGTAGTGTTTAATCTTTTTATATCGTTAGGCTATTAACATTGAGCCTAAAGCTACAAACAAAGATTAATTTAAGCGCATATTTCAATATTGATACCGAACTTTTTCGTGTCAGATAAACGTCAAGGGTGTAGTTTTGTGGAAAAATGCCAACTTTCATCTATTTTTCTCGTGCCATGTCGACATTTGTCCAGGCTGCAAATGTTACCTCTGTGTGAAAGACATTACTGTCATAAGCTACGTTCAAAAATTGTTTTAGTTCATCTTTTAATATAGTGTAAGCCGAATGTCGCATGCCTACACTTGTGTGATTAGCGTATTCACAAACGAATACTATCGTCTTGCTTTGATATTTGAATATCAGGAAATGCCGCTAAAAGTTGTTGTTTTAACCACTCGACTGTATCCGTATTTATCGGTTGACCACATCGAACAGCTTTCTCCTTGTGACAATCAATTTTCAATGATGTAAGATGGTTCAATGTATTGACAAGATCAAGAATACACCAGCGATCGAATACCATTAGAGTCAATACTTTACAATCGATACCTGGAATAATGGTGTTTAACATTTGGCATGCTTCACGTTTCAAACGTTCGTTGTAACATAGTAGTTCTAAATGGTACACGGATATGTTTCGACTATCGAACAGTGGTCGCAAAGAACTTGTTAACGTTTTCCAATAAATACGAATTGACGATAGACGAGGAGATCGTTCAAGTAACGTTTGTAATTGATTTTGACATAAATTGTCATGGCCTTCTGATAGAATATCAAGTGAAACTAGATGATCGAGACTTGGTACGACTTTCCAAAAATGATCGTTGATTGGAAAATCAATCGATAAATGTTGAATCTTGTGAAACTGAACATGAGGCGCAGATGAGATTTCCGAAAAGCGAAGTTTATACATCAAACTATGTACTTCGTCATATACTTGTAGATTTAGCTCATCGCTGTTAAGAGATTGGTCAAACAGCTCCTTGACTGCGATCTTAATATCGGGATAAGACGATTCTGGTTCTCATAGGAAATAACATTTGGTAACTATCGAACGCGTAAGGTAGGCTATAAGTATGCAAAAATCGATCAGGACAATAGTGTCATTGAACAAACCAGCGGTGTTGTACGAGCCAAAAGTCACTGCGGCATTCATCAAGCGTGCAATACATTGTTCCTTCGTTGTATTCTCAGTTTTGAAGATTACGCGTCGTAAGAAATTGTAATTGTTGTAATGTTGGGACATAACGAGTAATATATTCCTCAATGGGTCTTACGGATATGTTTCTTTGTGTACTATCCATTTTAAGACGTCTCAAATTAGGCAAATGTGCTAAAAGTGTGCGAAATCTCCGATTACTAAATTAGTTAGAGACGTTAGTCTAATTTTATGAGGATCATAGGAATCGCAATATTTGTCGAGTATCAACTGTTGAAGACATGGTGTATGTGAGAATAACTGATCTAAAGGTACACGACATGGTTGCAGTCCAATGATTAGTACACGCTGGAGTGTCGTCGAAATGACTGTTGGCCGAAGAGAAATACTCTGATCTCGTCGATGTTTATTAACAAAATGATGCGACTGCCGATATTTGTATTTCGATTTGAAACATAGTTGAACAAGTTTAGGTAGACTCCAAATAATGTTGGTCGTCTTCTCTGCATACTCTTGATTCTCTACTGATGGAATTGGTTCGGTTTGAAACCGAAAGAAAAGAATCGTTCAATTTGACCAGGCGTATCATCACCATCGGACAGACACAATGAACTAATTCGATTGACTGTTTGCGGAAGATAATGTTGACAAATGAAATCGAAATCACATCGAGATACTGACCGAAAATCAATATCACACGTTCGGAAATATTCGAGAATTACCGTGTCAAAACGTTCGCTAAGCCCACTCCATAGTAAATGTTCGATGTAGTCAGATATTGAAATATTTCCAGAAGTAACTCATTAGCAAACGATTCAATATGCATTTCCAGACAAGATTATAAAATGTGCGATACGTGATGGAACAACAATGATACAAGAAGAAAAAACACGATGTGTGCCAGTCGATGTATTTTTCCTTCTTGCTATTATATTCACGTTCGTTCTTACGAAATTTTATTCTGCATGTTGCTCTTCAGGTGATCGTGAATCATCACCAATTTCTTAAGATCTATTTCAGTCGAAATTATGAACAAAACAAAAACAATTTTATTTTTGTTGACATATAAATATCTGTTTGATGCGCCGGAGAAAGACAAAAAATGCTTCGCGAAAAACTCGTCCACCACATAACGTATAAATATAAAATGGAATCCCACTTGCTAAATAAGATAATAAAATAACGAAAGAGAACATGGCGTTTTCGATCGTTATTTGCAGTGATGATTTCCTATTATTTCTTGTCATTGTCGAGTAGATTTGTTGGAATGCTTGTGGGACAGTTAATAGAGCGAAAAAACTAATTTGTACAAGAAGCATAACCAATAAATGTCGATCAATGAATCGAAAACGATGTAGTCGTATATCGTTTTCGTTTAACGTATGCCTTGTTCGTACAAGCAACGGCGTCTGCACGCGATATTTTGATCGACGTACATTAGACATAGTCATGAATCCGAAGAGAAACATCAGTATCAATGGTAAGACAATAGTAATAGTTATATATGTTTGATCTGCAAAAATTCGACAAACGATTGATCTTGTGTAACATTTAAGTGGAGTGTTCCTAAGATTCGCTTCGTAACAATAAAGTAGTGGAGAAAAAATCATAAGAGTCAAACAAACAACGAGTATCGTTCCGTGTTGCGCATATTTTAATGTGCTAAGTCTTCGACGATGTGCACTCAACGAGGATAACAACCACCGGTCAATAGTCGCTAATATGATTAACCACGAAGCAATTGTTCTTGATACATATAAGACATAAACGCGAGTTTTACAAATCCATCCTGTCGTATCGGTAATATCAACAGTCCAATAGGAAACAATTCTTGTTGTCAAACCGGATAATATCACAATGAGATTTGCTATGGATGAAATCAAAAATAGCCAAGCACATGGATTGGATCGCAATGAACGTTGAGACAAAACAAAGATATTCAATACATTACCCACTATTCCAAAGATAAATAAGAATATCGAAAAATAATAGTTGATTTGTGACGAAACATATTGGCATGCTTGAATAGGATGCGTGTCTGTTGTTGTCAGTGTGGGTGATAGCATATTGCTATTGCTAATTGAGACGATACATATGTGTTGAAAAAAACCTCGGTATCTTCTTCTGCTTCTGCAATAGAGAAACGACGGAGAGAACAAAATTAGTAACAGTCAGTTGTTATCTTGATCGAGTAAGGAAAGAGCACAGAAATGGAATAATTTCATATCAACTTATGTCACTCAACAAATTCTGGATGAAGAACGTTGTGATCGCCGTATCCGTCGATTCTATTATTAATTAGAAAGCTCAAAGCACAGGATAGAGCAAAATGAAGACATGAACGAAAAAAGAACAAATGTTTATGACAGATGATAGTCGGTTCTCATGAGATAGATTTTAAATAGAAGATTCATCTACTTGTGTACAGTCCTTGAAAAAGAATGAATCAAAACAAGGTAAAAAAGTACTCTATATAATGCGGTCGAAAGTTTCCTCGATACAAAAGGTTGCTTTATTATTAGAACTATGCCATATAATTATCTAAAATCCAGCTGAAAGTTCATCTGAGAAGATTAACTTCAATCTAATTTCTTCATTCAATCTCGATACTCTTCTTCTGCAAACATCAAGTAAATTTCTCATATTCGTCATCATTGACATATACTACCTACTTTATTTTTATATTGATGATGACAATGAACAGCAAGGAAATAACTCTATTTCAGTTGCATGTCACTGTTGTTGATGCTAGTCTTTTATTAGCTAGTACATTCACCTTTTCGCATTTAAATATTTTTATTCGACGGAGTTTAGACTATTCCAGAATTTTATTCCTAATGAAAATTGATGGACATGGTTACACATATATCTGCGTGGGCGCGGTTCTGTTGTCATTGACAGAAAAAAGTAGAACATGTAATTAGTTATTGTACTTATATGTATCGAAGTAACGGACCTCGGGATCACGTATAGCGACCGTTACGTGCATTAAATTTCATTAAAACAAGAGCCCTTAAGTATTAATAGCTATCATCGACGAATAAATAAATAAAAGGGATATGAGTTTTCATAGTCTTGGTCGCGCTTTTCTGGGAAATGACAAGAATGAATAAGAGCAATTCTAAAAAAAACGCGCTTGGATATTCAAGTGAACCCAGAAGCTAAAGTAATTATATAATCTAGTCATGCATGTAGCTGAAAGACAAAGGAATCTAGTCTACGCAAGTATGACTTCTGTTTTCAGAAGTTATTTGCTCATAATCAAGCATCTGATACTTTAAAACTACCGACAATACGCTCAACTTCCCGACGGTTGACAGCTCGTATGACTCATTTGATTCGCTGTTCTATTCGATCAAATCTCGACGAGAAAGAGATTTGAGAGAAGATTTTTCTAACTAATCGACCACGCTCAATTAAATCTAGCACGTACACTATCTGCCACTGTTTGTCGATCGATGTTTATTTGCTGTTCCTCCAAGTTCGATTCGTTCTAATCAAGTAATTGATAACGTAGCACTTGCGAACATTTCTATAGCGAACTAACGACATTAATATTTGTTTAATATAAATGAAACTTTTTGTTTTTTTGTAGAATTACTGTTCAGTTAGCAGAAGAACGCGAGATATCAATATTTGTTTTTCTTCGAACAAAGAAAATCATAATACCTTTCCATTAATAAAAAAGAATGCGCTGAAAGCAACTGTTCCGCTCGAACACAAATAAATGAAGAATAAATACGACAAGCAGTTCTTTCCCGAAATAGAAACTAGGAAAAAGAATTTATTCGCAGAGCTTCGCGATTCTTTCCAACCAAGCGAATCTACTTGTAGGATGTCCTTACGTTTTACTTGTTTGTTCGAGAGAATCCTTCAAAAGAGAATTCATCTTTCTTTTAAAATAGAATACATATTTATTCTAGTTTCCCCTTTCTCTGTCATTGTGGATTAGCGCTTGGAGAAAACAGACAGAATATCTCTCTTTTGATTAATGTGATCAAAAGGAGAATTTGTTGCCAGCAGAACGAGAAAAACAATATAGAAAACCGGAACTATCATGCAGATAAAGGTTAATCTTTTTTTCGCATATTCATCGATCCAACATATGATAATACAACAGTATTCAAATGCAAATTTTCCTATTTGTATTACAATGTATGTGACGAATATTGAGCGTCGTTTGTGTATCTAACACCAAATGATCACTTGTCGACATCTTTTGAAAACATTTTTCAATGCTTTTCGGAAAGTGCTGCCTCCGCTGATTGTGTAGATATAAAATGGGACACTGTTGGCTACGTAAATCAGAAGTAATGATGAGTTGTATAAAAAGTTGTCGACGGATTTCTGCTGAATACTTTTCGAATCGGAACTGGTGAATGTCGAATAGAATCTCTGAATCGGTAATGGAAGCGACAGGATTAACAGCAGAGTTACTTGAAGAAGTAACATCGTTAACAATTGTCGATCGACTTGTTTGCGTTGTTTTGCTGGAAAATAAACGGACTGTCGAACTGCTCGATAATGTGCTTGACGAATATTTGATATTGTCATTAAGCCAAAGATGATCATAATCACCAGAGGACATAGAATAGTGATTAATCCAAACGAGAGATCGGTTAAGAAACGACATTCCGGTGATTTACTGTAGCATTTCATGGGCGTACCAACTAGATTTGCATCGTAACAGAAAATCAGATGAAAATAAAGTGCAGTTGATAAACAGACAATAGCAAATGTTGTTCGTTGAGCATTCTGGATTGTACTATGTCGTCGACGCGATGGAAGAATACTTGAAGCTAGCCAGCGATCAATAGTGGCAGAAGCAACCAACCAGAAGGTGACAGTCGATGAAGAAAAAGCCATTAAACCACGAAATTTACATAAGTACGAATTCGTTCCGCTAAGGTCAATGTTCCAACTTGATAAAATTCGGGTTGTGAGGCCGAAACTCGACGCTAGAATGCTTGCGACCGACGAGCAACGAAACAATCGTGAGCATGGATTGAATCGCAGAGTTTTCTCCGATAAAACAAAGATATTAAAAATATTTCCAATAATTCCAAAGACAAAAATAAACAATCCTAAATAACGATTCAGTTGAACCGTTACATCGTCTAACCAAGTTGAATAGTTTACTTCTAATGACAATGACATTTACATTTTATCCTAAAAGATCTCTCGAGCTCAACCGTTTCTCGATATTGAAAGAGCAGAATGTCTCGCCGACGGAGTTATTTGCATGTTATGGAAAATTGAATGAGTTTAATCAGAAAAGATAAAACAGTTCAACTTTCATAACACACGAATGAATAAAGCAGGAGAGAAACCGTTTTGCCTTTCATCTGTTATTCTATTACGTGAGCAATTTTTGTTTTTACTGTTTGGAATAGTTCATATAAAGCATTCCGAAAGATATCTCCACCACATAATGTGTAAATATAGAAGGGCATTCCGCTAGCCAAAAACGAGAGTGTAACAGAACAGTTATAAATCAAGGTATCAAACGAGCGATTGTCGCTATAAGTATCCGAATACCGATATTCAGTTGCTGTCGTATAAATTTTTTGAATAGCCTGTGGAAACGCTAAGATGATTAAAATAATAACTTGAACAAACAGCGCTTGACGCATTTGCCGATCAGTTTTCTTCTTCAACCGATTCTGTGGATTATCTGCGCTTGATAATGTAGGCGTTTGTGACAAATTTTGAACAGCAAGATGACGTATACGTCGCTGGCTTTGTCGTACATTTGAAATGGTCTTCAATCCAAAGACAAGCGTAGCCGTTAGAGGAATCATAATTGTCATCAGTACATAAATTAAATCATTTGCTAAACGACATTCCATTGTTCTGCTGTAACATCGTAATGGAGCAGTGAGCAGATTTGCATCGTAACAGTAGAATACTTGAGCATAGAGGATGATCGAGATACAAGTTATGATAATCACACCTTTTTGAGCATTTTTTAACGAACTTTTCTTACGATAATTAGCATCGATCGATGACAAAAGCCATCGGTCAATAGTTGCTAATGCAATTAACCAAAAGCCAATAGTTCTGGACGAGAAGACCAGAAAAACGCGAAGCTGACATAGCAATCGATTTGTTCTCGTCAAATCGAAATTCCATCCATCTCCAATGCGTGTGATCATACCAAACATAATACAAACCAAATTTGAGATGGACGATGTTAGAAAAAGCCACGCACATGAATTTGTACGCAGAGTTCGTTGAGATAAAAGAAAAATATTCAGAGTATTTCCAACAGTACCAAAACAAAGTACAATCGGCGCGATATAACGATTGATACTCAGCGAAACATCGTCATACCGATTCGACGAAGAATTTTGAGGAAAAATCATGCGTTTTGTTTCCAGCTGACCTTGAACTGCACTCACCTTGTAATATTAGTGAGAATAGACAATGACGTTATGTTGTTTTCCATGAGAGGCATAACCAGAAAGTTCGATTCATATATTCTATTAATTAACACTAAGATCCGACAGGTATATTATCTGCAGGCGTAACAAGAGATGTAGACTAATTAATAAAATGAGAAAATCTATTTGAGCACATTTCAGATTTTAATATGTTCGTAAAAGAAAACGTCGCTGGCCTGCCTTTGAGGCTCGATTTTGTGAACGTATAGGTTTGAAAATTGATTGTAATTATTTAATCAGTGTTGTAGAATCGAAGAAGTATGTTATTCGGCTCGAGGAAGATTATTTGTGTTACATTTCCTGATAAGACACAAAAGTTTCATATTCTGTTTAGGTATTGAACTCATTCGAAAGGTGACGGATTAACCTTGAGATATCCATTTCACCTGCAGAACAACAAACAGATAATTATTCAATTAATTAGATGCTATGTCCTTGATCGATAGAAAATGATAAGATAATGTGTATATTATAGAATGTGTGAAGTGTTTCTGCGATTTCAAGGTCGACAATTAGTAATTATCATCGGAAAACATCGTCCTACAAAGTTCATGTCACAGAACGAAGAAGTTCAAAACATTGTTACAGATCAGGTTAGAACTACATGCGATTCTTTTCAAGGTAAAGATTTCAGAAAACAAAATCTGAACTGTATTATATAATTACAGACAGAAAAGCTTAGTTTGCTTTGACTTGATCATATTTATAAATTCCATTGACATATTTCGGGTCGAGAAAAGTGCCGAATAGTTTATCCCAGAAAATAAACAAATCAGCAAAGTTTTTATTCGGATGTAAATGATGTACATGGTGTTCATGTGAACCAACTAATCTCAGCCAACGATACACTTTTGTGTTTTCCCATGGATGATCATGATTACTGTGACACAACCGTTTAATTAATGATGAAATAACTAAAAATAAACAATGATCCCAAAACGAGCCTGGAATAAAACCAATGATGATCCAGCCGATATGGTTACTCAAAACTAATTCTCCTAATGACAAATATGCGGAACTTGCTAATGTGGGTGTACGTAGTTGATGATGTTTTAAATGATTGAATACTCGACCGTAGGACGAATGTTGATATTGATGGAAAACTGTTCCTAAACCATCATAGAGAATCATTTTCAATACAAACGAGACCAATGAGATCGAATTCATGTTGGACATTGTTGAATGATGAAGATGAAAGTACCATACCGATGAACGAATGAGCAAATGAGTGATTGAATGCGAGAGAACAGATGCTTCCTTTAATTCAATACCTTGCGGCTTGCGTTTTTGTATTTCACGTCTCCATGGTTTCGATTTCGTAAGATAATCATAAAGATTAATTCCATAGTATGGAATGGTCATAAGAAGCATTTCAATTGAACAGTAAATATACCATGAATATTCCATTGTTGTCGTCGAAATGAAAGACTCAAAAAAAAGATTTTGTTGATGATAGTCGTATCTTTATGAAATATTTCTTTTGATAAGAACAGTATGGTATGATCGTCGAATGTTTGACTTCTACTTCTTTTTCGTCGTCATACGCAGACATAATATCGAAAATAGACTAGACTAGGTCGAAGTAGAATTTCTGAAAAGTTTTATTTCTTAATTAAACATACAAAACAAATATATACGCATGTGTAGGTGTTATAATTCAATATGAATATGACTTTTTCGTTTGGCTCGCTCTCGAAGTTTCATTTTTCCATATTCCGAGAAATTACAATCGTTGAACCAAATTTTCTTCAACGTTTCATTATGCTCAAAGATTTTCAACAAATCTTCGATACATAAATCCGTTATGAATACATTCGCGGAAAGTGATAAGATTTTTAATGTTTCATTATGATACGCTAACACATTCGCCAGTTGTTTCACGCCCCGATTACTGATTTCATTATTCGATAACCATAATTCTGTTATTGTTCGGTTTCTCTGTAACATTTCAGATAAATACATTGCGCCATCATCGCAAATACCATTTTTACTTAAATAAAGAATTTTCAGTGCCGAATATTGATCTGGTAAAAGTGAAAGAGCAAGAAAACGTACACCGGCGTCGGATACTTGATTGAATGACAGGTCCAGGCTTTTCAACGTAGAATTGTGAACTAAACTTTGTGCTAGAATAGCAATACCTTGAGAAGTGATATGATTGCCATATAGCCAAAGTTCTGTACATTTTCTTTCGAGTATGATTTGATTAACAATGATCACCATGTCTCGATCGACTATTTGACAATAGGACAGATCAACATGAAGTTTTGGTTCGCAATGATCGATTTTGTCTTGAAGTTTCGCATTGTAATAGAGTTCGACTTCGACGTTTTTCTTCTTCATATCCAACGATGATAAAGACTTGCCATTCGTGGGATTCAATCGAAAGGAAATCGATTGCGAATGATTTATCGCCGGTTCAATTTCCGGATATTTCAATGCATTATTCACTTTCACTTGAATTTGAACTTTTTTCTTCCAAGTATTATCCGGACTAAATTGCAAATCAGGCTCGTACGTGTCATTCCGACGCTTCGGTGAACATTTACGACTGAAGACATTACAACCAGTACCAGCCTTTCGCGTAGTCACACGTCTTGGCATCATCTTCTGCAAAACAGCAGATCAATTTCAATTATGTCAATAGGTTGATTAGCGTTGGATATTACTTACGCGAAACTGATATATTGTTTTGATTATGCGGATATTAGTGCCTAGCTTATTGGGTTAAAACAAGCACGGTTGTGTGACGTTTTTATTTTGGTATTTTCACCTGTGCCTCGCCTGCTCAAGCAAAATAATAACCGCTCGAATCGATATTGCTCACTGTTTTTTTCTTCGTTTTTTTTAGATAAATTATCGGGAAGACAAGAACGAAAGGTATATTTTTCTCATGATAGATGCGATGCCTCATACGTCAAGGATATTCTTACTGCGTTTTTCTCTCGATAATGAATCAAAATACAAAACATGTTGACGTTGATTTTCATCGTTAGAGGCACTTCTTATTGTTGATATTGATTATTGAAAATATCAGTAATTATCTTAATGAGAAGTAATAACAAACACGAAAACTTGTCAATGAATAACGATAATGATTTCTCATTACTTTGAACAATCTCAAGAAAACCTTTTCTCCTTTTGTCACATTTGTGAACTCATGTATAAATGCTCTCAATTCGCATTTCATGACAAATTATCCCAACTTCCAGGTTCAATGTTTGCCGACAACAGTTGATGAACAAATCTTTTTAAAAAGAAACGATTTCCGTTGTCGTCGACTTTCTATGTCAACGGATATGATCGTAATACGTCTTGATGTGTTCCTTTTGTATTTGACCATCGATGCGCATGTTTGATATAATTCACCTTGTAAAAGAAAATTTCGATTGCAGATAAATACATCTTTTCATCAGATTTAATCAACACGTTCCGATGTTTTGTGAATGAATACTTATGTTCTATAGAGAAAGAAAAACATGAAAGGAGGGGCAGAGACACGAGATTCATTTAGGTTTTAGTTTGTTTTAACTACTGAAGTATGATTTTTTAATATTATGTAGAGAATAGAAAAGAAATTTGAATGAGTACTACATCAGTGTCAGGTTTTTCTTTCTTTGTAACTGAGCAATGTCATACAAAAATTCTTCTTTTTTTTCCTATGAATATCGCGTGTTCTCAGAACACACAGTCTTCCAAATGTAATGACTACGACCTGGAGAAGAAATATCGTCTATCGATCATGTGATTTATAGATGAGAAAAAGCGATAAGTACAATGTTCTTGATAGATACGTTTGGAAAAAAAGGAATAAATCCAACATCTACTGAGAAAAATCGTCTCCAATGTTCCATTTCTCATGAACTACTAAATTATTCATAACCCGTTCGAATGAATCTTCTTCGAATTCATTAGTTCCCTTGGTACAAAAGAAAAAGATGACGTTCTTTCGAACTGACGCAGATATCCACTAATGACAATTCATCGAGTAAAATATGGAAATCTAATGCAACCGATAAACAGCCATTGTGCGATATCCACACACACGTATGATATGTCACAAGATAGATGTTGTGATGTATATTATCGTTAGAAACTCGTTCTTTTCTTTTCTCTCTTTTCTCCGTAGATTTCTTTTCCTTCTTTCTTCGCCTAGGCCTTATACTTCAACATATTGGCACCCGTACTTTTTCGCCGAATATCGTCGTATATTCTTGAGAAAGTTCTGTTATGTATATTGCTTGTGACAAAAGTGAATTTATTATATCGAACGGTTTTTCTCTGTCTCTGACACCACCAATTTACGTCATCTCTTTTTCTTTCTTCTTCTTTTCTTTCGCGAAATTATTTCATTTGGGAAGTAACGTGCGTAACTTTACCAATTTGTTACTCAGTGACGTCTTTCAAAAAAAGAAAACAGTGAGTTGCGTTGGACGCTGCTCATTTTCTCCCACAACTTTGTCGCATATGGTTACTCGTTAAAGACAACATACACGATACACGTGTTGCAGTTATACAAGTTAAAAGAATAAAGAAAAGGTAATAACACAGCTGTTTGCTTAACAGCAGACAATCGACTTTGATTTTATTTACAATATACCAAGAATTCACAGTGATAGAAAGCTCATCGAGATTGAGATTTAGAAGAAAAGTATGTTTGACACACGTTGCGTGTTGGAATTCATTAGCATTCGATTTGTTAAATAACAAACTTCTATTTTCTATCATGAAAATGTTTTTTTTTCCACAAAGAGAGTAGAAAAACAACTATTTCAAATATAGGAGAAATGTCGACTTGACAGTAGAGGAGCTTGTTCATCAGTATCTACAAAGAGCAAGTCAATAGTTCTATAGTTTATAAATCTTATATTCAAAAGTAAGTTGAAACCTTCTATTAATAATGAATCTTCAAAGAGCGCGTTGTACTTTAAGATAGATGCAACTCAATGAAATGTCAGATCTTATCCACGCCTCTCATTTTTCTTTTTAATTTTTTTTAATGGGCATGTAAGAGAACAGAATACCTAGGCGAACCCGAAAATATGTTTGTTTTGCCTCTCAAATAGTAAGTTAAATAAATCAAACGGAAAACGACGCAATTATCATTTGTCCTATAGAATTATTGCATCATCATATAAAAAAGGTGAAATTACTAACGTCATTATTGATCGGTTCGACATATACATTCTACCGTGTATGATATTTAACCACCACTATTTTCAAAGAGAATCTACACTTGAAGTTCAGAGATAAAATATTATTTATAGAACAAAGATAAGAACGACTTTCGTTTTATTTTGCAGATATCACTTGTAAAAATCATTTCATATGGCTCTAGTTACCACCTTTAATTCAAATTATCCTGAGTCATCCAATCAGTCTTATTTGTACCAATATAGACTTCATCATCTCTACGACTCAGCTTTACGTCCCATGTTCTCGGTAGATAATATTGGCCAAGTACGTTTTGTCAATAGACGCAATCGAAGTATCAGCATTCCGCATTCCAGTCCAACGTCATATCATTACTGGCCAGATTGTCGCACACAAAGTTTAGGCATTCAAGAAGAAGGCCACAATGACCTAGACTCATCCAAGAATGAAAATGAACTGGACTTCAGCCCAATTACCGAAAAGGACGATAGTGATCGTTTTTACTCAACAAAAACATCGTATAAATCGCCCACGAAAGATTACACATTAAGTTCACCACCTTCTGGTTTTAAACCAATCTGTGTGCAATTTCTTGCCAGACACGGAAGTCGAACATTGACAAGCCATAGTTATGATATTCAAACATTAAAAGTCTGGCAATTAGCCAAGGAAAGGAATATGTTAACACACTTAGGCGAGCAATTGAAGGAGGATATCGAACGGTTTATGAAAGAGAATAATCAGATTGGGTAAGTTCAGATGTTCTTCTTGACATGGTGAGGATCATTGAACTCTATTTAGAGTTGGACAATTAACTGAATTAGGAAGAAAAGAACACAGTGATATGGGAGCACGTTTAGTTTCACGATTGCCAATGCTATTTTCTTCGTCAAGTACAATTGAAGTCGTGACAAGCGGAAAGAAACGTGTTGTAGACAGTTGTCAATGTTTTCTATCTGGCTTAACGAGATCTCAATCGAGTTTTCAAATAAAACATGAAGTTCCTAACAAAACGTTACTTTATTTCCATAAATCCTGTTCAACCTATCAAAATTTCAAACAAACTGATCCACATATTCGAAAGAAAATCAAAGAAATCAAAAATCTAGAACAAACAAGACTCCTCGCTCGACAAGTCCTGCAAAGAATTTATCAAGATGAATTTCTTCAATTATTAGCCAATGAAAATCACGCGAATCTCTCCATGGAAAACATCGATTCTATCAACGGAACGACTCGTCCAAATGAAGTCGATGCCGTTCTTTGGCTATATGCCATGTTTTCAGTTGCACCTGCACACAAAGAATCTCATCTTAGGAATATGTTAGCCAAGTATTTCAACCGAGAAGAATCCAATTGGTTTGCTTACATAAGTGATGCTCAAGTAAACCTTTCACTGAAATGATTTTGCCAAGCATTTTCTGCTTTCTTTTCAAAGGAGTACTACATCAAAGGTCCGTCGATCAAAGGAACAACAGCGACTTTTGATATGGCCAGGCCATTGTTGATCGATTTCTTTTCTTCGATACACAAATGCATCGAAGATTCGAGTAAAGCGATGGTGGGGTGTCTTCGCTTCGCACATGCTGAAACGATCATTCCATTTGCTTCACTCTTACAAATTCCTTGTTTTTCTGATCAAGCAGTCGATCTAAACGAGATATACAGGTACGACAATAATTCTTGGCGTGGTGCTCATATCTCACCCATGGCTGCGAATATTCAATGGGAAATTTATCAGAATGAAAACGATCCGCATCAAATTTTAGTCCGAATGTTATATAATGAAATGGAAGTTCGATTTAAAGATAATTGTCAATCCATCGCGCCAGATTCGTATTTCTATGATTTCAATGAATTAAAACGAGCCTATGCTCCTCTTCTCTTGTTACCAAATTCTGAGCTGAATTAAATTCAAAAAGAACTATTTTGTGATACATTTTGTATAGATTTGTGAACAGATTTTTTTCAGTGTATGCTGTGAAAGACATACCTTTATAGATCTTTCTTCTCCAGATAGTTTTGTACACTGCCAGCGTTCTTTTCTGAGGTATTGACTTTGTCTTCCTTCGTAAGAGTATATTTTTCAGTAAAATAAATAATAAATACAAGAATCTCATTGCTTTGTACACATTTTCTGTCCCAAGTATGATTCATGTATCAAGTATTGTACATTTTTCTTCTTGATTTATTCTTAATGGGCAAGTTCTATTCGATTGTATGCCGGATTTTTTTTCATCGGGTGTGCACTCCATCAACCTTTCATTGATTTTCTATAGGACAGCTGAAGTAAAAGGAGAGAAAGTATAATTCGTCATTATTTCGCTATATATGGATATTGATAACATGCTGTATGGAATTTTCTTCGTCTTGACAATGTTTACTTATTACTGTGAAAGTTTCTTCAAGCATTCACCGTTACAATTGAGTAGTATCACTCGTCGTCGAAATCTTACATGTGCAACTGATTTTGGCGATACAGATGTATTTACCAATTGTGAGTATTGTGTCTACGAGTTTTTCAATAATGGTACCGATTCCACTATCTCGCACGATTGTATTTACATAACGAATTCTTACCGTCTCGTCACACAGCGTTGTTCCGGCTTCACCAGTGATAGTGATATAGGTTACGGTCTTTGTTCGCCGTTACCATTCGAATATTTCGATGTTGATCTACTCTGTATTTGTGCAACGAATTTATGTAACGAAAACCTAACCATGTGTAAACATTCTGTAGATTCCAATCCTCGTTTACCAGCACTTCCTTCGCCCATACCGACCCTCTCGGCGAACAAATCAGCTATTTCTTGCCAAGATACGCCACTCGGTGTACTAAACTCGACATATTATTGTGTAAGGGACTCGACACCCTATATCAATATGACACAATGTGAAGAATACGTACGAACCCATACTGTGGTTTGTATGTATTTAGAAATGGATCACGGAAGTTATTTAACATTAGTGGCAATACCGGATGAAGATTATGAATACGTATTAGCCGATGAGATCGATAAAATGCAGCGAATGAATACTAAAACGAATGTTCAACAGTATTATAATGAAACGTCCGCGACATTTTACATTCGATGGACAGAAGTCCTTGAGAACGCAGATAATTATACGATGATTTATAATCGATGCTATTGTATGACAAACAAGTGTAATGTAAATTTAACCGAATGTCTACGATCACACTTTGAAAGTGACGGAATCGACACGAGTAAGTCAAGATTGAAAAATTGTACGAGGACGATCGAGTAAGACATCGTTTGAATTTTAGATGCAAATCATATGTTACTTGTGATAACGAGCAGTACTCTTATAACAATGAACTTTCGTTTTTTCAAGTGGATTTTATGACACTATCAGAGTACTTTCTAACTTTTATGTTCCACTTGAGTAGAAAAAAACATGATCTCAATCGAGTTCCTTAAATATTTAAAAGAAAGTAATATTATCAAGAACATAATCTCGTTTCCAATAGCTTCTTGATTAAATAATATTTATACCGTGTCGAGAAATTTTTGGAAGTGGATGAATTGTGACTTTTTTTTTAATGAAACCGTATGTTCGTCACATTTACGGTGCAATCTAGTCAGGCACACGGATAAAATAACAGACATGTCATTCCTTCGCGTCTCAGCGATACATCAACTTGGTTTTTTCCGTTTTGGACACATCACGAACAACACTACTGACATCATGTCGAAAATGAATTTCTACGAAAATCTCTAAACTTATATGATGCGATGATGAATGAGGACCTTTGAGTATTTTCACATGCATTTCGATATTTGGAAAGAAAATAACTACTCAACTCTCTTATCTAAGAATACATTTGTTGTCAAGTATGCCAGCAGCCATTCTTATTATTTCACTTTATCAGAGTGAAAAAGAAAACAACAGATGTAATCACATGTTTGGAAGAACAAAAAAGTTGAATTCGTTTTTTGCTGCAAAGTCGCTACTTGTATTTCTTCTGAGACTGTTTATGAAATGATTACTCAGAAGGACATTTCATTAAATCGAACTAATACATTTTACGAAATAATCTCTTATCTCATCATACGAAAATTCGTCGATTTTTTTTTTTCGATTGAAATCGTCATCGATATAAAAAAATAATGACAAATAACTTATTTGCTTTCCAACATTATGTGACACATACATGGGATTAAATTCAGAGAAATACCGAAAAACGCTATTCTAGGTTTTCGAGTGTCGTCATTCGAACATACTACGTGAAAAATAGTCGACTAAACATTCTACAATCTCTTAGGAACGGTTAAAACGGAATATTCCAACCGACGTCGCAGTCTATAAAAGACAATGATTACATGTGTAGACGCGAGCATAAGAATAGAAAGGTGCATATATTTCGGCGAAATTCTTTTTTCTTTCCTCTCACAAGCACTTCTATTTTACGTCTATTTTTTCTCTAATATTGACCGTCAACAAAAAAACATTAGTGCTTACAACTCCGGTTTCATCCAAACTCACATTATTTTACAAAATTTATTATCTAAATTAAATCAAGAGAGTGCCAGTACGATCTTCTTCAACTAAATAATCCAATTCAATTGATCGACAATCTAACAATGGAGAATTACTCGGATGACACTATGGAGCTCTTCCCATATGATACCATAACTGAATATGAGTTCGCTGACATGGTTTCGGATCCTGACTCGAAATCTGCTGTAGACGATATCCATAATTGGTTGTATAGGGCTTCACTGGAAGTATGTGAAATTCCGACGAATAGAAAAGAATGGTTGATTTCAGACGCATCATCATCACGTCTTAGATCTCCTCGTTTATTCGAATTCTTGTTGCTTCTCGTTGCAAAACCACATTATGAATCCTATGCTTCATTCACTGATCGAAGCAAAGGAATCTTTCAGATACATCAACCTGAGAAAGTAGCTGCACTCTGGCAAGCAGTCAAAAGTCGACAATCGAATCAAAAGATGACCTACGATAAATTTGCTCGAGCAATACGGTGGTACTACAAGTCGAATATCATGCAGAAAACCAACACTCGTTACACCTTTCAATTCTCATCGGAAACCTTGAGAAAGTCGCCCGTCGATGAGAACAACAATGGTACAGAGAGATTTTCAATATAAGGTTTTGTGTACAAACTGAGAATTGATTTCGATACTTGTTGTGTTACTTCACCACAATGGACTCAAAAAGATCTCAATCGATCAAATCATACAAAACAAATTGTGTTTCTATTAATAGTAACTAATCTGCGGCTAGATATGCAAATGTATTGGAGTAACATTTCAGTGGTGATATTGTGGCTTTTCAAAATCTTAATATAGTTTTGTTATTAGTAAATAAATTCTGTTCGGTTTTTTTGTAAACGCTAATATTGAAGTTGCAAAATTTGCGTCTCATATGTCTACACACGTTTAATCACACAAATGCATGACTCGTGTTGAACAATTATGAGTACGTTGATGATTACTTGAGAAAAACATCGACGTAAAAGTATTGAAATACCTCTCTTGTCAACGCTTACTTTATTTACCAGACGTCTTGTTTGCAGACGGGAAAAATATTTAAGAATTCATGGAAATCAAACCTGTAAACTATTCCACAAAGAAATGTATTCTTTTCTCGACGAGACATCAGCGTATTTTTCTCCATTCTGACAAATTTACTACATGAGGCCTTGAATATGTTTTATTGAAAGTGTCGTGAAACCGACAACCTTGGAATTTTTGTAGGTTTTACATCGATATAAACTACGATAGAATATAATTACGTATTAACTAAAGGTTACTAGAATTACGTTGGTACACTGTATTAATGCACAGTCGGCTTGACTCCTTTCACACAGCGATTGTATCAGTATTATGAGGCAGGAGTAGATCAAAATACCAGCGCCAGTTCTTTACATGGCAAAACAAATCCATACTGAATATAGTGATTTATGAAAAAGCTGTCCCCTTCTGTTTTTTTTAATCTATGCGTACTCAAGTATGATTTTATGACATATGAGAGTGTGTGCAGCTTGATTGTGTCTGTTGCTCGTGGTAACGAAATCCACTTACAACTTACGTTTCTCAGAAAGATTTTCAGTTTCTCCCGGATGAATAAAACAGTATAACTGTGCAAATCTATCCACCTAATTCGATCGAAAAGATAATTCTCTACAATGATCTTTACATATCTAATGATTTCCTAAAGCATATCACATAGATGTTGTATTATCCAGATTTGCGTTTTTGCTTTGCTGTCGTAAGACATATGTTCGCCGTCATGTGACTTCATTTGATCTGACCGTACCAAACACTACCAAATGAGGTTGTCAGTATTGATATCCATCTTAATTCTTTACGGACCATCTACAGTCTGATATGATGAATTCTATCAATACAAACTCGAAGAGAACTAATCAAATTTCACCTTCATCGTAAGAAAACAAATCTTTTTCGTAGAAAAACAATTGGCATGTTTGTCTAACATAGTAGTCAACGTTTAAAAATCGGTGTATGGATTTGTCTTCTATTATTACTCATATTAATCATCTTGATTGCGACATTAGTTCCTATTGTTATTTTAGTACATATGAGCACTTGTAAGATCTTTTTTCGTGAACACCGAAATTCTCTTTCTACATAACGATGAATGAATACCTTTACATTTAAGCAACTACAACAATAATGGCGGCCTTAATCGACTCGAGTAAACGACCTTCGAGTTCAAGATACATGACTATATGTTGTATTTATATAGCACAAACTACCACAACTGCTACGTCGTTTACATGGAATCAGTCGATTGATGGCAAGACAGTTACATGTAATGCTGTTAATAATTCAAATCCAGCATATACAGACTGCATCGAGCTTCGAATTGATGGTTATTATTTTCCGAATGATGTCGGTTGTTTATCCCAATGGAGTACAGCAATTGCATCACAATGGGATCCTTTAGAATTTTGTCGCCAAGTGACTGGTTTATCTATAACTAATGCATCGATTTTCTATGAATGTGATGCAAATCAACGACGTATTGTTTGGATTGCGAAGACTTGGTCATTCGTTGAAGATATGCGATATAGTCGTCATTTAAGGTGTTATTTTTGAAATCTTCAGTGAAACAGGAAGACGAATTTTTTTCCCTACTATTTTTGTTTTCATAGACTATTTCACGATAATCTAGACTATTCGACATATCTATAAGAGTCAAGACATCTACAGAGATGTCTTCAGTTTAAGATAATAATAAAAGTTAATCAAATTGCAACTTCGATTGTCTAACTAATCAAGTTCGTTTCCGAGAACGAAATGCTGCTACATAACTTTAGATACATCTTGAAGATAGCATTCCATCAGTATCACGAATCAATATCACTAGAAATTTCAAAAGATTGCATAAAGTAAGCATATCAACAGCCGATGACGATGTCCTTTCCTGTTTGGGAGCTATTGTATTCACAACATATGCTTACGGTACATTTTAATTAATGATTCATGTGCAATATCAAAAGGTTTTCTACTAATTCACCTGTCTCGAACAATAACACACGTGTATTGTAAATTCTGGTTCTTTTGTCACACGTTATGAACGTATATTTATGCAATTAAATATACGTTTTATCCCTCAATCAATGAATATATGTAGAATTGATTAATGATATCCAAATGAAAAAAGAATTTGTAAGCCTTGAGTTCTCTTTTAATTGAGACGTCATGGGATGATATAAATAGATTAATCGAATAATGACGTAGAAACATCTAATCGACAACAATAACCATTGTTTTGTAACTTTAATTCAGTATATAAAACAAAGACATATGAAAAGATATAATCCATTTCTTTACACTCTGTGATATAAGCAATTGAAATATTCACATGACTTGGTTCAAAGGCTGTGCTTCCAATCAAAAGTAGATTTTTACAAACTTTCTCTCAAGTCAATTCCGTTAGCTTTTTACTTTATAGATCGAAGCGACTACGTTTTTTTCTGTTAGCCAGTGGAATTCTGGTAGTTATTGGAGTAACTGTAGCTATTATAGTGGTTGTTATTAAATCTAAGTCTTCATCGAATTCTCCAACACCTGATAACGTTCAAAGATCGATTGGTAAATTCTATCGACTTTTCTCTTTGCTTAGTTACTTATTCATTTGTTGAATTATTGCAGCTCCTCCCTTCAATATCACGTATCTGTTGAGTGATTCATTAACGAATTCATCGAATCAGCTCAAATTTAGTCCAGACGAACGTTCACAGATTGCCCGTGATGTATTTATGAAAAATGCATGTTCTAATAACTATAATCCTTCTTTCGCTCTTTAGTTCGAATCGAATCTTAACTTAAGCACGAGAAATGTCTTAGAAATTCGTGATATTATCTACACGACCGCAATGGGAAATAAATCTACATCTCGACGCAAACGATCGTATGTGATCTATGTTGAATAGTTTCCTCACTGTTGTTTTACGTTCGATAGGATACAATGTGATCAAGATGTCAATGGAATGAGTGGACCTGCATTGTCGTTCGATTTCAATTTAATCAAGCCAAATGATCCGTCATGCCAAAATCAAACTTGCATTAGCAAAATCTTATCAGAAATTTATAAAAACTTTCGCAATATTCGATCATTGATAATTAATTCAAAAAATCAACAAACAAGATTACGATTATGTTCAGTTGGCTCGTTGCCAGTGACAGGTAATTGAATGGTTCTTTATTGATATTTTTCACGCTTATTCTTTCAGCCGATGATTTCGTTGAAGAAACAACGATAACTACACAATCATTCACAAGCATCAAACAAACAGCAATGCCATCTACAACAACATTGACAACTGTTCCTCAAACAACAACAGCAACCACACAAATGTTCACGACTGCCGAATCCACTATGACAACATTAAACTTCACAACTTCTCAAGTGTCAAGAATGAGTACAGTTTTCAATACCGAAACAACAATCATACTTCCTAATACTACCTCGAATAACACTCAACGTATGTCATTGTTCAGAATCATACATCTGATATTTTCGATTTCGTTTCAAATTAGATAACGCCGAGATTTGTATAAGAAAACTTCCATTGCTTCAAGGTAAACACAGCAATTTCTGTAATTTTTTTCTTCTTCATCACTGTTGATTCTTCTAGAGCAAACATCGCCCTATAGAATTTCTCTTACAAGTACTTTATTCTACCAAGATGAACACATCCTAGTTGTTGTTGGTGCATCCAAATTCGAAATCACTCTTGATATGCAAACCAAACAGCAACATATCGTCATCAATGGTGTAATGGCCTACAACAAATGTCAACGAACAATCGATCTTTCGCTACCAACAAATATCTAATCGATCTCTTCCAATGAATTCTATAAGAAAATGTCAAATATAAGCATAAACAATTCGTATTTTTTAAATAATTAATCAGATAAATACAATAAACAGTTTAGTAGCAAAACACTCTTCACATATAAAGCTGGCACATCGGACTTGTTTTCTTGCTTAGCTGGTTCGGTCCGAAACTCGTGTATACAAACATTGAACAATCACCCATGAGAAAGCAAAAGTCATTATTTATATCAAGAATTCAATTGTAACACCAATTTCCATTTCTACACCAGCAGATGTGTTGGGTTTTTTTACGTCAATCAACGCTTTTTTCTCTATCCAAAATTTATTTTGAGAAAAAGTTACTTGAATCAGTTCTTCAATTTCATTCAATGTTCCCGAAACCAGACTCATATATAATTTAAATTGTTTTAACTTTGGCAAGTAACTCTCAAGTAGATTTTGCCATTCCTCGCCATCCAATGCATCGACATCAATAAGATCAAAATCGATCGTTAATTGTTCTAAATTTGGACATTGTCGGAATAAGTTAACAACGGAAAAGAAGTCCGAATCGAATATATAGAGATAACAACATTTCAAACTCGACGCTGAAGGATAATCAGCTATGTTGGGATCCAATCGAACAAGCGCACCTAATTGAGAAAGATTAGGAAAACGGATTAGAATAGATTCAATATCTTGGATTGGTATCTGATTTAAAACTAAATATTTCAGAGATGTATTTGGATTTATCGAAGACGATTTTACTGTCGAAATGTATTGATTTTCGAGAACTGACGTGCTACTCTCTGATGTATAGAGATATAAAACTTTCAGCGATTTCATCTGTAAAGAATAACGATTGAGAAGCCATCGATAGGTATCGATAAGTTTTTCTTCACATAAATTCGAACGAAAATGTATGATTAACACTTGAAGATGATTTAAATAAATCATATCATCAATAATCGAATGAAGAGTGAACAAACCAATTGACTCAAGTGATAATGAATACAACGATTGGAATTTAATCAATGGATAAGAGTCTTTGCATAGAATCTGATCGATTTGATCCGTGGTGTACTTATTCGATAATTTCAATGTTCTCACCTCGGAACAATCGGTATCGGAAAGCATCTGGAAACAAAACAAATCATCGATAAATTCCAAAGAAAAGATAATCTTACCGTTCGACATTGTTTCATGTCTAATTCGGCTAAATCCAAATATCGCATGCCGTAAGCTCGCACCAAAGACGAAAAACGACGATTAAGACCATAAAACGCCTTATGCAGATGATAACTATCGATGAAACGAAAGATTTCAACGAATATTTCTGATGGAAGTTGCTCGAGAGCATTTACTGCTAACTCGGACATGTCTCTGATAGAAGAAGAAAAAAGTGGGTATAAACGACACGCTCGCCTACGGGGTAAATGAAGAAAAACAAATAGCGTGAGTCATTCATTTATTTGCTCCAGTCGATTACTCGCGTTTTGTACCACGCGCGTTACTTTTTGCCCCTTCTAGTATGAAAGAATAAAAAACAGAATCACAGTACAACAAAAACATGTTTTTTTTTCAAAGCAACAACATGTCACTAGTTGATAGTTTCCAACTCATTCAGTCGAGATTGTCACCATCTTGAAGCGAATGAAATTTTTATTTGGAAATAAACGAAAACTGAACAACAGTATAGAAAAACCTCCAACTAAGTTAACTATCAGAAGGAGGAAATATCATGAGAACATATCATAAGGACTTTAACTATATGGAATATTCCTGCAGGATATTTCCAAGAAAAGTAAGACAATAATAACATCTATAGAGGGAAGATATTCCATTGACATCACTTTATCATACAAAGGTAATCGCCAGTCTCATTCGATTTACCATGTGAATCCGAACTATTTGTTTAAAATTCTCTCATTCTCACATATGATTTTCCTTAGTTAAACATTTTGATTTAAATGAAAAGTAAATATGAAAACATATTATCAATAATAATCATCAGAATAATATATTGATTGCTAATCAACAGCAATTAGAGCGTAGACTAGGTTCAGGGTCATTTGGTGACGTTTATCGAGCATTGAATATTCAAACGAGAGAACGTGTTGCAATTAAATTGAAAACAAATCCAAAATCGTTGTCTCAATTAGCATTCGAAGCGAAAATTTAGCGATTGTTGCAAGGCATACAAGGAATACCGAAGATATTTTGGTAAAGTGCAAGACATTGTGTTGTTCAGGAGAATGTTCAATTCGTTGTAGGTTTCGAGAAGAGAATGATTATAAATGCTTGGTCATGGAATTATTGGGAGCATCTCTGGAAGATTTGTTTCACTTGTGTAAACGACAATTTTCCCTAAAAACAATTCTTATGTTGGCTGATCAAATGATTTTACGAATTGAGTATATCCACCGGAAATATTATCTTCATCAAGAGTGAGCAATCTGCAACGTTTACGTGCAATGGAGTTATATTTTAGTATTAAATCAGAGAACTTTCTCGTTGACTTTGGTCTTGCCAAGAAATTCTACGATCATCGATTACAAAAGCATATTCTCTACCGCGAAGGAAAGAGTCTAACTGGTACACCTCGTTACACATCTGTATGTATTGCATTTGAGATTTGTGAGGAAAACGTTTGTGTTTATGAGATTTCAACGCATCTCGGAATTGAACAATCACGTCGAGATGACATGGAAGCACTTGCCTATATTCTCATCTATTTCAATCGGTTGGAATTCGTTTGTTCTGATAGTGTTCGACAATCTGTTTTTTCCTAGTGGTACTCTCCCGTGACAAGGGATCAAAGCATTGAATAGATAACAGAAATATGAAAAAATTTGCGAATTAAAAATGTCGGTATCAATTCTCAATCTTTGTACGAATTTATCACCGAAATTCGCAATGTATTTAAACTACTGTCGACGGTCGTATTACACTGGCGAATCTTTACGAATTTATCGTATCGCCTTAAGTATCAATATGATTACGCTTTTGATTGAGTTTTACTAGAGAAAAGTATATCAATGAGTGTACTCTGAGCGTCTTCAGAATGTTTTATCGACGAATTGCATTTTCAAAGAGTTTTCAAATGAAACAGAACTCGATTTCATTTGTTTCTTATAAAAAGTCTGTTCGTACTTAGATGCATTGGTAATTGAAGTTTTCCTCTTCTACGTAATCAAATGTATTGATCAGTCTGTTTGACAAAAGAGACTCTCTTTACCTTTTCAGTAAACTGTGTAGATATGATGAAGAGTAGATGAATATTTCTATAGAAATAGATAGATATTTAACGCAAATAACAATGAATCAAACAAAAAACATGAATATGCATGTGTGTCGAATGTTTAGTGTTTTTTTTTGTACTTCAAATGAGAACAGCTATTGAAAGACGATATTGAGTTGTAAAAATCAAGTTGACATAGGTGATTGTTTTAGTTAGGGGTTATAGCTGTTAGAGATTCGGTTCCCAATGCATGATTGGCCTGTTTTAAATGTGATTGATGAAGATATTGATATTGCAGAACAGGATCCTCATGGAAGTAATCGTACGGTGAGTCATAGTATGGCTAAAATTAGAAAATTGGTTGTCCTGTCTAGTTTTGAAAGAGATAGAATGAACAAAAACGCATTTCGTGTTTCTGTGCCGAAGAGGAATACAAAGTACTATTTGCTATTAGAAGAGATCGCATCGAGTGAATGCATTCAAAGAAGAAAAGTAATGCATACCGTGTTCGTTGTTTCAGGATTCTCATTCAATTCTAAAAAGGAAAAAAACGATCGAAATATAAATTTCATCGAATCCTGCTGAAATTTGTTCATGCAATATCATGCTTTACAAAGATGTCCCCATATGTAATCTACCTGTCGGAGGTTCTATCACTCCAGGAGTATCATTTTTATGTCGAAGATATGTATTCACGGCATCGGAAACTGTTTTTACTGATCTTTTATTTGTCAATGGCGTTGTTGAACTAGTTTTTCGTGGTAATTTTCCTGTTAATCCAGTTGACATTAACATCATTTGATTAGGTAATGTACATTGATTATCCTGAATTTTCGATCGATACTTTCTGAGATTATTATTCGAACGTTTTGTTGTGGCGCCCGATGCTGCAAACACACTATTAGACGACGTTTTTGTTCTATTACCTTTATTTGACGGTGACAATTTGTTGCCCATGCGTGGCTGGGTATTCGCATTTCGACGGACTTTTTTTGATGATGAACGAGTCTGTGGCGTCAAAGGAGGTCTATATTGTTTAGGAGTTGATGGTAGGACAGTTATTGGCATCGGTAGCGGTGGATCCTTGTGAACCGCGGAACGATTAAGTGGAGCTGAAGAAGAGAAACAGAAAGAGTTAAATATATATATCTTGTTTATCTACTGTCGTTATCGTAATGGTCAAAATCATCTTGCCATTTAACTTTGCTTGGTGTGTTTGGTGCCATTGATCGATTTTCTGTGATGACGTTCACTTTTGTTTCATTCGATGGTCGCTGGATGCGAAGAATAACCTAATCGAAGAACAACACATAGCTCTTCATACTTTTATGGTTAAAATATTCAAAATACTGGATAGGGCGATGCATAGCTCAGAATGGTTAATGCATCTTCATAAACAATCGAATCGAAACATACAGTCAACGCCATTATTCGATCACCTATTCATAAAAAACAAGAGAAAATAATTCTTGATTGACTCATCGAATGAAATCAAAAGACCTATTCTTAATGTATTCGCTTTGGTTTGCACTTCAAATGAATTTTTGTCCAGCATCTCTTTTATATAGATTCCTGCACGCATATTTCCCGTGATACTAAAATTGAGACCGCCAAATTTTGGATCTAACAATTCCACATCGATCATTTCAAAGTCCTAGAACGATTGAAGAGTAGTTTGTTAATTCATTGTAGCCATCTTTTTCTTGTCACAAACTTTATCGATGTTTACTGAATGGAATGATGCTGAATTTCGATTTAACCCATCGATGCGATAATAGTGACTATTCAAGCTGGAAGCTTGAGAATGACGGAATGGAAATGTTCCAAACTAAAATAATCGCATATAGATGATCTGATTGTACGGGAGAAACCGTGGATTTTTTACTTTCTGAGCAGTACTATCAAGCGGGAAAGGATTAACTTTATATTCTTAACAAGAAAAGGAATAAACATGTGTCAAGAATGATTTTAACACAACAAACCATCATCAGTTGTCT
This sequence comes from Adineta ricciae, assembly GCA_905250025.1. Classification (NCBI taxonomy): domain Eukaryota; kingdom Metazoa; phylum Rotifera; class Eurotatoria; order Adinetida; family Adinetidae; genus Adineta; species Adineta ricciae. The sequence continues at coordinate 331,412 of CAJNOJ010000036.1, forward strand.
TCTTTCTTTTCAGAGTTAACGAAGATGATACAATAAATGGTTGAAGTTGTGCATGTGCTGATTTCGAATCTTGGTGTGAATATTTCTCATGCAATTCTGCGGAATAATGAATTAATCAACGTCCAGTCATCACAAAACACAAACAAACCTCGAAATTTCGGTCGTAAATAAACTAACCATGTTAAAAATCCCACTAATAATGACAATAATAGCGTACCAATGATCGAACCAACCAATGCTCCATTTGACACACATGTTAGATCGGTTCGATTAGACTTCGGAATAGCAGGAGTTGTTACAATTCCTGTTAATTCGAGAAAAGGATCCGAAAGAAATCCTCCACCAACTACAGAACTCTGAGTTTGAACCGAAACTGTTGACATAATCACGACATAGAAGCACCAACATAATTTTGTATTGAGGAAAGTATGGAACATCTGCTACATGAATTATCCTAGAAAGAGAAGTAAGAAAGTTGCAATGCAATACGATGATGAATGTACTTGGAATTGATGATAGTTCATTGAAAATAATGAAAAGTAAAACATGTGTTATTTCACACGCTTTTTTCGATGTGATTTAGAGAAAATGAACGAATACATTGGCTTATGAAACGAAGAGAAGGACCGTTTAATGAGCAAGCAAGGAGAGAAAAAACATAGGTAAATATTGCGCGATCGGGACCAAAGAAGAGTAATTAAAACGAACGATATTTCTTTCTCCCTTTCTCTTTTGTATTGTCCGATACAGCTTACATCACCACAATAGCCATTAGTTCTTACTGAAAATGGATCCTTTCTCGTTTATGTCCTCGTATTCATCTGTTATTTTTTGCTTTCTGTTGTCTCAACTTCAACAAAGAACTGTCAATGTTACTATCGATATATTGAACAAACTAATCATTCAACAATGATCTACGATTTCAAAGTTTATTTTCTTTTCGAATTTTGTTTTCAAGGCAAACTTTACCTCACGACGAACGTCAACGAAAGAAAAATTTCCCTACAGGTTTCAGACGCAATCATTTAACCAGATATAAAGCAAACAAAAATGACTTCACAACAATCGTCTAACAAGAAAAGATTACTTTTCGATTTTTTGTAGGAAAGACTGTTGTTGAAAGTTCATCTATAAATCTGGATAAACTCAGTGAGATACTTTCCGACTGTTTGATATCGCATCCGTTTCCAGTAAATCAGCATATGTGATCATGTTGACTACAGAATAGAATGCACATATTTGCCGTCAGATAGATTCGAACAGGTGACCTCTATCATGTGTACTACTAAGACCGTTCGAGCACGTTTAATTTTATTCTAATCGACAATAACTTGAATTCAATAAATAACATTGCGCTCATTGACATACTTCACATGGTGAACAAAGCATTCGACGAAAATGTTTTTCTAATCTTAAGTCTAACAAATTCCTTTGATGCATAAAAGGACGTATGGGGACGTCACTTGCCAGAGATAAAAAGTGATTCGATGAATAGAAAGATCATAGTTCATGTGCTTTGTATGGATGATTAAAACAAAGATTCTCCTGATAGAATTTGCTTTGAAAATATCTTTTCAGCAACTTTCTCTTTCTATCATGCAATAGGCATCATTACGATGTTGATAGAGTTATTTTCGCTAACGAAAGATGAGAAGTCTTTTGATCTATTATCATTCGGCGAAAGAGTGGATGAATTCGATAGTCTTCATTGCGAAGTTTTAAAGCGAGTGTCTTGTCAACTAGCATTTGTAGATGGAATTGCTCAAGTTTCGAAACGTGTTTCCGTAAAAGATGCCTGAGAAGATGGATATCCAGTTGCTTTGAATGATGTTCGGGACCGTGCACAGTCATATGTGTCAGGTTTGGGAGAGGAGTCAGTAAATACCCGAGTATTTGACATATTGATATACTACGAAGGATCAAACAGAGTTCGAATTTACGAAGAGATAAATGCTGAGAGTATTCCAATGACGTGGGCCTTGTTAGAAAGTCGATTGTTAATTTGAGACGAGTTAAAGATGGGCAATAATAGAGAATTTGATGATAAATATTCGGATCTTTAGTGGAAATAGTTAATGAACGGAGGTATAGAAGAGGTTGCCAAAGAGAATGAAAAGTGCGTGTAACTTCACCAATTTGACAGAGACGAAGACGCGGAAAATAGTTGGACATCACATCATCGGAAAGCCGAAGTAGATATTTGTTGTTCCACTGTGCAGTTTGAACGATGCATATATGCTCAAGATTGACTAAGAACCGAAATGAATAGTAATGAGAGTAACTCAATGGTTTATCAACAATTCGTAAAGAACGAAGTGATGAAAGCGATGAAAGACCGGTGAAATAACGAAAACTAGTACTCAGTCGAGTGATGCGAGACGAGAAGAATTCGAGAGCAGCCACATCAACATCTTGATACGAAGTTATCCTTGCAGGAACGTTGTTATACGATGCTAGCATTAATTTAAAATGCTGGTTAAGGTTCGAAAAACTTCGATAGACATCCCGATAAGATAAATAATCCCATACTTCGAAGAAAATTTCACTTGGACAACTTTCAAAGCTTGATTGACAAGTCATTTGCGCTGAATTGTTGTGTTGCCTGTATCATATAGAAAGCCTTTTCTTTATTCTAATGATGCTCTTCATATCTTATCAATCTTTAGAGGCGAAACAAAAAAACTTTTGTTTGAATTTATCTTGTCAACAATCTGTGTAAGAGTTTCATCGACTTCTATATCCCTTAAGTTCATTTCTAGCTTCAGCTTATCTAGTTTTTCGTTTTGCACTTGCAGGACTATACCGCATCGACTTTTGAACTAAGGGATTCACGTGTTGTGTCTATCACTTGATAGACATCGTCGGCGATTCTCTCTTTCCATTTCACACTCAGTTAACCTCTGAAAAACGGCTTCGCAGTAAAATGTATTCTATTTCTCTTTCTTCTATCTTTCTGTGTCTTTTACGACAATGGCACACGATAGAAATAACGAAACTACGTCCGTATGATTTTGTACTACATGCCATAGAGAAAATGGAAAGAGAGAATATACGCTGGCAAAAAAGAGTCATTTCTATTTCAAAACATTTAACGAACACAACGATTTTCTTGTTGCGATGTCGTCCGGAGGACAAAATTCGAATAATAATCAAGCTGGCGTGATTCCAGCCGGTGATTCAAACCAAGTTATTCCAGCCGGCACGGTTGGTACTGGTCCACAAAGCACTCTCAATCCAAACGGTACATGTTGTTCACCTCGTGTATGATCGATTTTTACGTTCTTTTTTCTTTTTTCGTAGTTGCGCATACCAAGGCTGATTTAGACAATCATGCTAATCAATTAAATCCGAATAATCCACGATATGCAGGTCATCAGGAACGTCTTGTCGCCGTCGAAGCTAGCCGTGAAGCAGCCGCTTTTCATCAAGAAGCTCAATCAGCTTACCAATATGCAAATCAATTGGAAGCCGGTACAGTTTTCAGCTTTTACTGACAATTTATCCCATAGTAATATGTTTATTTTCAGCTGCTATCGAAGCACAAGCAGCTGCCAGTCAGTTAAATCAACAAGCTGCCATGTATGCACAGCAAGCAAGTATGGGGTTACCATCTCGTGGAGGTACGTTGATGTCTACTGAAAAACTTTCTATATTACATATGCAATGTTTTCACTAGCTGGTAGAGGACGTGGCAGGGGTCGAGGTAAGATTTGGTAGATTGTAGTATCTTCGATTTTGTATTTATGCTCTATTCAAGGCCGAGGTCGTGGACAAGGTGGCCGTCAACCAAATCAGGGAGATCAACAGGACGATAATAATGAACATCAGGAAGACGAAGGTGACTACGACGAAGTTGATGACGAAGAAGAAGAACACGAAACACCCAATAAGAATCAACAATCAACTAACAATAACAACAACAACCAGGGATTGCCACAACGTCAAACAGCTCAAACATAAAAGAGATGAACAGACCGATACAAAGGACTTTTATAAATAAGATAGTTTCCTATTTGTTGTTATCTATGTACACATAATGTTAACCTAGCTGGTTTTTTGTTTTTCATCTATTTTATTTTACTTTTGGCGATGATTCACTTTTTGCCGAATAAATAACACATGAGTTCATGTTCACATTACATTTCCACATTGTTCATTTCACTGTTACTTTTGAATGCCATACTATCGAAAACGACTATTTTTTCTTAATAAACAAAATATACGAATGTATGCAAGGTCGGAATCGCAAAACAACGATGCTGATAGACGAAGTAAAGTACAAGAAATACATTGAATTGTTCGTCCTCGTTTTGATTGGCGTCTGGCGAGAGAGACAAAATTCGAAACGAATTACAAAGAAAGGTTCGAAAAAACATAATCGCCATTTATTTCTATCTCTTAAACTATAAATTTCGAACTGTTTTCCAAAACACAAAACTTATTTAAAATTTCGGTCGAGGTTTCCGTGATTGGTTCATCGGAAGGAAAAAATTACTCTTGTGTCGATAATACTGGGCTAGACGGATTCGCCCATAGTTAACGTAATCAAATGTATTTGTTGGTTTAGTCAGTAAGGCTTGAAGAAACGCCCATAACGCCCAATAGAGATGAACAGGTGCGATTAATAATCCACATAAGTCGCACAGATGTTCCAGCTCATATTCTGCCACTTTTCGATGATCGTAAACCGAATTGGACATATTCAATCTGGAGTTCTTCAGATAGTCGGTGAGAAATTGTTTTTGAACCGGCCGCTCCGGGTATTTTTTCTCATAATCGTCTGTCGATAGTTCAAGAAAAAAAGACACGATATCGAACAGATAATAATCATGCAAACAATGATCGAAATCGATGATTGCTAATGAATGATTCGTTGAATCATAACGAAAATTTCCCAATCGAAGATTATTCAAACATAAAACAATCGGTATGTCAAATAACGAACCGTTTTTCTCCAAAGTCGACTGAATGCAATCGATATCATTGGAAAGTTCGGTCCATGAGACGTCTTTCAGTTGTGTTTGAAGCTGAGCAAAGGTTAATGGATATGCTGGAGTTGTATGAAATCCAATGACTGATTTGAATGAGGTGAACAGATTCTTTGTATTATTGATGGATTTTTCTCGTTGATTTTGTATTGTCACCAGTCGATCGTGTAATGTTTTGTTCTTATCAGTAAACAAATCGATATATTGTTTCAACTTATCTGCCAAGCGTGTGCCATGAAAGCGCGATGGAATCGAATGGAATTCGGCCAATTTTCGTGCAACCAGTTCGCTAGAAGTGAAGACTATTATGGCAAATCGATTGAAAGGACATAGTACGTACCCGATAGGCTGTTCTTTGACGTCCAGTGCTTTTCCTGGAATGGGAGTACAGATATATCCATTATTGAATCTTAATAAAACATGTGCTGCGACTTTCTGTTGTATTAAATGGCTAAGCAAGTGAAATTGTTCTTCTTGGTCAGCATATACGTCCGAATTCGTTGGATAAAGTTTTAGAATAACGCTGTTTTGTTCATCATTGGTATCTTTCAAAAAGATAAGGTAATAGATAAGATGGGAATCGTTGGTTAGCTTTTTGAAAACTAATTTTTTCAATGCCCATCTGGGTTTAATTGAACACACGAGACGAGCGGCGGTTGTTTCTAATGAATTCGATTCGATTTCAACGTTTTCACATGGTATCGGGGTGATTGCAGACATTTCGTTCGGTATAGTATTGAATTACACGTGTATATGAATATTTACATTGACAATCAACGAAGTGTGACTGTGTGCGAGGACAATAAGCACAATGAGATGTGAAAATAGTTGCACTCGATGGTTCGAAATAAGAAAAAATACGCAAAAAGAATGTTGATTACGAACAGAGACACTGAAATGATTAAATATGATTTTTTTGCAGGGAAGAAAATATATTGCAATTAATTGTCGATTTCATTGAACAATGTGCTCAGAAGCTTCTACGTTCGTGTTTATAAGGGAGAAAATATGAACAAATTTTTTGTTGGATGTCACTCGTTCACCTGTCAATTTGAGTTTGAATATTATGTCATAGCAAATGATTTTTATATGGGAAGATTACACATGGATGTGTGATACAAGTATGACATTTACAATAACTTTTCAAAAAGGTATACAATCAGTTAGTGCATATCATCATAATGTGTCACACAAGTATTCTCTCATGAAAATATAAATGTTTTAGTATTGATTTATCTGTTACTTCTAGTAACATATAGAATTTAAATGATAACATCATTGCCTGTTATTCTAATCGGAATGAAATATGTTGAAGATCGAAATCTATCATCACTCAGAAAAATGTCGATATAAACCGAAGTTTAGATCTCACACTCTGAAGAATACAATAAACTAGTTTACGTTGTGCAGAGAGATATTCAAATGCGCTTGATGACTTTGTAGTATAATTTGAAATGTTAGCACTCACGGAATGGATATTTCTTTGTTGTGAACTGATAATCTCTTATGTTCTTTAGTATGCGATTTGAAACGGTAACTCGCGAGAATCTCTCCGTACAAGTCTACTTCGCGATTAGTTTATTACAACTTGAAAAACTCATAAGCTTTTCAGTAAGATTTCTAAATTCTTTCGATGTGGTTGGAAAAGGAAGATATCGGACTATGCATCTTTTGATGTAGCAAGGTAACAAAACTTGAATCATGATATTTTTTCATAGAAAGAAACTTTTATAGTCTTCTGCTTGGTTTTTTCCAACTTACGATTATGCGCAAATAAAAGTAACACAAAATTACTTATGATGCATGTTACAGGTTTTTTCTTTCTTGCCTACGTTTTTACTAGAAAAAAAGGTATTTATGTTTTCTTTCTTCATTTTCTCCGGGTTATTACAACATATTTAAAACGACTCGATTCTGTCTTACTTCCTTTCACTAAACACATCAGCTGTATAAACTCATCGATACTCAATAGTGATGGATCCGATTCTTCAAAATGATACAAACAGAGTGGAATCCATGACATCACCCGGTAAGAAAGAAGATGAACTTGAACCAATGAAGTCATAGAATACACAAATAAATATTCTTTGACAAATGTTATCGAAGACTGTATAAGTTTCGTTTCATACACGAACGTTTGTTTTCGTTTTAGTTGAACTACCAACCCAGCGTTTAATGGATTTACAATCTACGCCGTTTAATCGTCACGATGTGTGTGTCCTCTGGTTAGATCCAAAAATAGATTCGACTAATGAACGCACACAGAAATTTCTCAATCAACTTTGTGATCGCGTAGAAATACACAATGACATCGGAAGGTTTTTGGAAATAATTCGTTACCGTCGAGAGACAAGTCTTTTGATAATATCTGGCAAATTTGCAGCACAATATCTCGACTTAATCCATTCTTTCTCTGCAATCGATGCTGTCATTATTTTTTGTGCTTCTCCTGAAAAATATCAAGATTTAACCCAGGGAGCGTACGTTAAAGTCTTATCTTGCATTGCAACTGAACCTGAACTCATCCAATCGGTCCATTCTTGGATCAATTTAAAGTGTCAAACACATTTATATATATGGGATAACCAGGTGACCGACACTGAGTATCGGTTAACTCAGCAAAGAGCTATTTTTCTTGCTAATTATATTCTAATGTCAACGGTTTATTTGGATGCATATACAAACTATAAACAGAATATGTTAAATGTCAGTCGCGCATATTATGGTCAACGGCAATGCGAATTAGAACATATTTTACAATTCGAATTAACTTACACCGAAACAGACGCGATTAAGTGGTACACTCGTGATTCATTTGTCCATAAATTAGTGAATCGTACACTGAGATCGTTTGATCAAAATAATCTCCATGCGATTGCTTTTTATATCCGAGATTTAATAAAACAAATATCACAGATACATTCAACGACTGATACTAAGAACTTTCAGCCAGTCTATCATGGATTGGCGATGACACAGAATGATATCAATCGCATCGAGGTAATACCAACAGGATCTTTATTGTCATCAAACGGGTTTCTATCGACAAGCCGAAGTCAAGATGTTGCTATAGCTTTTGCAAGTAAAAAACAGAACAGTGTCCGTCAACCGTTGCATCGAGTTCTATTCGAAATCAATCTGAATGTCACTAAATCGCCAGTCGTCTTCGCTGATATCAGCCATTTGAGCACATTTCCCGAAGAAGGCGAAGTCCTGTTTAGCACGGGAGCAGTTTTCTCTCTTCAAAACATTACACAAGACGAGCAGACAAAAATGTATACAATCTGTTTGAACATTGCCACACAAGATGAGTATAATTCGATTGAGAAATTTGTCGCATCAGCGAAAGAGCAACTTAATGAACGAACTAATACTTTTGGACAGAAATCTCTCATCGGTAAGTTATTAAACTTTCAAACCCAACCATCAAGTCCACTGAAAACACACGGCGATGCTTCATACAAATTCTCCATATTCGGTTCCTCGTTTAATCATATCTGGTACGGAACTTATGACAAATATAACGATATTTTAGAACCCTACATTCAAAAGATTGCAAGTCTGGCCAAGAAATATATATTCGGTAAGTTAACTGAAAGCTTATAAGAAATGGTTCATTTTATACTTCCGTTTTCTATAGAGAATACAGATAAAGTTAAAAAACATACCGGTAAAAAAGCCATCAAACACTCAACATCTTACGAACCATCATTAGCAAGATTCGAACCTGTGCTTTACTTTTCTTTACCTGATGAGTTGATACAACAAGAGCAAGAGAATTTTTCTCGAATATTTTCATTGCAATATCGTCGATTTACAAACACATGTCTCACCGTAGCACAGGCCAGTGCCCTTCTGGATGAATTCTATTTGATATATTACATCGCATCTGACTTACCTGAATATATTAAAGATTGTCCACGGGTGAAATTCTACAAATTCGATCCGTCTGAAGACAATCAGATTTCCAATCAGAAAGTCAAATTGTTTGAACGATTAATTAGTGATATGCTTCATGATCTGGGCATGTTCTATCCGAAGCAAATAAAAACGTTTCCCGATGATGTACAATACCAAACTATAATACGAAGATTACACATGAAGACAGCAAGGTGTTACCAAGCATTGGCCGACGAGACTGAAAAAATAATTCAACGCTACAACCGGGAAGAAGAAGAAGAAAAGAAAAAACGAATAACAATCGATGACTGATTAAATTTTGAAAAGGATTTTTCTTTTATTGCAACGGTTAACGTTTTTCTCGAACTTTGACCATCTGTTTATTTTCAGATCTATCAACCGCTATGGCCGTACCTGATTGAGTCACATCATGAGTGATGTAAGTGCAATAAAGAAATATTAGTTGAATAGTAAACAGCTCTGTTACTACATTAATAGAGAGTTGCTTTTGGTTGCACTGCACCTTTGTGTTTGTTTGATGGTGAACCATATATAATCGTATACGATCCTGGTAAACGTGTTCAAATTAGACGGAAAGATCTGGCTCCATTCGAATCCATATTAGATATATTTCACAACGAGAAAGAATGGACTAATGCGTTGAATATTGCAACAGAGAGAAGTTGGAGCATCCTGCTAATATTCCCTCACCAAACCGAGATACAAATCACAACGTTTGTCACGCGGCACGTTCTCAATCGTTCTCAGTTACATTCGATATATTTGATACTTCGAGATGAAGTCCGATGCAATGCGCAGCTGACAAACATGTTACAATCACAGTTGTACTGGTGTCGGCCTCTGACAACCGAGCTGTCTCGTGATGTAAGGGAGATGTGCGCATGTGTTTGTCAGAGATATTTGTCTTTTTACGAGCAAAAACGCAGGAAAGCTGAAGCTGACATTAGGCTTGGTAATGATCAAGGTGCGAGAGGCATTGCAAATTTATTTGCGCAAAAACATCGAGAATACGCTCTTCTCCTGGCCAAGTATTACCAGAAGTTAAGCGAGGAATCTAATTAAACCATCACATATCTATTCATTTTCTATATAGTCTGGATACTTTTATTGATTTTTTTTTTCATCGTGTCCTTCTTCAATAGGACTCTGATTAGTTATGAAAATTGTCAGGTGGAAATATCCTGTTTCATTGGGAAATACAGCAACGAGCGTTTATCTTTTTTCAAGAGAAATGTCATCATTTGGACTCCGGTTGATTTTCATTTGTTATGATTGATGAAGCAAATGCATTTGTACGGATATATTTTTACGTCATCTGATTCATGACGCAATTTATTTTTATACCTTGTTTTCAAGTCCTTAGGGATACAAATAAACGGTCATTTTCTCAGCTAATATTATTGGCAATTGTTTATCTATCAGTTTATTTTATCGCATCGTTATATTGTCTATTATGTGGTGCTGACAAATGTAGCAAGCTCGAAGTTTTTCAGATTTGGTTTTGAGACATTAAATCTGTTTTTCTTTTCATTGAAGGATGAGTGTTACCAATGTGTGCCTTCTGTCAAGATTGTATCTGTCATCAAATCCCAAACTAAATTTTGAATCTTAATCTTCGAATCCACACAAGCAGCAAAAGTAAGTTATATTAAAGATTAACTATATAAAATCGTCAAAGATGCAAATCGAACTCGAATCTTATTCGAAATTTCTCACTCTTTTATACTTTGTTTTCAACTCCCGCAGGTCACTAATAATGTGTATTTGATAAAATTATCCATTATTGCTTTTCCCTCATTATTACGACGTCGCGCTTTTTTACACAGCCTGACATACGATCCGTACCTGTACAATTAGTGTTAACATCGCCGAAGGTATACTCCAGGACCTATAGTCGCGCATGAATGACATATATATACACTCACAATTCTAGCATTACACTTCACTGTTCGAAAATAGATTGCTTGTTAGCTAGCCAAAATATGTTCTTACAATTAATTGTGATTACATTTGTTTTAACCAATGCAAATGCTTTGAATAAGATCGTTACATTTCCATTTTCCATAACGTCTCGTTTAGACTCAGCCAGTTTCTATCGGTATAAGAACCAATCATTTTGTTTTACAACTTTTACTGATACAGCCAATTCAAAAAACGACAGTTCGGATCAAAATGAATTGGCCATAGCTCAGGATGCTTCGTTCCTATCGTATTCTGCAGAATTCTTATCAATCATTGGTTCGAATCCAGATCTGAAACTAATCCAAGAACAACCCGCATCGGCAGAAACACAATTTGCACATGAAGGTGGTGCATATATTCCTGAAACGAACGAAGTTTGGTTTACTGCAAACCAACTACCAAAACAGAATACCAACATATATAGCATCAATTTGAAAACCAATCAAATCACGCAATTGAATATTCAACCACCAATCATTACACCAAATGGAGTCAATTATTTCAAAGGTTATGTCTATGTATGTTCTCAAGGAAATACAACAACGCCAGCAGCTATTTATGCAGTCAATCCGACAACTCATTCCAGTAGAATAGTGGTTAACTCATGGTTTGGCTATCGCCTTAACTCACCTAATGATGTTACTTTTACAACGAAAGTTCTCGGAAAGAAATTCATGTGGTTTACCGATCCTCAAATTGCGTTTATGCAAAAGTTTTCCGGTGTGCCACAATACCGAAGTACCGTATTTCGCTACGATATGATGACATCCGAATTGCGTCCGGTAATTACTGATATTATTATACCAAATGGTATAGCGTTCAATCAAGAGGAAAATGTTTTATACGTCACTGATACATCGCCCGACACAGATACAGCAATTGTATACGCATACGATGTGAATAAAGACGGATTACCAATCAATCGTCGAGTGTTTTCTGTGAGTTCAATCGGATTACCAGATGGCATTCGAGTTGATCGAAACGACCGAGTATGGATCGCGGAAGGTGATGGCATTAATGTTCGAGATCGTACTGGTGCATTATTAGGAGTAATATTAAGTCATGGTTTGAGCTTGGCAGGTGTGATCAGTAATTTTGCATTGACAAAGAATACTGTTGTTATTCTCGCGCAAGAAACCGTGTGGCGATTAGATTTACCAGTAGATGTTTTGTAACTAACACTAATTATACGTGTATTTTCCTAATGAACACTTGACAATTTGAATTAGTCATAAAATAAATCCATAGTAGTAATATTATCAAGATATGCTTGTAAATCGTGACTTTCGTGTATCTGAGTGTAATTCGATACAAAATGAGACACATCAGATTTGTTATTTTTAGTATCTTCATGGAATTACTCACTTGATACTCAGAAAGCTATTTGACAGCATGTGAATATATCATCATGCTGAAAAAACATCTCGATCTTCACGAAAATATCTTATCTTTGACTGATATTGATTAACAACGCTGTTCATTATTTGTTTATTGCGATATTCGATTATTTTCCATTGTTATTACAGTAAGAAAAAAGATTTTCTATTCTGTTTCATTCGGTCACGTATACAAGACGACAAATACAAAGATAAAACAAATCATTTCACGATAGTCAAAAGAAAAACTAAGCCACAATGACAATATACAATAAAATAGAAGAATAAAACGATATTAAGAAGAACTCTCACTGTTAATGTCCTAAACACACGCGAACGAAAAGAGACACAGCAAAAGAAAATAGGATATGACGAGATTTAAACGATCATAGCTGTGAGAGAGGAAATTCATCAAAGTTCATATCAGTACAAAGTATATGCGTGTATATGTTAGGAGTTTAGAAAAACAAAACAAAGAAACAATCAATGTATATGTGAGCGTGCACTGAGCATGATTTTGTTGTTGGGGGAAAAGAGAAATATAGTTCGTGTTCGAATTTTTCATACAGCTACCGTCATTTTCTTTTGTATATCGTCGATTAATGAATCTCCAACGCACTAGAATGATAAGAATAGCAAAATTTGACACAAAGAAAAGCTAATCGTATCAACAGCAACACATTTAAAGTTAACAAAACAACAAGAACTAGGATACTAAAACTAGATGTGACAAAACAATAGACAAATTACCTCTGATGAATTAGATTTTGATGTTACTCGGCAAACTTATGTTGAGCTCGTAAGTAGGGATAAACTAGAAGAAGGATATGTGGAGGAGAAATGAAAAATATGAAAAGGGCAAGTGAAATGAAGTTTATCGAGAAAGAAGAAGGAGAACAACGAAACTGGAATGAGAAGATTCCAGATGAGCGGAAAAAAGATACTTACGGCACAGAATTCATCGAAACTGATTTTACCATCGCCATCTTTATCCGCATTGACAATTGTCTATCGAATGAAAGTGATTCTTCACATTATCTCAGAACAGAAAATCTACTTTATCAACAATCTGCTGCAATTGAGAATCTTTCAAATTGGATCCGACCATCATTTTCAGCACTTGAAATAATTCTCCTATAAATGAAAGAGCGAATGAGCGCTGACAATGTCATAGGTAATCAACGGAAATGAGAATTCTTCAATTTTCTCTGCTTTAATCGGATATAAATGGGACAAGAACAACACAGATGAGACGCTCTTGGAACTTAGAAAAGTTTTTTTTTTCTTACCGTTTGAAATAAATCCATCTTTATCCATATCGTAGATTTTGAATGCAACTAAAAACAAACAATGAAAATTAATTATTTCTTTTTCACTGTCAATCATCTTCGTACATCTTAATTTTGATTCTTTATCTCCTTTAACACTGAATTGTGAGATGCCGCCAATGAATTCTAAAATACAATTCAACAAATTCATTCAATTTCCGTCATCGATTTGATTTTACCCTTGAAATCAATTTCTCCATTTCCATCTGTATCGAATATATCAATAACACGTTGCACAAGCGGATTTTGTTGTAGTTCAGGTATCGACATGAACTCTTGCACACTTAGAGATCCACTGCCATCAATATCTAACTTTTTAAAACGTTTTCCTAATCGACGTATTTCATCTGCGTCGACTACAGAATAACAAATAAATAGAATTTTCTCATCCAAATCAGTCAAATTTACATGTAGCACATAGCTCAACAGGTATTGACGTCATATTCCCCTGAAACAGATTGATTCGTTCCATGTATTTCAAATTCAACGGATATTTCTATACGTACCATGATGATGTTTTTTTTTAATTTAAACTAATATCAGTCAGTTGGTGTATATGTTTGACGTTGTGTTTGTTTCTAAAGATGAAAGTAACAGTCTAGAAATGATCTGTCATTTTCTTTCTTGCTAACATAGACCTCTATTCGATTGAATATCATCGGGTGAAATCATTTTCTATCGAAAGAGGTCGCTCATTTGATTCTTCACGAAGCTTCCACGTATTACATGAAATGGAGAATGGAGAGAAGTTTCGTTTATCAGTGGAAATTTAACAAGACTTTCTATTTAAACAGGGGACGAATGTGTTTGTCAATTCATTTTTTTTTCAAAAAAGGTTTATTCACGCACCCCCTTTTTTACTCCTCGCTAGGTAGGTATTATATAATATACCACCCAGCAGGCATACACCACTGCGTGTTTTTCAGTCCATAGTACATCTCATACCTTTACACGCGTACATATTTATATACGCACTTTTTTGTTTTTAGGTGTTTTTTTGTTTCTTCGTACGTCTGTACTTCAATGTCAGAAATTAACGATCAATCGTCGGATACAAGTTCGGAATTAAATTGGCCAGTCGATCATACAATGGATCGTATGATAGCTCCTGACCGCGTCGTCTTCGAAAATGTGGCCGATCAGTATGTAAAGGGCGAAGATGTCACAGCATTTTTTACGGTTTTACCAGATGTTAAAATCAATACGAATGAAGATCAAATCGGTCTATTACGCGTACGTAATTTCTTTCAATTGCATCATCTACCTACTGGATGTTTTGTTCGTAGGTCGGCTCAACAAATATCAAAGAATGTGTAGCATTTGCTCCTGTTCAATTCAATCCTTCGACAGCATCCGGCTCGACTTTTCATGGCACAGCAACGTTTCCTTCATCATCGTTGCCAGTTACTGATGATGAATTCTATCAATTTTGTTACATTACTAATAAAACGAAAAATATCGCCTCATCGATTCCATTCCAACTGAATTGTGCATTAGATGACGTCGATCTTCTATCAAATGCACCAGTCAGTAGATCAAAACCGGATGGTCTGATTGCTCTAGCTGATCAAGACAACGACGACGTTGTTATTATTCATACGAAACGAATGTTAACCGAAGAAAAACTTCGCAAAGAAAATCGCCACCTATTAGAGATGAATCGTCACTTGGAATCACAACGCGACGAATGTCAAGCAAAACTTGAACTCTTGAACACAAAAACAAAGGAAGACATGGAAAAATTCCAACATAATATGCAAGTACGTCATACGTTCTGCTATCAATGATTCACGTTGACAATGACTCATTTTTTACCTAAGTAAACAATTTATATTTAGGCACTCGCGACGTCACATAAAACAGCTATTGCTGAGTTATCATCTCGACAACAATTGGAATCAAATCTACGTGCTCAGTTTGACGCTTGCCAAAAATTATGTGAACAATACCAAAGCGATTCACTTCGACATGCTGAACGTAGCCGAACACTTGAAGATGCACACGCTCAAGTTTCTAATGATGCTAACCAACTTCGTTCACAATTGGCTGTTACTTCACAATTGGCAAAAGATCAAGCGACACAAATTATTGGATTAGAGCGACAATTGATGCAATCCAACGAATTAGCTAAAGGATCGAATCAACGTCAACTATCCTTAGAACAGCAATTACGCGATTTACGTTTAACGTCAGAAAAGCATCAGCTGTCGACTAAAGGACAGTTAAACGAATATAAGACGCTTATTGAACAAAACACAAATCAGATTGAAACATTGGAAAAAGATAATAATTCATTAAGAGAAGAAGTCGATTCCCTTCGCGCTGATAACGGACGTTTAACAGAACAATCTGAAGCTGACAAAGCAACAATTAAAGATTTAGCAGAACAATTAGATCGACAACATGCAGAAAATGAAGCAGTAAGAATACACATGTTGATGGCATTAAATGTACTTTTCATTGTATTTTTTAGCTTAAAAGTCAACGGGAAGTTGTTCAAAATGAACTGGATGAATTCCAATCGAAACAACAAGCAATGATTACATTAACTAATTCGTTTGACGAAATCAAAAAACGTTGCGTTAAACATCAAAAGAGTGAAATCGAAGTCAAACGACAATTGGTTGCTCACAAGAGCTTCATCGTAAGTCATTCAATATCTTTTCTGCTAGCGGTTCATCGACGTTCCTTTTTTTTTCAGAGTGACTTACAAAATGAAAAACAAGAACTCATCGAACGTTTGGCGCACGGTGCTGAAGAATACAAAACATTATTCCGCAAATGTGCCATGCTTGAACAAAAATTAGGTGGCATTTCTTCCTTGGAAGAAATTGTTCAATCACCCACACCTGTCACAACACCAATGACAGAAGAGGAAGAGAAAGAACAACAACAACAACAACCAGTAACTGGAGCAGTCTCTGACGAGCAGGAGAAGTTCGTTCCAACTTTGTGTAATACTGCTGTAAATCAAACAGAAGAAAACAATCAATCATTATCCGGCTCAGTTTCCGATGTTGATGGAGAAATACGTGTATGTCCGATGTGCTATTGGCAGTTTCCAGCGGATATGGTTGTCAATGCTAAACATGAACATATTGAAAGCCATTTCCAGGGCTAAATGTAAAATGTATATACGACCAGTCGTCATTCTCTTTTCACCTTAATTTGAATAAGTATTTTCAGTCTCGATATTATTCATTAAGTTAAGTAAAATCAATCTTTATTGTAATTATTTATTCTCTTTTTACGCATGCAAGACTTAATCATCATGAACTTGAAATAAAGACTTTGAAAAAAAAATGACATTTTGATTTGATCTTTTCATTTTGAATCAACTGAATCATCGTCAAGGACAAGTATCAAGAATCTTGGTGTTTTTTACGAAGTGATTCGGTTAAAATTTGTAGTGCATCATCAAGACTTTCTCCTCTTTTTCTGTCTTCGATAATTTCTTTTCCTAATAGTGTTTCTTCAGCAACAAATCGATATGTTTCCGCGGCACCTTGAAACAATTTTCCAGATAAACCTACATCTTCATAGGTTTTAGCAATTTCTTCCATTTCGCCAACCCATCGGTGTGCTTTCGGTGCCATGTGTGGAATGGCTCTACTTAATTTCTTGAATATGTCCGGCATACTTTCTTTCAATTCGTCAAAGAAAACTTGTTCTAATTCGTATGACTTCGCCGTAACACATGCTTGAATAGTAATGGCGGTGATACCCTTACTCAATGAAGCATAGCACATTTTGAAAGCACTTGCTGAACCGATTTCATTTCCAATAATACGTGTCTTGATAAGATCGGTGTACTGAAATAGATCAGCTACTTTCTGAGCATGAGTACCAGACAGATAGAGTGTTGGCATGTGCTCGAGAGAACCGGGTGGTAAGCCAATGACACAAGCGTCAACAAAATTTCCCTGCGGAAATAACGTAGATATGGTTTGAACTGTTTGTGGTGCGATAGCGTTCATATCGACATAGATGACGTGTTGATGGGTTGAAAGTAGCGGCGAAAGGCGTTGAGCAAGTGCCGCTGCTTCGGATGGAACGAGGATTGAAAAAATGAAATCTGCTTGCCGAACAAGCTCTTCATCTGTGTGAACATCTATGATGCCAACAGATTCGGATAACTTTTGTGTACGTTTACTCCGTCCGGTTAAATTCGTTATGATACGAAATCGACTGTCATTCGAGGGAAGTAACAGTGCTCGGCCGATAGAGTGACCCTAGAAAAAGAACGTTAGTGATTCTTTCAAGATATTCGACTAAATATTCCCTACCATATCACCAGGACTTAATATGGCAACAGTTGTCGGAGACTTTTCAGCCATATTTTCTTCTACAACACAATGAAGTGAAGAATCAAATATTGTGATTACCGTGTTATTTTTGTTGTTTTGTGAAAATAAACATGATGAATAATCACGTGGATAAGTTTTTTCTTTTCTTCTTTCTCTGACTATCGCTAAAGATAAGATTACTTTCGTGCTATTTACGTCGTTTATTCCAAAATGATATAGGCTCGAAGAAAAACTAACACGACTGAACTAATCGAAATAGTGCATGGTTCCCATTGTATTCGCGATCCACTAGAGAACGTGCTTGATGATGGTGACGACGTTTTCGAGCTAAAACTTGATGATGGTAATGTCGTAGAACTCGAACTCGTGTCCGGTTGACATATCGCTTTGCAGTTTAAACCTTGACAACCTTTGACATGGTTTGCGCAGAAGACATTTGTACACTCATCACAAGATACAAGATCAATTGCCATTGTTTGACACACATCTGCCATGTTAGGGAAACAACAGGTACATGCATGGCTGTTCGCCATGGATACTCCAATAGTTAAGAACACGAAAAGAGTTAAGGCCAGCATAGTTTCTCGAAAAAAATAATGCGACGTAATTTATATTATCTGGAGTTTTATTAGGTGTAACGAATGAAGAAAAACTAGAGCAAGTATGCCTTTTATCAAAACGAAAACAAATAAATCAAAAGACTTTACTAAGGAAGAGCAAACTTCGTTGCAATGCTAATCAGCCAGATATTCAGTGACGAAATGATTACCGGTGAATGGTTGCATAGATCTGTGTTACAACAACATCCGATTGCTTTTGTACCGGCATGAAAGGATGATTTACATTTGTCTTTTTTACAAATATCAGCTAGTGCTGAAGTGCGAATAACCATCAACTTGTGATCTCTCGAAGTTTTCAACTTCTACAACGAAAGATAAACGAAGTAAGGAAGCTTTCTCTCGTGAGGATACGCACCATACACCATCCACTGGCTGAATTCGTTCGATTAACATGCCGATTCGCTTTATTGAATGGATCAGGACAGCCTTGAAGACAACTGTAACATCGAATTGCATCAAGACTATCTTTAATAACAAAGGAAAGATAGTTGTGTGCAAACAGATCTTCACATACCGATCACATAAATGAAGAACAACAAGAAAGCAATCAAACCTATTTTATTCATGAGAGTTTTTAAAACGACGTCGGTAAATTTGCTTTTATACGAGCCAATGATTATTCATCAAAACATCAGTTAATGTACTGTTTCACTTTATTCAGAAAGTACTTTGATTCATTTGGAACAAATGATCAAATTACTTTTTATCAGTAATATAATGTTCTCGTTGATGAAAAGAGCAAAAATATATGAGAGAATTCTCGAATTATATTTGCGATGTTACTTTTCAATCAAATATTGAAAGCAACCATAGAAATCAATCAACAACGATTCGAAAATGAACTTTTTCATCTGTACGAACAACTATAGCTGATTTATGCAATGGTGTTCATTGTCAGCGATACACATCGTGACGACGTCTTTCAATAACTTTGCAACACATTAGAAGTTCCGTTCGTTTCAAAATAGTCGGTAGTAGTTTTCGCAGTCGAAAAGAATATCGAAACAATTCAATAATCTCAACAGCATTTTCATCGGCTGATGCTTGGAATGCAAATGAAGCTGTAATCACCAATACAACCAAGCGGAAAACTCATACATTTTCAAAGATAATCAATCGTGTTTTTATACATCAAAAAATGGATGTGAACTTCTACCTTAATAAACTTTAAAATTGCATGTCCGTGTGGAAATGGTAATGAAAATTGTCGTATAATCTATTTTGTAATCGATAAAGGAATCTGCCAGAGTACGATGGGAATTATTTAATTTGAAAATCAAAGTTATAAGAAATCATTCTATTAAAATCATGAAAATGGTTAAAAGCTAGTTCAATTTCTAAACATATATGACATCTATATGTACATACAGTTGGTTCGAAACTGACCTATAAGAGATCTGACGAATTTCAACATAATTTCATTGAGCAACAGTCAGTATCATCGTACTGGCGTTAGAGACACGCATCTTTGGATTTTGATCAGTGTGCCAATAATCTTTGCGCAAGAGCAGTTATTCGTACGTTTTATCGAATAACCGCCAGTGAGTTTTAAATCATTTACTGTCATGTCTGATATATCATCTGCATTTTTTATCGATTACTACTGATGTACTTACGATTTACTTTCATTTTGTTTCTGTTTATTTTCTGCTTCTTTTTTTAACCGGATATCAAAGATTAGAAACGTTTCCTTTTCAGTATATTTGCCAGTCAAAATGTCTCGTACTCCCGGTGAACCTGTCGAATATGAATGCGAAGAAGTCCTCACGTGGCCAAGGCACGTTTCCCATACTGTTCAACACCTGTTTGGGACTATCTGTCAAAACGTACCGCTAACGGTGGGTTATGTATCGAAGAGACTTTTGAAAAAAGGCCTATTTCGTCTGACGATGCTCCCAACAGATTTTGAGATATTACATGATGATCCAGTTTACCAGTTTTCACAAGTTAAAAACGTAACTGTAGTGTGCAGTAATGACCATCAGGTGCTAGTAATGAAATTTCGCTTTCCACAAGCGGTCAATAAGACAGAATTCGTAACATTAGATGAGCTATTGCGAACATCAAATAAGTTCAATCAACATACAGAAGAAGAAATCCGTCGTGTTTATGAAGAACATTGTCAATCGGAAAAGTCGGCTATTATTGAAAAGCTACGCTGTACCTCGCCCTTCGGCTTTCCAGTGAAGAGATCAGCTAATATTATACCAGAATCATTGTGTTCTTCGTGTGAATTAATCGTCCAACAAACTTTTCACTTGGAGTGTGATCATTTCGTTTGCACGTTATGTTCGCAAACTAAAATAAAGTAAATCTTGTTATCTGCATCTATTTTGTATATGCCTTTACGATACTATTTTTAGATGTCAAGCCTGTAACAAAGATATTTCGTTTGAAGTGGTATGTATTCATAGATGACATATCTTCTATTCATCTTTTCATACACTGTCCATTTTCTTAAGGCGTCACACGACGAAGATAAGACCCTTGCAATTCAGACTTCAGCTGTTGTATGCGTTGCTTGCGAATGGGATGGGCTAACTAAAGAGTATAGCTCACATCTGTCCAGTAAGCACCCTTTATTGCTTACTCCTGTTATTGAGGATCAACCAGTAAGTCTATGGCTACGAGATATTATTTTTCAGTTCAGCGTGTATGTCATCGATAATTTTAGAACCTAGACTGTAATACAATACAAATATCGCGAAATGGTACTTGCATTTGGAAAATATCAGGCGTTGAATTCATCAAACGTGAGGATTAAAAAGCGGCTCTTGCCGAAATAGATGTTCTACTATTCCTTACTGATTGATTAGATAATGCTGTACTGAAGAAACAAGCATCGATCTACTCGCCTGCGTTTTACACTCATCCAAAGGGATATAAAATCTGTCTGCGGCTGTACGTGAATGGCGATTTAACAGGAAAAGATGCGTATATATCGTTATTCTATGTAATTAAACGCGGTGAATATGATGATACACTAAAGTGGCCATTCAACTTACAGGCTACATTCACATTAATTAATCAGTCAAGTATCGATAATGAAAATGGTCATGTCGTCGAATCTTGTTGGCCTGATGAAAATTTGCCGTGTTTCTCTTGCCCATGGTGTGATATGAACGAGGCATATGGCTTCCCACAATTTTGTCAAGTTGGTGTTTTGAAAGCGGACTCTGGATTTGTCCAGAATGATACAATGTTGATCCAGGTGCGATTTGAAGCGTCAGCCAAAGAAACAAGTAAGAATACTTCTATTAGCGAAAATTTTCTCTGATGATTGCCGTTTCAGATGCTATACCGTCACATGGCACCGGTCAAAGAGCACGAGATCAAGAACATGTAGCCGATGACGCCGGTGAAGATATCGACACATTGATTTCCGCATAATCCACCGGTTCTGGTGGCTGATAATTGTCAGTTTGAAAATTCTTTAGCCAGAGAAGATAAGCCTCTCGTTTGTTTAATTGCGAGGCGTAGATAATAGAACAGCAGTGTTCTTGAGACTGATACATAACTGGAAGTCAATGCCATATGTAAAGCTACTTAGGAACGCAGCTGTTCAATAGTAATCAAAGAAAGTTGAGCTCATTCGGTCGAATGATGTTTATTGCCTTTGGTTTGGAGGGTGGGCGGCAATATATATCTGTAAAAACGGAATGAATGACTCTCTTTGATTATTAATAGTGAACTTTTTTTTCGAATCAATACGATTTCCAGTCAAGATTTTTACAGTGATAGTCCCGTGTCTTTCCGATGTTTGAGTTTTCCGTGAATTTTCAGTAAACAAACAGTGAATCTGCTAGCGCATGTGGCTTTCTCAATTTTCAAACTGACAAGTGATAATCTTTTTCATGCCACCCATGGTTTTATTCGTATTTTTGTTGCTGTACAATTGCTTTAGTATTTGTAAATAAGAGACAAATAAAGATAAAAATATATTCTTCTTTCTTTATGATGAACTCTGCTCAGTTTATATCTGACACATAGGTATAGACATGGGCGGCGCAAGGCCAACATTTTAGGGGAAGCAATCAATTTTCCAGGCAAAGATACCTTTGTTGATAGAGAATTCAGTGACATCATTTACCCCTCCTATCTCCACCCACAAAAATACATAGACATTTCGACTTTGCCGTATTAATTTACTCATCTTCTAAAAATGTTGGCGCAAATCTTCGCAAGTTTCTAGAAAGGTATTGAGGTATTCTAGAAAAATTTTCAGGAATCTTTTGCGAAATCTCCACAAATTTTATGAAAACCTGATGAATTCTTGAAAATTTGTGGAAATTTTTTACGCTCTCATAAAAAATCTAAAAATTTTAAAGCCAGCTTTCGAAGAACTGCAATACTTTTTAAAAACTTTTCTATCAAAACGTTCCTATTTTGAGAAAAGCCGATTACCCTTCTTTTTATTCCTCCACGTTCACTTCTGATCATTGACGACCACATAGCAAAATTGTCTGTATAACCTTCTTTTCTTGAAGGTATGATATCTATAATTCTTGAATATCAATTCATTTAATAGCGCGTTAAATTCGAATCAAATTAGTGTATGTGTTTTAATTGAAAAATTATCCTTTCGAAAAAATAAAATAAAATTTCGAGTTAGCTATCGGTGCAAATCGCTTTTTGCTTTTGTAACCATATGTTCTCATAGTAAAGCGTCAATAATTAAAGAGATTAATTACTGTTCATTATAATGCTGGTGTGGCATCTATCAACACAATTTGCAGAAAAGAAGGGAAGTCCCACAATGGCTACATGTTTTTTTTAAATAAAAGCTATCAAAAAATGTGTATATAAGAGACGACAATAAGAATTATCAAACGATGTAGTAGTTAGGTGAGGCAATTGCCTCCCTTCGCCTACATGGTGCGCCGCCAATGGGTATAGAACGTATAGGTTGGAAAATTCCAAGGTAATACGTATATGTCTTGATTTTATGTGTTGATAACAACATTACTCATCGAACGTGATCCGGCGCTAGCTGAAGAAAAGAAAGCTGTTAAGAAATAAATAGGGAGAATCCATCCATAAGCAATGAGCCTGTGGAAAACGTATCCTATCGGGTCTGTGTGGATTTAAGATTTCATTTTAACGAAAAACATTTCGTGAAGCTCTTGGATTTGTTTGTGACGACGACCCAGCAGAGCATTCGACACAACGGCGTTTTCTTGAAAATGATGGAATTATAATGGTGATGAAAATACGACAAAGTGAGTGACATAAATTAATTTTACCGATAAATATTAGGACACATGATATGGAAAGTGAAGATAAAAGAAGCTTTTTAAAATATTTCGACCGTCAGAAAACTACCCCCAATGTATTTGGGCAAAGTTTTGTACAATTTACATATGAATTTATATATCTATATGTCCTATCTGAATCTGAATGAATGAATGAATTATATTTGACCACTATGCAGTTCATTAGTTTTCAGAGTGAAAAATTAAATATAAAGCCACATTTAAGATATTGTGTGGGACTTTTTCCAAGATGTGCACGCTCCTGTCGTTTGTCGACGGGTATTATTGGCTGTTGATCAACAGAAATTTCAATTATCTTTATCACCAATAGAGTAAAGCTGCGATGGAGGACGCTTCTCACCAGGTATTTGATCGACGCGTTCGCTGCTTTCTGCGCATTTATATATCTAAAAAATGAATGAAGTACAATGATACTCAATCATTTAATTAAATATTAATTACCCCATAAGTATTATTCTTGAAGAATGAGTCTAAGTGCGTCACCTATATATATGGAAGAAAACTCTGTCGTGTTTTACTCAATTCTCTACTCACCTGGAATATTCCCGCTGCTTAAAATTTACCCACAAAGTGCACAGTCTACTACATTGCGTTGAGTATCGTTACTCGTATTAACGTCTGTCGTGCTGAAAGTAAGTTGTTTCATATTGAAAACAGATCGCATAGAAAGTTCATTTTATGGTTGTCGGCAAACAAAAAAGATTGCAATTTATTTCTTTGCGTCAGGTGACTCGCTCTCTTTTCTACTTCTCGACACAATTTTACATTGAATCCCTTTAGTGGGTTTTTCCCAGTCCATGTCTTTTAAACGCTTATGTTTATCTTATTATCACTGGCAATGTTCTATCATTCCTACCTTTTTTGCGTCGACTGCGATGCATACCTTATATTTATATTTCAGATTTAAAAAACTTTCTCATCTTGTTCATAAATATACAACCAGTGGGTTTTTTCCAAGCTACACTTGTTGTATTTCATATGATGTCATTGACACAATTGATTGCACTGACTCAAACATTGCCAATTAATGATAATTCAGAAGCAGTGTGTAAGAGCAGCAATCCCGTCGTACAAAATGACGAGCAACTTTCTAACAAAACTATTTCGATTCATAGTAATGGTACGAACAGATAGTTTTAGTATGAGATAGAAAATAGATGTCATTTAGGACTAATCTGAAATTTCACTAAGATCGTCTGACATTTTTTATTATTCTATTTCTAGTACGGCCTGGTAGTATTGTAATAATTTGGTTAGGCGAACAAATTTCGTCATTAAGAACCATCCTCGAAGCCCATCTAACTGCAGAAGATGTGACTTTATTATCTTATTCTATGCCTGAACAGTTGTGGCACTGGCTGAAAATGAATCCATCAGTAACATTAGCTTCGCTAACAATTGAAGTGAAGACCAACTTGCAAGAAGTCGTGAAGCATAGTCATTCGTACAGAAATGTTCGTTCAATCGTAGTTCGATGTACAAACAACGATCTATTGAGAACGCAACGTTTCGCTAGATCGTACGCGAAAATCGATGGCGTGTTTGCTGATGACACCCGACTGTTAATCAAAATATCCATCGACATTGCGCTCTTTTCAGAGGAGTTAGGTGATCAGAAAAGGGAAGACGAAAACAACGAATTAGAGGCACAAATACATTATGCCCGTGCACTCAGATTCTGCGCGTTCGCGAGAGAACTTTAGAAAGAAGGAAGAACGTGAGCTCGCGTACAAGTAGCCGCGAAAAATGGATATATAGTCTAGACCGAGTTTTAGTGGTTAGATGGTTTTACTATCATTCTTCTGTGTGAGTCCATGCACTATATAACTTTTTTTTGTTAGCGTCATATATATTAATCATATTTTCATTTTGCTCTCCTCACCACTTATTTTAACCCCGACTAGAATCAAGAAAATCTCAGTCGCCCGTATATACATCTAGTCGATTCGCTTCTCCCTGCACTCAGTATCTAACCATTACGCAAAACAAATCTGCTACATTTTAAATACCATGGAGAGCCATGAATAGATCATAGGCGTCGACCGACCGAAAAGGTTTCTACTACTGCTTGTTCGCTTCTTTTTTTAAACAACTTATATACGTTGGATTTAATGCACCGTTCGTTTCTCCTGCTTCAGTTTTTTCTTATCTTGTACATGTAACGGTTAGGAATCTAAGCGGATATCCAACTGAAGAAATCTATAATACTTTTTAAAAATTGTATAATTAAGCACCGCTTTTGGTTATTCAATTCTTTATGAATTTGCTTGGATTTATATTTATCCACAAAAGAAGTTACATTAACCTCACAATAAACTAAATACATTTTTATTTTAGTATTGTTATATTACGTCGAATTCTATCATATTATAGAAATAGCTTTCATTCTAAAGCTAAATTGAATCATGACTACTTCAGCTTCCCGTGGTGAAGTGAAAGAAGTGCTTGTTTATTGGCCAAAATCAGCAGCACAACGTGTATCAGCTGGAAATGTCATTTGGTTTATGCAACTAACGAATTTAATAAGTTATGTATACGAAAAGTGCACGAAAACGGATACACTTGACATTCATTTACCCGGTGAATATTACGATCGACTGGTACAAAATGACATATGCCGCTTAAGTCAAGTTCGTTGCATTCATTTATATTACGATGATACTAGAAGTTTAACCGATTGTCAAGTTCCTTCAAAAGCTATACCTGGCAAATTAAAGCTTCACCATGAACGAGACTTGGAGAAACACTTGTCCAATGCTCAAACAAGCTTAGCGGTTGACCCGTCACGTTCGATTGATCGTAGACTAATACACGATGTTACAGCTGCTGCTATGGAACGAATCGGTGCTAAGCGTCCAGATACTCCTGATTGTGACTTTCCAACAGCTAAACGAGTTCCTGGTGCATCTCAACGAGAAGATACCGCAAACGTCGATGAAGGATCGATTTGTGCATATTGTAAGTTGAAGGTTCAGGAACTACGCCCACTTTCCTGTGGCCATCATTTTTGTAAATTATGTGTTAATAGTCAAAGCAGGTAGTGTTGTTATCTTTTATTGTACTAATAATAAAATCTTGTTTTCTCTGTTCTAGATGTTTGAAATGTCCTACAGCGCCGACCAGACAACAAGTATAGCGATTAAACATTTCTTTTCGAGACAATATTGATCTCCTCGTTTAGGCCCGATCAAATCAAACTTGCCTTAGTCAAACAGGAACAGTGTCTAAAATCTCAGTTATCGATCAACCGACCGCGCCATTGAATCTCAGTCGAGTACACGGAATTTTTATTTTTTTATTTTGCATAATAATGTTATTGCTTAGAATCAGCTCGATCGAAATCGCACGATTGCTTCTATCTACAACAATGGAGTAAGGAAAAAGTTGATGATGTTTTTAAATATAAACGAATGCGAACTTTTAGCCTAGTCAGATGATAATAGATCGCCTGTCTTCTAGCTCAATTTTGACGTCAAGCGTTCGATTATTGAACACTTATAACACTATCAAACGCAAATATGAACTCATCGAACTCCAACAAGAAATAGCTCGCTTAGATAACCTTATCGAACGCAAACGCGCACAATTAACCTACGATGCTATCATAAAAATGATTAGTGCTCAAGATAAGTTAGCTCAGGATATTTCATTTATCAAAAAAGCATTAGAAAATCGATGCCCTATTTCTGTTGATGGCTCGTATGTTTGGAAAATTACTGGCTGGAATGAAAAGAGTAGTATGTATGTCTTGAGGATATGCTTATTTTTCTTTTCGTTTGTTTAGGAAATGCCTTGGTGAATGGACAAGAGTCAATCAGATCTCCTCTATTTTGCTCATCTGCAGCTGGTTATAAAATGTGCTTAATGTTACATTTCAATGCCGACATCTCTCCACGTGGTGCAAATATGTCTCTATACCTAGTCTTAATACAAGGTGAATATGATGCCATCCTTCACTGGCCATTTAAATATCGAGTTACGTTTTCGGTTTTTGATGGAACATCATTTGAAAACGCATCGTCAAAATCAGTCTGGCCTGATACTGCATCAAATGGCTCCCAACGTCCATCAACTAGTTCGAACATTGTCTGTGGCATTTCAAACTTCCTGCCTCTTCGTTTACTTGAACAAGACGGCAATCAATACGTCCGCGACGATACGATGTTTATCAAAGTTTTCGTCGATTTTATTACTGAACCTCCAAGTGCTATATCATACATTGCTTGTAGCACGGCCATGCAACCGGATGACGGGAACTGCGCCGATAGCGATGGTTCCAATATGGATGCCTTGGCTTCTATTAATAGTATTCAACCGTAGACTGCTATCAAATCATGCTACGAATCCATGGAAAAAGTTATACACAAAGCATTTAAATTTGATCGAAAAAAAAGCGATAAAATTTAAGTGCTTTGTGTATAACTTTTTCCCAATTGACCGGTGAATGCAATACTTTTTGGATTTCTTGAGTCATTGAATGTTTAACCTATCAGTTCGACCATTAGAAGACAACATACACCTCAATAGATTTATAGTTGAAACGCTGATAGGAATTTTCTCTAATCACAACGACACCATTTTATTTTAATTATCGAGTTTTTCAATGATATTTTTTATTCATATCTTAAGACCTTTTTTTTCTGCGAATGCAGTTTTTTTTTACCCCTTGCTTTTCGTTCTTTTTTTGTACGTTTTTATCGAAAGGCATACGAAAAAGTGTATCAAGGATAATATTTTTGTTTGCATAATAAACAATTCAATGACCCACTCCATTGCGATCTCATCAAAACGATCACTCTATTCTTCTTTCAGACAAGAATGTCTTTCTATCCATCGCTATTATTCTTAGTCTATTTGTCGACCGACAAACCGTTCAATTATCGCGTTTAGTTCAATATCAACAAATATTTATTGTCGCAAACGTGTTAATTACATATAGAGACAATCACCTCGAATTTCTCATATTCACAAATCACATCAAAAATATTTTTTGTAATTTATTATTTATATACACGATCGAACAGTTTAGTTTGGGGTATTTTCGATATCACGGTAGTCATCCACTTTGGGAAGAATTTTCACGAAAACTTTTTCAGTATCTGGTGACTTGAGAATATGATTACGTTCAACATGTGAATTGTCGGATGTTGATCCGGAATCGAGCTGTTGTTTCACTCGTCTCGACTTATGAAATGTTGTCAATCTCACTGTTGTTGTTCTCGATTGGCGAAATTTCGAGTCTGTTGAACGATGTAAACACAGATCTCGTAGTAAATCACGCAACTCGTCACGAAAGTTCGTCGCCGAAAAGCAATATAAGAAAAAGTTGATTGCATGGGATGTAAACTGTACACTTCCAAGACAGATTTGTACCATATGACGAAAAGCACGGGAATTCTTATTCGCTGGCATTCGATGACGAAAGAAAACAAAGTAGATACACGACGGTAATGTCAAGATTACAAATGCAAATGTGACTAACATTAGCATAATCGATAGTTGTCGATGTCGCGATGCACCCGAAAAAACACCTTTCGACGAGCCGTTTGCCGCTCGTCTTATCGTACGAATACGTGCCGAACGTATAGTGGCATGTATAATATAAGTATTGCAAGAGAGCATGATAATAAATGGGCAAAGATTGTAGACCACCAGATGTACACGTTCCCATTGTGGATATATGTAGAATTTGTTCGAACGAGTTCGATAGCATCGGATTGTATTTTCCGGAGGGCCAGTGCGAAAACCGTTGACAAAGAGAATATGCGAATTCAAAAGTAAACAAATGATGGCTAGAAATGCGATATGATATTTAGTTCGTGCTAACTTGCCATATTTGTGTTTCCAGGTAAGGAAGTATAGGCTCAAACAGCGATCTATAAATTAAAAAAAGCAATTTCTCAAATTAGTATCATACGGAAACTCTTTTCATCAAGGAAATAAGATCTTAAGGATTATCACCACAAAGAAGATATGCTGAAAATAGAGATTGTCATATAACAGACGAGTAGACATCGGCTGCCTCAAGTTCGCGTTTTCGGTAAAATCTCTTCTTAAAATATGCGTTTCTTACTTTAATCATACTAATTAAATTTTTGACAAGGTCCTATCAATTTGACACCATTTGGGCTTTCTGAGTGAAAAGCTTCTGAATGAAAAATTTACCTAAACTAACAGCTGTTAAACACCAACTTGACAATTGTAAGCCAACAAATGTCAAATACGACATCACTCGACAATGTACCAGAGATTTCTCTTCTAAATTTGTACCATTCGAGCTAATAGTAAACTTGTAGAAATTATTTAAATTCCAACCATATAACGAAATAATATCACAAACGCTAACCGCAATTAAATATCTCATTGTGACGAACCGTCTTAAGTTTCTCCGGCAAAGAACAATTATCGTTAGGAAATTTCCTAATGTACCAATAATCACGAGTATAAGAGCATAGAAACTTAAGCAGCGTATAACAATTCGATAGAACGATGAATAATCTCTCGACGTTGGGATGTTGCTTGTGTTGAGCGTGAGATCTTTTTCGAAGAGGTAGTCCATACTGGTTACTTGAAATATTGGAGGTAAGAATAATGCCGAGTCGCTTGTTGATGTATTCATATTACTAATTTTTTTAAGCAAATAGCTTTGATGGAAAGCGTGACAGATGTTAAAAGAAATTGGAATATGATCTATGTTAGAAAGAAATGAGAACGAGAAAAAAAGCAATACATTGATAAGAATATCAAAAGCGATAGAGATGAAAAGCTTTTTTTGTTTTCTTTCACATTGAAAACAATCTCGATCTGATCGATTCGACAAAGACATTTCTTCTCTCTTCCCTACGAGGAACGCATCTCTTCTATTTATCAATTACACTTTCAACCCGCGTTTTCTTACTTCTTTTGTAACAGATATTTTTTGACTTGCTCGAGTTACTTTATATTCAACACCAAACAACACGATTTTCTCTCCGTGTCTATCTACTTACACCTTTGAGCTTTTAATATGAGTGACTTTTTTGTTTATCTGCTCAAAAAAACATGATAGATAATCATCTCCTTTTGCTTTTGTACTACACTGATTAACTTGTTTCATACAGAAAATAGTGGAAATTTTAATTACATCAGTAACAACATTGAATGAAACAAACGTTCTACTACATTCTGCTTTTGAAAAACATCTGATTAAGGATGCGACGCGACGTGCTAGATTCCGCACCAGAAACTACACAAATGAATTTTTTACAATACAATGCATTGCTAATTTTGAAACGACGAAATGAGAAAAGATGAGCATGTTTGAAACAAAACTAAATAAATACTATCTTTTCTCCTACAAAACTGCCGGGGAGAAAAACAAGCTGTGTCCTCTCACGCTCCCGGTTTAATATGAATTAATTTAAGATATTTAAATTTATCTTGTACTCATTCAGGTATTAGACAGTATTTCGCTGCGCTCTAAAGAAAGCAATTCAAAATCCATAGAGTACACTTTCCAATACGCGTTGAACTGTGAATGAGTATTGTATTAGAAGGACAGTGAAAGACATTGCTTGAGGTTCTCTAATATCTACGGAAATCCAAAAGAAGGTGGTACTAAAATTTGTATCAGACAAAGATATAATATTCACTTAATCGTTAACCCGTGAAACATTTATTTCTGTATAATCCGATGAAGAAAAAGCGACACTGAACGTCGCGTTTTTAATTAAATATTCCCAAAAAGTGAGGGTGTCACGAAACGTTTGTCTCACTAGTTATTCATTCCTATTGATCAATGCACGTCTCTCGGAGGCATCGATCAATGCAATTTCTCTTCAACATAATGTCACTTGACGAACGTCTTTTTCATCGATAACTATATCTTCAGATAGAAATGTTAATAATATTTCTTATATATCATCAAATAAACATTTCATCGATTCTCTAATGTGACTGTTCTTTTGTTTAGAGTTGTAAAGATAACGAGTTTATGGATGACATTCTTACCCGCTGTTTTTTGTCACTAACGATCCTCTGATATGAGTGATTACGATTGCCAGTAGGTATTCTTGTGACTAATGAGGACAGAAATATATTTATGAAAAAATGGTCGGCGGCAATTGTGAAGTTTTCTTAAACTTGTTGATCTGTCAAAGTAAATGATAATTCGATCGAGTAAATCTAACTAGAAATGTCACAATATTAGATCGACAAAACAACTTATGTCTTTTCGAAATAATTGAACCCTCTTTCTTGATAACTTACTTCGATTGTACGTTATAATCACACTTATTTAATTGAAGTGCCAGATGAGATTGACATTTATGATTGCACACCACACACACGAAGCCGAAATGAGACATTCCTATCAATCCGTCATACCTCAAAATATTAATATTCTTTCAAAAATAAGCATACACTTGCTTACATCAGTTGGTTGTGTTGATGACTTCTATCGCAAACATATCTTCATTGCAGTAGATAAGAAGATCACAATATAGAGTGTACGTGGTAATCCATAGAAAAAGAGAACGGTGCCATCTGTTTCCCTTTATTCATTCTATTTATTGACGTAAACAACATTAGTTTGTGATAGCTTAGCGTGTAGAAATAATCATATAATTGTTAGGTAAGCATAACCAGATCGAGCGAAAACTAATTCTTTCAGACATCTTCCGATTGCTTGCAAAGAAAAAATTTGTCTAACAAGTATCTTGTTTTGATGAAAAAATGCGATGAAAGCCGAGCTTATTGCACAACAGGATGCCGTGCTGAAAAATGTTCCTGTTTTATTAATAAAAAAGAATTACTATATGGGTATAAATTTGCTAAATTGTCGTGACTATTCGCTGATTAAAGTAACATCATCAAATTGATTCAAAGCAAAAACAATACTATTAATCTTTTTCACTATTGATAGCAAATAGAGTGCTATTGAAGGAAAACAACATTTATCAATGAAAACAACGAACAAAGTCGCTTTCATTTGACGCTACTACAAAAGATGAACAAAACATGTGTCATTTCATAAATCATCTTTGTTTTATATAGCTACTAGTTTTCCAAAGATAGACTCACTGTAGAGCAGGAACTATTACTCGACAAGTTTTGGAGATGAGAGCAATAAAGAATGTACTCGAGTCTCGGCGTTGCTACACGCTAACATTTTGACATAAATGAGAGTTCTTCAGGTTGAACGTTGGCGAAAGAAGTACATACGTTCGTCATTTGATGTTGAAGATTAGTATGATATTCATTACGGGCGTGTTTGAAAGGGATCGAAATAGATATGGAATGAATAGAAATACGATTCATCTGCTGATTGACAGCCATCAAGGCTGTCGAGAGAAGTATTTCGATTGATGATTTTTGTCTTATTGCATGGCATCGTAGAACAATGAAGATAGATAAAAAGTCGAATAGTCATCGATTCTTCATTGTTTTGGAGATAGTAATTAATTTGATAATCTGCCGACATCTATGTACATTCGCATGGAAAGTACACAGTGACGGTGTGATATGCAAATTTGACAATGCTATATGATATACAGATTGAAGTTGTTCACAATCAGCAAATGAAAATTGAAGAGGTTTATCTATTTCGAGTGAATGTACAAATCAATGGAATGTTTCAAGTATCTTTCAATGTCTGCTGTTAAAGATTTAAATAATGAAGATGTTACGTCTTTTTGGCAGAATAGTATTGCCGTTCGGATCGTCTTTTCATTCTCATAAAATAGAATATTTTCTTTTCTTTACCTTAGGTCTTCTATATTTTCTTTTACAATGTCAAAAGAACAAACACACACATACTCAAATCTGTTTCTTGTAGCGACCAAGACGCAGATCGAACTGTACTATACTGCTTTTTTTTATTTTAATCAAGTCTGTTTCTGTTAATTAAATCTCAATTCATTGTAAAAATTAAGAGCACCAACAATACTTGTTTGATACATAGTTATCGTTCGTACGACTCCGTGCCGTTCGGCACGTTCAAAATTAGCTTTTGCTCCTTCGTAATACGGCCCATCGGAAAGAACAAACGATGTCAGATGTGTACAACGTATGCTACAATTAGTAAACAGAAGTATTTCAGATGGAACATTCTCTAACAATCTAATTACCGAAGATGATCGATAAACTTTGAAGAATTTTCACTTAATCGTAATGTTTCAGGATCCCATTGAATTTCAAGACGTCGTAAATGTGGACAATTCACTGCACAAGATTCTAATATTTGATCGATATGAATACGACGTGTTACTTGCTTGAACCAACTATGAGCTGTACCGATGATTAATATCCTTCGTGATGAAAATGAAGAAAAAACACAATCATTTTCGTTCACACCGTATCTCTCTCACTTAATTCGACGAAGAAATCGAATAGCGTCAGTCCAAAATTGTTCATTGATGCCAACATTGCCGGTGTAACTCAACGCTTCTAGTCTGTTAGATATATTCGTGTATGATGTTAAAAATCGGTGAACACTTTCAAGACTTAAATTAACGGTATTGCTAAAATCAAGTGCACGACAAGTATTCAATACACCACGAGTGATCAATAGATCCAACACCTAGAATGAAACACGTCATTTTCTGTTAAAAATCAAGCATGTGATTTTACTTCATCGGTAAAACCATCACAGTAAGGAACAGCCAGATAAGTTAGATTCGGTACTGATGAAAAGAAATGTAGAAGAGCTTGTTCGTTTAGATCTGTTGATGATATATCTAATTCTGTAAGCTGTGTTGTTGACCAATTCACAGCCATTATGGGCTCATCTTGAATGCCTATAAATATTAATTAAGATGATATAGTGATATATTTCATAGCATCAATTAAGCTCTGTCTCTTATTGACGGAACTCTTTGGAAATTGTCTTTCTTATGTATATATTTATTTACCAGTATTCTGTAGCAATAAACAGGTTAATTTTCGACATCGATTCATTAAGTTTTTAAAACTTGTTCCAATTACTTTGGTACAAAAATTTAAAGCAAGACACTCAAGATGTATACAGCCGGATGCTATTGCTTCAATATGATTATCATCAACGAAAGCAACACCATAAAGATTAATAATACGTAAATTCGGCGCATTTGCTTTAATTTTACTAATATTGATTGTTTCATAGTTATCGGTTTCTTCGGGCGCTGTTGTTGACGTCAGTGAAGATTTTTCAAGTGTACCAACAATATGTAACGTATGTAATGATGACAGAAATGAGTAGATTCGCCGCATGAAACCTTCGAGAAAGATAACTTCCGATAAACAGATACATAATCGCTTAAGGTTACAAGGAAACTCATTTAGATCACTGAAATCATGCAGTTGCATTGCAGAAGAAAAATCTAATGTTAAATATTCTAAATTTGGACAACGATTTGCCAATTCACGTAAGACTTCAGTTGTAATCAATTCAATCGGTAGGTCAATGTAGAGTAGTGACAGATTAAAACGCGTAGCAATCGCATGAAGAAATATATCTAAACGACGAACATGGACAGCACCTGAATTACCATTACTCGAGTCAGGTCGTAAGTAAAGACGTTGCCATAAATTTGAATGATGGGAAACAAGTTGATGCCATCGATGGCAGACATGTGTGCAATGAATAAGATCTAATGGTGTTAAATAGGAAAACACAGCTAATAAGATGTTATCGGGTAGAAAACGAAGAGAATTCAGCTAAAAATAAACGCTGTGATCAAATATCCAATTGTTTACTTATCAAAAGATAACTTACTCGACTTGAACGGTAT
This sequence comes from Adineta ricciae, assembly GCA_905250025.1. Taxonomy (NCBI): domain Eukaryota; kingdom Metazoa; phylum Rotifera; class Eurotatoria; order Adinetida; family Adinetidae; genus Adineta; species Adineta ricciae. The sequence continues at coordinate 366,934 of CAJNOJ010000036.1, forward strand.
TGCCGGTGTAGATCTTCTTGTCCGAAATTGTTGAAGCCATTGATTTCTAGATCCTGATGATCGTCATTCATCGATGTCATCGTACTACTGACGCGGCTCGATCTGTGAGCATTAGTTCCCTGAGCGAACATGGATAACGTTTGTCTGTTATCCATATGTTAACACTAATATGGTTCTTTTAAGTACAGTTTTTTCTGTTTATTGTCAACCGAAGCTTCGTTTCATTGTGTACTTCTCTATCGTCTATTTCTACATTACTTAAATGCATCGACACTCTCTCTCTCGTTCGCCTTCTTCTTCTTCTTTTTTGCGTTATCAGCAGCTGTCATCATGGATCGACATTGTACACATCCACTTCGATGCTGTTGTTTGACGGAAAACAATTGGTCTAGATGAAAAATGAGAGAAAAAAGATAAAAAGAAGAAAAGAAATAGTACAGTCCATCATTACTATTTTCTTGGAAAGAACAGGTGACAGCACAAATAAAAAGGTCAATGAATAGGAAAATTGTTTCTCTCTCACACATGCAGTTGATATATCTTTCATAAATAATAATTATAACGAAGATTTCTGTTCGCAGATAGAAAGAATCATTTGTCAGTCAAACAAAAACGAGAGCTTTATCGAAGGATCAATCTTCGAAACAAAAGAAAACATGCTCGCGATAATACAGTGATAGAAAATTGCAAATTTCTTTCTGACTATTTAAAAAATACAAGCGTAGACGTTCGGTTGAACGCTTCTTATTCGTAGACAAGCACTTCTATGAAACATTCAAAATCATCTGGGAAGATCGTATCAGATAAGACTTTTCTTCTTCTTTTTTTCATTCTATATTTGATCAATGTTTAGTAGACTCTCGAGATTTCTAATATTATCAAAATGCCTATCACAGCAATTCTTTTATATGAAAAAAAAAACTGTGTCTGCTCTTCTCAGGAAATGCGTACGTAATGCCAATGAGTATATTTCATATTTTGTATGACAGTTGTGTCAAATAAACTGTGCCTAAGTGTTTAACAATTGTTTCTATTACATAAAAATCAAGGCTATGTAAATCATCGAAAGTTGGAGAAAGTGTTGGATATTGATGCTCTCAGCAAAGACTGCTTTCTATCAGTTTCTTTTTTTGCACTGCTCGTACCACTCGGCTACTGTTATGTGCAATGTTATTGATCCCACACGCAACATTTTTTCATCTCAAGTCGCCTATCATCTGTTATCTTCTATCACGCGTTATAAATAGATTGTTGTAGAGTATTTTATCCAGTCAATAGTTTAGACCAACCAATTCTATCACTAATAATTATCACAACCTTACAAATAATCGTGTCCATAATCGATCCATACTGATTATGAACTTACCAATTTATTTGTAGCATGTTTATCCAATCTACACTAAACAAGTCGCAAAATTTTCTAATTGAAAGGTTGCTTACATTCCATTATATGTATATATCAATATATCTTCGAGAAATACTATAGACACACATCGAGCCATACAATGTTATCTCATCAGACGTTTAATCAGCTTTGAATAAATGACGACAGCCTAATGTAAATATATTAGTAAGAGAATAGTAAACTAAAACAAATAGTGTATGGTCTTTGACATCTAATATGTTCCGAGATGTAAACATCTTATATTGAAATGTTACGAGTATATTGCTGAACAACGAGGCATGCGAATAGTATGATTAGAATATTCTCTGTTGCAGAAATTAACAACCAAAGCTATGTGAAGTGTATACAAATTGGAATACTAACTACTTCGTCAGAGTCAATGAGTAATAATACTAAACAACTCTCTATGTATTCATTCGAGAAATATTATTGGAAAGAACAAAATAGAAATGAGTTTTCGTACGCTGTACATCAAATAGAGGAGAAGAATGGAGAAAGTATAGTACATGACAGGTGGGGTGGTCACAAATGACTGAGTTTGACTCATCTTCTTCAATTCGTACTTAGTCACATGACCGATCACGAACTATATATACATAGTGCATGTATTTAATGTTTCAAAGTTTTTACTTATAGCTAGTCATTTCGAAAGAATTCATCTATGTCTGCAAAAGAAGCCGAAGAGAAAACGAAGGTCACAACTACAGAAAAAGATGATGATATTCCAAAACTTCAGTCAACAACTATGGTGAAAACCAACGACGAAAATAAAGATGAGAAGAAGAAAGAAGGCGAACATACTATTGAAGAAATCGATCAGGAACTTAATAAGCTACGTCCAAAATCACCCTCACCTAATACAAAACGCAGAATTAACGAGGAAGAAAAAGAGAAAGATCGCGAAGTACAAGAACACAAAAAACACGAAACAACTCCAGCTGTCACAGAAATTCAGAAGAGTGAGACTAAAGATGTAAGCCATCGTGGTGACAATGAACTAATACCTAATCAACCCGATCCTACAATCAATGATGATGTTAAAATACCGGTTTTGAACGAACGTGGTGATGTCGAACTTAAACCACAGCAGGGCAGTGCATTGAATAAACATGAGAACCCTACTGCACCACCATCGAATAATACACAATCTTCTACCGATAATAAAGAACCAAAACAATAATTTCTACTAGTCTTCTAATACATCTTTTGTAGAGACGCAAAATTTTACTACTACCATTTCGTTGTTTATCTATTGTCAACACTATTTGTTTTCAATTAACTATTCTGTTAGATATAAACATTAGTAGTACGTTTCCTGCTAGAACGCATCTAATAACACTCGTATAGAAGAATAAATGTTTATGTGCAATAATCACGTGTTTATACTAACAAACTTTTCTTCTTTCTTACTATTAGTAATTCTAATCGTTCAGATAAGTTTACGTATACGTATTGCACCTGAATTAGGATTCAGCTTTTATTCTACTTGATGACATTTGAAAGTTCTTTAATTATTACAAAATTTCAGGCTCGTTCACTATTGGTTATAGAGAACGAAATATGCTAGGTGACGTCTTTTGATGCTCATATCACATCGATGGTGTTGCATGTAGTTATTAGAATTGATATTAATTTAATGAGAATCTATTCATGGTATTAATATGCCCATCACATCAGTTCAATCTATTTTACATAGTATGTAAATCATATGATCTCTCTGCTGAAAAAACGTATTTGCTGCAAGTATCGTCATATACTTCATGAGTTAATATGTCCATACATACGATCACCATTATCAATTTCAAAACTGGCAATTATCCGAAAAAAGCAAAATAATATCATATGAAAATGTTATTGGTGATATGTTCACCACGATACTATTGAACTCTATTATTGCCAATAATAAATATAATGCTGCGTCAACCGCACATATACCTAAAGGAGTTACCAATACTATTCCCTTGAAGTATTCGCCATAGCAATCACATTCCATTTTCAGTCTATTTTGATCTGTTTTTTCGCGTTTAGTTTGTGTTAGATTTACTATGATTTCATGATTATTAAGGTTTTAAAAAGAATAAACTTTCTTTTTACTCATTAACAGAAGAATTGTCTGGAGTTTGTATGATTGTTAGTTACGAAATGCACACAAAGAATGAATCATCCTAGAACAAAGTCAATGTCCTTTTTCTCATGTTGTAACAGCTTTTTACACCTCAAGAAGTTCTTAAAATTGCCTAATGAATTGTTTCGACGATTTATCTCTCGATGAAACTTTTGCGAATATATCGGACGCACATGATGGTGTACAAAATATACTTTTTAAATCAAATCAATTAAGCAATTTGTTCCATTATTCAAATAGATTTTGAAACGACAGATAGATTTTTTGTTCGGACAATTTTTAATAAAACAAATGTAACTAGGATAGGCGTATAGCAAAATTTATAATATAAACACGTCTTTCTCGCCCTATTTTCTCTTTCAAAGTGCTAGATTATCGAAAGAAATAGAATAAACAACTGCATATGAAATAGACAAACAAATTCGTCTTGAGTTGTCATGCTGATCATGATTCTCAGCAGGAATCGTTACGTTTTTGTGTGATTCATTCTTTAATTTCTTTTTTCTCAAACTATATTTAAGTTCATTCTGCCGTTGCTGCTTCCTCCCTTCTCGCACTCATCACGACCATCATCACCACCAACACTTGAAACTTTGTTGCGATTCGTGGCAACGAAACAAACAAAACGTTCGTCGTCGTCGTCGACGTCTTCGTCGTTATATTATATTGTATTATTTGTTCATCGCTCGACAACGAACGTTAAAGAAGAAAAGAGCAAAAGCGAGAGAGAATGAAAGAATTGCATACTGTGTGTTGTCGTAGAAACATGTTCCTTTGTTGGTTGTCAGCAACACATCAAGAGCAAAAGTGTGTATTCGAAAGTTAGAGAGAAAAAGTGAGAGAGAGAGAGAGAAACGAGAGAAATAATATCATATATAAAGCTATGTGAGAGTTCGTTATTAGTCGTTCGCCTCTCTATCGTTTTCTTCAACAGCATTTCTTTTCTTCACTCTTCAATCGTTATAATAAAAAACATCAAATATGCGTGAAATCGTACATAGTAAGTTGAAAGACAATGCAATTGAACTAAAATCTAGCATATATATGTAATTATAGTGCAAGCTGGTCAATGTGGTAACCAAATTGGTGCCAAAGTACGAGAGAAAAACTATTTTGCTAGATGACAGCAAACAATTGTGCTTTTTTTCTTATCTTAGTTCTGGGAAGTTATCTCAGACGAACATGGTATTGATCCAACAGGTACATATCATGGTGACTCAGATCTTCAACTTGAACGTATCAACGTTTACTACAATGAAGCTGCAGGTACCGTATAACATCGAATTGCAACTATTAATATACCCATATGATTCATTTACTTGTAGGTGGTAAATATGTACCACGTGCTGTTCTCGTTGATTTGGAACCAGGTACCATGGACTCTGTTCGTTCAGGTCCATTCGGTCAACTCTTCCGACCGGATAACTTCGTTTTTGGTCAATCAGGAGCTGGTAACAACTGGGCTAAAGGACATTACACAGAAGGTGCCGAACTTGTCGACTCTGTTTTGGACGTTGTTCGTAAAGAGGCCGAATCCTGCGATTGCCTCCAAGGCTTTCAACTAACACACTCATTAGGTGGTGGTACTGGATCTGGTATGGGTACTTTACTTATCTCAAAAATTCGTGAAGAATATCCAGACCGTATGTATTTCTATAAAGACGACATGTACCTATTTATAATTTGAATTGAATTCTTTAGGAATCATGAACACATTCAGTGTCGTCCCATCACCAAAAGTCTCGGATACAGTCGTTGAACCGTACAATGCCACATTATCAGTCCATCAATTGGTTGAAAACACCGATGAAACATATTGTATCGACAATGAAGCCTTGTACGATATTTGCTTTCGTACATTGAAACTTACAACACCAACATATGGTGACTTGAACCACCTTGTCTCGGCTACTATGTCAGGTGTTACAACTTGCCTTCGATTTCCTGGTATGATATAGATATAAGCGAAGTATACGAACGAAAAACTAAATTGTCCCTTTCCTTTCCTAAAGGTCAATTAAATGCTGATTTACGTAAATTGGCTGTCAACATGGTACCTTTTCCACGTCTTCACTTCTTCATGCCTGGCTTTGCTCCACTCACATCACGTGGTTCACAACAATATCGTGCCTTGACTGTACCAGAACTTACACAACAAATGTTCGATGCTAAGAACATGATGGCTGCATGCGATCCTCGCCATGGTCGCTACCTTACAGTTGCTGCCATCTTCCGTGGTCGTATGTCGATGAAAGAAGTCGACGAACAAATGCTCAACGTTCAAAACAAGAACTCGTCATACTTCGTCGAATGGATCCCCAACAACGTCAAAACAGCCGTTTGTGATATTCCACCACGTGGTCTTAAAATGTCAGCTACCTTCATCGGTAAGCTAGCTCTCATGCAATAGCAGTACGCAGTTAACTAATTTCGTTTTTCATTCTTTAGGTAACAGCACTGCCATTCAAGAATTATTCAAACGTGTCTCGGAACAATTTACAGCTATGTTCCGTCGTAAAGCTTTTCTTCACTGGTATACAGGTGAAGGTATGGATGAAATGGTATGTGTCCTATTTTAACGATTAGACTGAGTTGTACCTTGTACGTTATTCCCTTCTAGGAATTCACTGAAGCCGAATCGAACATGAACGATCTTGTAAGCGAATACCAACAATACCAAGATGCCACGGCTGAAGGTACGCTATCACTCATATACTTTGTTGATTCGTATAAACATTCGACTTTTGTTTCTTTTTTGCAGAAGAAGGTGAAGGTGGTGAAGAAGAAGGTGAACAAGAAGGTGCCTAAATCAGCCAATGAAGAAAACAAAAAAAGACATTTTTTCAATTCCATCACCGATTATGAAATTCTTTTCTTTTTATCATCAAACATTCCTTTGAATCTCTTTCTCTAGTTTTTTTTTCGTCTGTACCATCATTTGTCTCGTCTTATTTTTTATGTACAATGTCTTCTCATATCTTTATATTGCAAAACTGAATAACAATTTTCCACCGAAACACCAGAGACAAAAATCACATAGCATCAATTTTTCGATTTTTTTTCATTATAATAAACATCGATGGAGGAAAATATAGAAAAATAACAAAGAGCTTTCGTATTTGTTGCATAAACACAAAAATCTAGGCATTGACTAAATCAACAATCGCGATACTCAGAAGAATAATGAATCGATCGTCAAGTAGTTCTTCATTGACAATCAAGGATGTCTTATTTGCATCATAATGAAGATTCTGAAAACATTCCACCCTGTCGAGTATTTTAGACAATGTTTATCTTTGGTGAAAATGTTGTTTTTTTTTTTAAATTTTGTAGGCTCTCTGAGTTAAATTCATCTTTCTATCGAAATGTTTTTTGAGACTGTACATAAAGAAATAAAATGGTCATTACAGTTTACATAAGTTCTTCGAATAATGTTTGATCAATTCTAATCATTGTTTATTCAGTTACTTGCAGAAATGTTTTTTTCAAAATCAGACTAATCGAACGAATGTCACAATCAAAAAGTTTAATATCATAGAAGTTGCCAGATGTCGATCACCAGCTAAATACGTTGGCGTAAGCGTTAGGATTGAAGATAACTAAGGAAATATGTGGCCCGATAAGAGAATAGTATGCAAATGTACAGAGCTTAGATCGTATTTCCAGACACGCGTGTTGGTGTTGGAATGTGGTGTACTATGAGATACATGTCGAAGTTATAATTGTGTAATTGGTAAGAACAAATTTTATTCATACGGAAAAGAGAATGCAGAATATTCAGTTTGAAGGAGGAGCTAGTGAATAGAATGGTATTATTTTTATTCGTGAACTTCAACCGGAAGTCTTATACTAAAGAAATCTGTTGATTTTTATAGAAAAAAAAGTTAGTTTATTCAAATTCTTTATCCGCCATAGATAACTGTATGTTGATATCAGTGAAAATATCTTTAGTTTTTTGTATATAATCTTCATAAATATCCAAAGTACTTTGATCGTGCATGTCTCGAAGCATCTTCAGAGTACATCTTTTTATCAATTCTGTATTTGACAAGCATACTAGTGCGTGGATCTCTTCAGCATTGCATGATTTGTTCATGTAACTAATTAAATCATTGAGCTCTGAGGTATAGTTCAAAATAACTCGTCGGTACTGTCGAATATTCAGTTTATCATCGTTTGTAATCATTGGTGAAATCAACCGTTGTAACAACGAAGAAGATTTTTCAATACTTTCCAATCCCGTTGAATTCACACAGACGTTTAATACTTGATTGTAAGGTTTCCTGCTATGATAATCATTTACAATTGAAGATATCATCACCGATATTGCTCGCATTCGACTTGTTGCCGTTGCACAGTATTGATCGATAAATTCACATAATACTAACGGTCCTTGTCTTTGAAGTACATCAGGCTTCAGTGACCAGAACATCTCTACTAGTCGCGCTAGTTCATTCGCATCGTCGTCCATCGATGAGACTTTCTTCACGGAAACTCCATTGGTCCGAGCGACAAGAAGAAAACATAACAGAATTTTCCAGACATAGGGTATTCGTTTCAATTTGAGCATTGATGATCACTCGGATGGAAAAAAAGCTTAGTGCAATGTATTTATAACTTAAAAGCAGAATGCGCATCCTTCCAGGAGCATTTTTATCTCACATTACATGCGAAAGAGAGCGCATTTCTCCCCATCAGTAGTAGAAAATAGATCGAATACTGACTTAAATATGAAACAATGTAAAGTATTACAGAAAGGAAGCATAAACGACGTAATAACGATCATATTCTTTTCTTGAGAGATTCAATTCAATGATTTTGGACATTTCAATTACAGTTTCAATTATAAAACAAGGAAAATTTCCATTCTTGATGACGAATTATAACTGAATTTTCATCAGCTAGAAGTTCGCAGATGTTCAAGTATCCGCATATTTGTTTTACGTCTACCATTCTATTGAACTTGAATGTACCTGATTGAAACAGCGAGATGGGTTCTATTTAGACAAGTAAAATTCAATAAAAACCAAAAAATCGTTAATTGAAAAACCTTGATGTAAATTATTACTTTACTGTTTCATCTTTACGATAAGAAATCGTGTTTAATTATATAATTTGCTTAGGAAAGTTTTATTTCACGCTTATAACGTCGATTGGTCTCTGACAAAGCGTCTTATAATAATTACAGGCGAAGATTGAAAACTTAATTAAATTGATAATCTACCGAATAGATATTTCCGGATATGACACGTCAGAAGTCTATTTTGAGCTTTATGATTGCTTGCACAGGATGGGTGCGAGTATAAAGAGACGACAAAACAGAAGTTACATGGGCATAGTCTCGAGAGAAACATGAATGTCTGATAAATACTTTTTCAGCGATGAACTGTAGACAGACTTTCTTCTTGAGTAAATCTGTAAATACTGATCAGTAGCGATCAATCTTTTCTCGATTGATAGATCTGACGTTATCTACAATTCAATCCTTTGAGAAGCTTGGAATAATTCTGTGTTCTCTTTGTATGAAAACAAGATTTGAGTCGTGTCGGTTCTTTATGCTAAACACATAGAGGATATGCAGTGCGGAAATTTTGTTCTCTTTCTTTCATCTACATTTTGATTTAGTATTATCTCCGTGCATCGATTGATTTGATCGGCAAAAGAAATCTGCGCTGAATATTCGACGATTAACTAAACAGTTACGTTTGGCATGAGCAAGAATGAAACCAGTTCAAATGACACTGACTACGATTATGATTATCAAGATGAGAGTGAAGTGTTCATTCCTTCAGCTGCAATCCAGTTTTGGACATACTTAATCCTACAGATTCCATCGCTTTTCTGCACAATATTTCTCCTGTATTATTTAATCTTTGATCGTCGTTTACGTCAACAGATTCATAATCATGTAATCATTGTTTTACTTTTTCTCTCTCTTTTTATCTTAGCTATTGACAATTCATTCTATCTTGATGGATGGCGATTAGGTCATGGAAATATGAGATTATCAACGCCTAGCTTTTGCTTGCTCTGGTGGTTCATTGACTATGGCTTCTACGGTGCTGTATCTGTGTTTCTTGTTTGGGCATCATTAGAGAGACATATACTTATCTTTCATCGACGACAACTTCTTGGTACACAACGAAAAGTGTTCTACGTTCATTACCTACCATTGATTTTACTTTCTGTCTACCTTCTTGGGTTCTATATCGGTGTACTCGTGTTCCCTCCATGTCAGAATGTTTTCTATTTCAATTATATAGCATGTGGCTCATCTCCATGTTATCAAGATATTTCATGGTTAAATACATGGGACTATTTTGTCAATGGAATTTTATGTAATATTCTAGAAGCCATTTTCAGTGTATCCTTGCTGGGAAGAACAGTTTGGAAAAAATGCTATGCCCAAAGTCGTTTTCAATGGAGGAAATACCGCAAAATGACCATTCAATTACTCTCAATATCGACACTTTCCTTGTGTATTAATCTTCCTCAATCATTAATTACTCTTATACAGCAAATCCATCCAGATTTACATGATTTCGGCAGTAGCGTTGAACCATACTTTTTCTATTTGACTGGCTATGTTATTTTATTATTACCGTTCGTTTCACTTGGATGTCTGCCAGAATTATGGCCGAGATTACTCTGTTGGAGTCAACGAGGTCGAAGAATGATTGGTCCAATGACAATAACTGCAGGAGGCGGACAGACAGTTTTTGTGCGAACGAAACACCATTGATGCGTTCATCCACTTTGCTATTTTGACTGTAGATGTATAATAAAAAGAATCATTTCTGTCACTGTTTAGTACAGATCAAATGTGAAAGGTCCGTCTTCGAATACACATTTAATCTATCGGAACAACGAATATACGATCGTTTGGTTTTAATGTACTCATTATCAATACAAACATCTGATCATCTAATTTATCCGTTCACCAAATGAGTAACAGCTGGATCAACGTCATATGTAAATGTTTTCTGATACACTGCGGTGACCAAGGACATCAACTACATCCATCCACCATTCAGCTTGTCAACTGCCTTTAATTGATTTCTTTGAACGAACACGATCAATCAGAAGTTCTACAAGTACAAAATGTACCTCTCAAATCGATCAGAATCGCGTACGATACATTCAGTATCAATGAGCTATTAATTTCCTTTGATTTCCAATGATCCATAATTGACAAGTCAATATACATACATCTACTGGAGATTCTTTCAAGAATTATTGCTAATATATACTGTACAAATCGATTTATGAAGGAAATCAGACGTCAATAACTCGATTGATTACCATTGACAAGATCGTGTTGTTGTTTTCTTTCATAATATACAAAATAGATTTGTTCTCTACTAGCTGGAATGCATCACAGTGAACAAATGTTTAGCTTCTGTAGGAATTTTAGAAACTTTCCTTCGAAATGATGTAAACAAATAACATATATAAATATTCGATTGATTTCGCATTTCTCTTTAATGATTTGATTATGGAAACAGAATCAAATCATATATCACAAATGCACTAATCCACAACAAACAAGGAGAAAACGAAAAAAAAACATTATTATTTGCTGTATATTAATAAACAAATAGCGAAGTATTCACAACAGTTATGGTATTTTGAGTAGTCGCTTTTATAGCTTGAAAAGAACGATCACGTGTATGTGGTATAAAAAGATGAATATCAGTATACTACAATATTATTTAAAAAAATCGTCGTTTTTCCTGAGTATTTTTTTCGAAAGTGCACTTACCAAATATTTACTAATACAAAGTAAAATTGCGTTAATAAATGACCAGAAGGATAAAATCAAAAGGAGAAATGTGGCAGTCGCTAATGTCCATTGTTTACAACCCATTCGAATTCGATTCGATCGACCGAGGTATGCTCTTTCTTATTTTCTTTATTTGATTTTTTCTATTTATTTTTGTCTTTCTTAGAAACGAAATCATATCCAATCAAAATGCTCGACATGCACCTCTATCGTACATCGATGTTCATTGGCGGAGAGACTACTTGAAAAAGAAATTTTCATTGTATCGAGGGTGAAACGTTCCTACAAGGTGTTTAATAGATAAATAAATGATCATTGACATGTCACATATACGGTTTCTATTTTCAATACGATTCCTATTATGAATTTTAAGGTTATAGAGAAAGAAGCACATCGCAAAGTGAAATTTACACGTATGACAGAGAATAATCCGACAACAAATATAAGAATTTTTCGTCTTACACTCGTCTACGCATATTCACTAGTTTATCATAATACTTCGTATGTTTTATGGTATTCATTTTTCTTTCGAATCAAACTTGGTTTTCTTATTAACAACCTATCGAGATAGTAATTCATGCCTTTAAACACTATTACTCATCAGTTCTGATTCATCCCCAAAAACAAGCTTCTCTTTTTCTTCTTTCAGTCGTATGATTCGTAAAAATATATATATTTTATCTCAAGAAAGTGTATGTGTGGGTTGAGCATTTGCCTATCAAGTATGCATACATGTATATATATATAAATCAGTGCATACAAGCGTAGGACATGACAACAATGTCGACGGTTTACTCATTGTATATATTCACCGACATCAACTTTATAAGAGAAAGAAAAAAAACCACACGATGGTTACTCAGATGTGTCGTCTGTCTGTCCTCTCTTACTTAGTTTTTCTTTTTTATTTCTATTCTTTCTCTCCTGTCGTCGCATTTATACATACAAGGCAATGTTGGCCAAGAGAAGAGAGAGAAAAAGAATCTAAGTACGTGTATATGTATGTGTACACATACATCTTCTGTAGTGATGGTGGGAGTTTGCGTTTGCATCGAATGTGGGAAGAAGAAAGACCCTGAGAGATACGAGAAACGCATCTTTATTCGTTTTGACGATATAGACCGAGTTATAATGATAACATTTTACCTTTCATTTCTTTTGTATCACATATGTATATTCTTTGAACTTTCAGATGATCATGAATCGTCATTTGTTCTTATTTGTCCTATTATTTGGAACTATTCATAGTCAAGTCACATTTGAATCATTATGCTCGCACGATGTCGAAGTTGCCGGAATGTCATCTCTTGATGGCAACGACGAATTTGAAATCGATCTGTACGAAGGGCGATTTCTATCGGATGATACGATTTTACGTAAGAATATTTTTTGTCGTCGAAATAAACTAAATGCTCTGCTTTCCTTCCAGTGGCAATAAGACAAAAACGACAGAATTACGGTATCAGCGAATTTGCTCTACGTGCTGTTGATTACGATGGAAACATCGTTGGTCGATTTGACGATCATCAAACGGGGAATTTAGCTTTAAGACATCATACATGTCCAAACGGTGCTAGCGTAAGAATGACATTCGTTCTGGGTTTATGTAGCTTTTATTTTGGACATTTCCGATAGGTTATTTATCTCGATCGAGCAGAAGCTCGTGGATATCGAGAAATCCCATTACAATGGCGAGCAACTGGTATTAGTCCGAATTTAGATGAAATCATTTTCCAGTTAGTTCAGAGCGAAAACTAATAATCTTGTATCTGCAATGCTTTTCGTTGTTTCTAGCGCTGACATTGTTTCCAATCGACAACTATATCGAGTGAAATCAGCGCCTTTAAGACGAGTGAGTATCAGTTTTGCCTGCTAATCTCTGCGATCAATGTACATTTTTCTCATGTTCAGCGTCTGGCATCTGGACTGATCGCGTACAATGCAGATCAATCAATTAATATCGATTACTGTGGTGAATCACAGGGATGCTTAATTGTTCCACAACAATGTAATAATGATGCCAAATGTGAATATACACTTTCCTGGCAAGTTATCAGTGAAGATAAAGCCACTTTTCGTATTGTCGCGCGAGCACAAGGTTTTGCTGGTGTAGGATTTTCTAAAGATGAAAATCGGGTAAGAATTTATTCAAATATGGCACGTGAGAACGTGTGAGAATTCCTCGTGTGACCTAGAAGCGTCTTTATCAATATTTTAAAAGCATACGATTTCTTATATTCTGCCAGAAGTCTTTCTGAGATTAAAACAACAATTTGAGTCGAAATCATGATCAGTTGTAGTGCTTACACCAACTCGAGTCGATCTGTTTAACATTTTTCATATCTCATTAAAATTCGATATTGTTTCACCAGCTGTCAAACGTTGAGCAACTGTCATCTCTTCCGACTTAACAAATTACTTATCGCCCGATGACATAATACTATCTATTTCTTAATGGTAGTCTGCACGTCTATCGAGTGCAGAAACTATATTGCCAGTAGCTTCTTTTCCTATCAACTATTCAAAACACATATGTTACGGTTTAATTCAAGGGTGGTGATCAAGTTGTACTCTGCACAAAAGATGCTCAAGGACATGTTTACGTACATAACATGTTTGTCGCTGTTCAAACTGCTCAGTACATTTTACGCGGTCGACCAGCTTACGGTTTACAAGATGTCGATGGCTCTTCAAATGCTACACATATCTTCTGTAAATTCACACGTACTCTGTCGCCCTACACAGAATCATTCGCTGAAAATGACGGACGAGTTCGTGATGGAGTCGATCGAGACAAATTGGTAGACTTAAAGCAAGCTCATTATTTGTATCCGATCTATTCAAACGAAGATCTTATGACTGCACAAGGTTTGTATACGATGGAGAAGCGAAATGTGAAAATAAAGACTGAAAAATGCGATTTTAGGAATGCGTGTTCCCTTTCAAGATATTCCAATTGTTAACAATCATCCTGTAAATTTCGAACGTCGCATCTGGCCAAAATCACATCCACAAGCAGGGTCACTCTTGGCTAAAGTTCATGGTAAATAAATGAGAGAAGACATATGTTACTTATTGTTCATTTTCCTTCTTTTTAATAGCAATTTTGAATATCATTGCTTGGGTTCTTCTTGCATCAGCCGGTGTGATGGTTGCTCGTTATTTTGATTCTGTTTGGCCAGACTATGAACGACGCGTTGTTGTTGATGGCAGTGGAACTGTCACAGGAGAAAAACTTCAACGACGAAGACGCGTTTCTTACTTTACTGTAATTGAACTGACTGAAATCTTTTCGAAGATAATCATGAATTCTCTCTCTCTCTCTCTTATCATCATATAGATTCTTCCACCTCTAATGTGTATTGTTGCAATTCTGACATGGATAGCATTCTTGTGTATTCTTTTTGAACTTAATTGGAAATGGACTTATGGAACGCATCATATGTGGCATTCAATTCTTGGTGTTATTGTTCTTGTTTGTGCATTCTTGGCTGTATGTTCTCTCTAATCGTATATCTCTGCAGAAGACGTTCTTATATCTTTTCGTTTTCTTGTTATAGCCAATTGTTGGCGTCATGCGACCCACTGCCCGTACAAAACGTTATTGCGTTTGGTATTGGATTCATTGGCTTGTTGTTTCCTTAGCTCATTGCCTTGCCATTCCTGTCATCTTTCTGGGTATGGATAATCGACGATTAGATTTGTGGACATGGTGCTCATGGTTATTATTTGGCTGGTGTATATTCCATTTTATTGTTCAATTGATTTTCGAAATTCATGCTTGTTGCTATGCTAGACAAGAATACGAACGTAAGATCGACTCAATGCGGTTCATCTTTTCAGTCTAATTTCTCTTCTACTGTAGGCTTTGAAGATGGAGAATATTATTCGGAAAAGAATCCCGATCAACGTATTAGACGTGAACGTGCTCCTGTAAGTATTTCATCGAAATCGAAAAGTGTCGATTACGTTTTGATTTGAATAGGGTGATTCGTGGAAACCAGCACTTCTTGGCATTTATTTATTTGTCACTTTAATTGTCGTTATTATTCTTGTTATCGCGGTTATACTCTATCAAGGTTATTAGATCTTTCGTTCACCGAACAATGACATTATCTCCTTACTCACGTGTTTGTTTGTACACTATGCTTGAATAATAATAATAAGATGAACGTGCGTTCATTCATTCTGTTTTTTCTTTGGTTTTTAATCAAGATTAGACTAGACGCGAGGAAATGTGTTTCTTTCTCTTTTTTCTCTTGTAGAAGATTTTTCTTTTTCTTTTCGACAGTATTTTATTAATATTATGGTTTTTGCTTTCTCACTTCTCTATCTTCTTCTGCTTCTTTTCTTGAATAGTGCGACAGTGAACATTTCAAAAATAAACTTTGCTTTTGTTCATTAACGAACGATTCACATCGATACAACAAACTGCATAAGAACATTTGGGCAGTTTTCCGCTTGTATGTGATATTGAATCAATAAACCGTTTCAAAACAGAGGAACGTGTCCTTGTTGAACATAAAATCGACTGAAGTGTTATTCCAATCCATCACCTTTCTTATTCTACTGATCATTGTAAGTCTTCACCGAAGCCATTCACCAACTAGAATGACCTAAAAGATTTAATGTGTAACATTTTCTTTGTTGACGCTTCGGTCTTCTTTTAAAAAAACAGCTTCTACATGTGCACAGGAATGTTGAGCAAAGAAAAATATCTTCTCGAAAATGCTCGTTTGCTTCAATGCGATGGAATGAATGATTGTTAAAGAAATTTATTCGAGTAGTTGGAAGAAAAGAAAATAATTTGAATATACAAATCAATCAAGTTCTGCATGAGTTCATTTGAGATGTTGTAAACTGTATCACTTGTCATATCTGGTTTGTTTTCCGTACAAATCGTTGGTAACACGAGCTTTGTTGGACTTCAAATTTATCCGCTATTTCTGTTTGCAGTAGGTCAGCTATTGATAATTGCAAAGTTAGCAACGGTTCATAACCAACAAATAGTGAGAAGAGCGTTAAGCATTGCAGTTTTGGAAGATTTCGTAAAAAGTTGTCGATTTTCGTACATAGCTGTTCAACTTTTTGTGAGCCACGTGCATACGTCAACGTGAGTTGTAGATATTCTAAATTTGGAAGGCACTGATGATTAATTGTGGCTAAATTGACTGATTCAGTCACTTCCAAACGTTGCAGCTGTTTGTTGAATACTTCAGTTAACTCATGATCTATCGGTGGTAAATCAGTGGCTTTTAATATCAAACGGTTGAAACGTGGAAATTTGTGAAAAAACTTTGCTTTTAAGTGTTCTATTTGGATAAGTTCAAATTGGATAGTTGTGACATGATATAATGTGACATCAATAGCGTTTAGTTTCTCGGCAAAGATCAAATGATCACTTTCCGTGCAACTCTCGAGTCTTCTCAAGCCAAAGAATTGAAGTGATTTCACTTTCGGTAAATTCAATTTCAGAAATCGAAACAATCTCGTAGTATTCGTCTGATTAACGACGTATATTCCAAGCGAAGTAATATTAGACCACAAACGTGACCCGAATGTTAATTTTTCATAATGATTTATTATAATCTTATCAAAGTTTTGGACAGCTGGGAGTTCACTAAATGGGAACGGTAATGAATATAAGCAGATAGCGTTGTCAACAAGATGACCGTTAATTATCCAATTATGATCCAGCCAAAATTGGCTTCGAAATGTTGATATAACGGTTGGGAGAGAATATTCGTTTTTATATGTTTCTACGTAGAGATGAAAGTTTTTTAATTCAATCATTGATTTTAACAATTCGTTTTCGAGTTCGTAACCGTTCAAAAGAAGGTGTTTCTCGTGTTCAGCGATGTTAACCAAAGCACAATACGAACATCTTAATGATAAAGTAACAAGTGTGGACGAAAAGATCTGAATTATATGCATAAGCACATGTAAGTGAATGCGATCGAAAACTGTCGCGTTTCTGGGCGAGAGCGTACTGTCGGTATAGAATAAGAATTCTTCCAGTGCAATTTCAGAAAACTCTTCCGAGTTGTTTGGTAATGTTGTCTCAGACGGAAATGGAGCCCGTAT
Source organism: Adineta ricciae (assembly GCA_905250025.1). NCBI lineage: Eukaryota > Metazoa > Rotifera > Eurotatoria > Adinetida > Adinetidae > Adineta > Adineta ricciae. The sequence continues at coordinate 384,331 of CAJNOJ010000036.1, forward strand.
ATGTAAGGAACGTAAATTTGGAGTATACGGGAGAAAACAAAACACATTTTGGAGTACTTCTAAGCGGATTTTCAATGATCGAATGTGAACATTCCATGTCAAACCAGCAAACCTTCGCCGTTCCAAACTCTCCACTTCATTCACATATTCAAACATTTCCAACTTGTTTCCATCGTTAAACACTTTCTCAAATAATATTTGCTCACTATCGAGTTCTTCGTACTTGTATGATCGTTTCCGTACCACTGTATCTTCGACATGCAACGAGCGCAGTCGGGAAAAACAGTCACTTTCTATGATGCGAGTGAGCTGCTTGTTGGAAAAGCCATGAGGCGAGGAGAGAACGAGTGATGTTAGATTAGGAAAATGATCTAGTGGGAAAATGAGATGATGATTGACGATGGTTAATGAATGAATATGTGACGCAAGAAGCGACAGGATGCGTTGCCAAGTAGACGAGTTTGTTGTTGGTAGTTGTAAGGAGGTGCAAGAGTGATGGTTGAGAATAAGTTGACGAAATCGTGAATTTAAGAGAAAGAAAGAATGGAGTATGTCGTTGTGTGACAAATAGTGAGTGATGATGAGAATGATCTCGTTTGGAAGATGATCGAAGCGCATAGTTGACATAGTAGTAAATGAAAGATTGTCGGATACAGTAGAACGTACGTAAATAAAGTATGTGCTTTTGTAATAGAGCACTTGTTATTGGGCACAACAATCTTGTGTTGACACAATGATAGTAGAGAGTAGAGATGATGTTTTTTATGAAAGCATCAGCAGAGCTTATCGAACGCAGTGTGACACATTTTGCCAACCTACAATATTCAACATATCGAATATAGTGAATTCCACCATTTGCTCATTAAACTGGCAATTCAAGAGAATTGAAATGCGAACGGATGTAATTGGGTGGATTTATCTAGACAGTCAAACGTCGATAAAGCATTTTCTATCGAACAAGAAACTTTATTGGCAGCGACATTAACATCAGATAACTCAAAAGTTCATTTTTTTTGCGAAATGAAAATATTGACCGCAGGGTTTAATTTCGAATACATTCGCAATTTCACTTAGATCTATATATTCAATGACCAGTTGAAATGCGTCATCAGCGGCATAAAAAACACAACGCCTGCAAGGAATAGTATGGAGTGAAAGAAGTTCCAGACTTAGGAAATTTATAAACAAGTTCATAATAAATTTCGAAAGAGTACTTGATATTTCACTGAAACCACCGTAACTTAGTAACAGATGTAATTCTTTCAAACGATCAAAGTAGCCATATTGTAGTTTCGCTAAATTCTGCATTTCATAACGAGTAACAATATCTAACTGTCGAATTTGCTTGCTTAGAAAATCAGCTAATTGGCATCCTTTCATTGGCAAAACAAAACTGGCTACCATCAAACGTTTAGTATTTGAGAGAAGATTGCCAAAGCTTCCCACTGACATCTGCTCAAGGCTGACTGTCTTATCTTTATTCAATACTATGTTGATATTTTCAATTTGGTTTCGAAGCGCAGTTTCAGCATCATGTCATAAATCATACGACTATACGAATCTGATGACTTTTAATTTCGATATATTGACTTTAATGGAATGAAGAAATGTGGATAAGATTTTAATTATGGACATTGTTTATTCGTGACGCTTTTCGAGAATAGAAACGAAAATATTTTAACCATTTCAGACCCATAGTATAAAAAAAGCAATACCTGTTTATATAATTTTTTTACCACATAATTAATAAAAATTAGTCTAGTGTCATATGACGGTTCAGAGATGTGTATCGTAGATATTCACTCTATATGTTTGTCTTTTTTCTTTTCTTTCTTCATATATGATACTATTCTTCCTTACTTCGGAGGTATAACATGTGAATACATGTAATCTGTTTTTGATATTCTCATTTTTTACATAATCCTGCATAGGCCATATATATATATAGATGTACGTGTTTTCTTTTTCGTATATATGATCTAAGGTATACATCAGTACACTTCTTTTTTGTTCTATAAGTAAAGAAAACTTCTAATAAACACAACGTCGTATAATCTGTAAGAAAAATAAAACTATTCATTGGGAAAGTTCTCGAAAGGTTCTAACTGTTCTTCAAAGAGACTATATAAGGTGATCGTTGCGGTTAGTCTACTCTACAAACATTAGTATATAATTAAAACAGCACTAGATTTCCATCATTGGGACATTTGCCTGTTACTGAACCTAAAGGAAGATGCGGATATTGTAGTACAAAAGCTCGTCCAATATATAGTAATATAAAGTGTAGTTTTTGTGACATTTCTTTGTGTGTAAAACAACACAAACATTGTTTTTTGTTATTTCACGAGAATATTTTATGAGCTTTACACTTAATAAACATCAGGAATCAAACTTTTATTGATATCACGTACGAAAACATTCAGAGTGTTTATGGGATACTTTCATGTGCCTAAAATAAGCTAATTTACGAGTTTATTATGATGCAAATCGGCAAAAAATAATTTGGGTCTGAAAGGGTTAAGATGATCAATTTGAAAAGTAATGCCCTTTGAAGTCTGCCACTGTTGAACACGAGATTCAATAAGCATCAACTTCCATAAGAGATGTATCAATCGAATGAGCTTTCATCGGGTCAAACTTCATGTACAGTTCATCTAGTTCAAGAGAAGAAATATCAAAATAATAATACCAATCGCTGAAGAGCGGCGGTGGCGTTTGTTAGATGATCGAAGCACATAGTTGACATAGTAGTAAATGGAAGACAGCTCGACATTCGTCTGAAATGTAGAAATATGAATATATTTTGGGAGAAAAATAAAAGTTGTAGAAAAAAAAGCAATAATGAAAATACAAAATTACATATAGGTGTATCAATGAAATGGATGTGAGAGTTCTTTTTCAGTTTAAAGAATTTGATTATTTCCTACAAATTCTCACTGAATTTTCAAACCTCCAGTTATATTCTAAATAATTCGTTTAACGCGGTGGAGGACTCACATGACGACAATGACTTGTATGGGCTGTTCTGCAAGTGTTTGACAAAGGAATGGAATACAATAAAATGGTAATTATTAGGAATAAATAAGACGCACATCGCTTGTTTAGGTATAGTCATATTTACATGTCAATTGCTTACTCAGATAGCGCAGAAACTCCTTCAGAGTCGAATGCATATGCAGAAGGCGATGTCAACCGGATAAAGATCTTTTGAATAAGGTACACTATGTAGCGACAAACAGGGAAGGTGCACATATAATTTATACGGGATGATACTTGTGACAATCTCTCTGACGTGCGCTGTATGCGTTATATGATTATTCTCATCTAGTAGATTTTCCTTATCTGGTATATTGTGATGTACTTTGATATGATGTTTTTTTGCGTTCTCTTCTGTATGGATGAGTATATAAACGCGTGTATTGTATCAGAACGATGCGATTTCTAATAGGAAGAATAAAGAAAGACGTGGTTACATCAGAATATACATCTCTTCCATCAAAAATCGTCACAATACTACTTAGTCAGAGACGATTTTCTGAGTAGTCATTTGCAGAATGATACTGAGAAGATAAAATAGTGCATTGATATATTTATAACTAGAAATCATTCGGCGTATAGCAACTACTCGTTTTCCGAGGTTAAATTCAACAGCAGTCGTATTCCACAAAGAAAAAGCAAAATGGATCGTTCCTGCTTGTTAACCCTGCTCTATTCAAGAGAAGAAGCGCTCTGTTTTTTTTTCGTTCTATAATGTTATACACAGAACGCAAAATTTATATTCCGAAGAATCCGACGTAGTATTGCTGGTTCCTCATATTTTTGTTCTTCATGTCCTGGAACTTATGGAAGTTTTTCTGTCATTTCTTGCATTCTGTGTTTTTTTGCATCAACTCTTCTGCGCATGCATTCGCGACTTAACATTCTTTCAGTCTAAAGAATGTTTATATCTTTTGTATACAAGAATAAATGTGAAGCAAATATAAAGTAAAATTTACAATTTTCATTCACTTTTCTTATACATCGATGCGCTTCCTCGATATAAAAACTACATTCGACTCACTACTATACTCTCAATTAGAAGTGTTACTTTATCTTTATTTTATAAAGTAAAGATGAAGTAAAGTAACACCCTTACTCTCAATAATTTTATTTCCAATCAAGACGACGTCACGCTTTACTCTTGTTTAATGACTATGTAGTTTCCTTACTTACCTTTTTCTATTCGTTGCGTGTCACTTTTATTTCGAAGCTAGTAAATATTATGTCCGTAGTTTCATTTATACACAAACAGCAATATTTCGCACAAAATATTTTTAATAAAAGTGAGCCGGTGACTATTTTCCACTTGCCATGTCAAACATGTCATTTTTTTACATTAATCCTTTGAGAAAGAAGGTGTAGTGATCACTCATTGCATTTATGCCATTGATTTCATATCAAACACATACCTCTTGGAATATTTCTAGACTCATTTCTAGACACATAAGCTTTTCGAACGAATGGCATCCGACGATATCTTTACATCTATGGAATATATCAACGAAGACTCCATTGATTCCAATTTGATATGTAGTATTTGTCAGAAACCTTTCAAGGAACCTGTATGCACATCATGTGATCATACATACTGTAAACAATGTATTACACGTTGGTTAACATCGAACAAGACTAAATCGTGTCCTACTTGTATGAAACAACCATTATCAACAAAGGAACTTGTACAAGCTAGTCGTCCGTTACGTAATATGATTGATCAACTTCGAGTTCGATGTGTTTTATGTGAACAAGCGGATCTACAACGTGGAAATTTCCTCGATCATATTGATAAGATCTGTCCGAAAACTACAACTGGATGCCAAGCTGCTGATATAAAATGTCCTTGGAAAGGAACAAGAGAAGAGTTACCGGCACATCTACCGACGTGCATTTTTGAACCATTACGACCTATACTAGGTTACTTGATTGCTGAAAATAATCAACTTAAGAAGAAAATCGAACAACAAGCTAATGAAATTAAAAAACTACGGGGCGAAACACCTGAGAAAATCGGTAGTAAGTGTCGTATACAGATGAATAACATTCCAATCAGAAACTATCTATACTACTTCGCTTTCTCATAGCCGCAGCAGCAGCAGCAGTAGCAGTTGATGATGACTCTGATGCTGAAAGTATAATTTCATCAACGTCAGAGATGTGTACCGACGATACAAATCAAAAGGAAGAAAATGCAATATTTGTTAGAAATCTTCCAGCTAATGTCAAATTCAACGATGTGTTTGATTTTTTTTCGAAAATTGGACGTATCAAGGTAAATTTAATGTAGTTTTTTATGTAGGTGATATTAATGTATCTATACTTTCCCAGTACGATCCAAAAACTCAAAAAGCCAGTTTATTTATCTTCAAAAATCCAAACAACGCGAATGGGCCATGTGCTGCAAAAGTAACTTATGTTGATAAAGAATCAGCTTCTGCAGCTATTGGAGAATACGATCGTAAGTCGATTTTGCCGAATATATAAAAAATAATTTCATACCGAATTCTTTGAACTTCATAGAAAAACATATTCCCCAATGGAATACTAAACTTCTGGTATGCATATCAACTCGAAAGAAAGCTCATTTCAAAGACGCTGGAAAGGGTAAACGCTCTTTTTTCTCTATGCACAGAAAGTTTATTCTCGTTTTAATCTCATCCGAAAGAACACAATGAAGCCAAAGGAACACATGAAGAACCGTTAACTGAACAAGATAAGACACCGAGAACTAAGTATTTACGGTTTGTACTTCGAAGAAAATGTGAATAGACTTCTAGTATGATTGTCTTCGTATTATTCAAGGCGACCACATCATTCAAAACAATCACACAAGCCAACGAACTAATACCCAACGATAATAATCAAACATTTTCTATTATTCAACAGTAGTTTTATTTCATTTTATGTAGAAATGAATAATCAAACGATTGTCAATAAAAATACTCGTATTCGCTTTAGTAATAAATTCATATTGAAATAACATTCATTGAATTCTGTCTGACAATTTCATCGAGAAAAAAAACCGTTTCTTCATTCGGTTTTGATGAAAATAGTGTCACGTCTTTTCTTTCATTCATTCCAGTGGATGGCATAAAATAGAAAATGAGTGTCAGCTGGTGTTTTTCGACTACGTTTCTAGTCATAGTTCGATCGAACCATATCAGTACAACGACGGAAAGATTTAACTATGAAAGACGAGAGAATTATTGAAAGGATCGGTATAATCGAAGATCCAAATCAGACTGTCATATCACGATTATTACCTGAACAAATAATGATGCGCCGCATTCGAACTACTCTGCTTATTTTGCTCGGATTTTTATTGGTAAGACACCCTAGAGAGGAATTGCTTAGGCGAACTATCTGCAATTCTTGTAGATGTCCGATCTCGTTGGTTTAGTTTTATTTGTTCATTTCCATGTTCACGGTTCAAAACCGAGTTCGAAACTTAATATCAAACGTGAATTACTTTGGCGTGTATTTTCAGTCTTCTATTATGCATTTGGATTAATTGCAACAATTCAATACTTTCGAAAAGGCTTATGCGTGGTAATATAATGTCATAATCTATTAGATTGTTCAGGTTTTGGTTTTTATTTTATCTTTAAGTTTGCCTCGATTGGAAGCTTTATCTTAATTATATTGAGTGCCACTTTTGCAACGATCTATATTACGGCATTTTATAGAAAACAACGTTTTTTTTCTTATGAAACCGATGCCGATATCTTCTACTCTGTAATTTACACAATTGCTGCAAAGATATCATTCGTTGTCCTTGTAAATACTCGACTTAACTCATCGAACGTATTGTATTTTGTCATATCTTTCCTTTATAGTTCATCATTGTATGTTTATCATTTAAATTGTCCAATCTACTCACCATGAATCGACGCCCGATCATTCGAACAGTATAACTCTTCGTTCTTTTGTGCTCTGCAATCACGGTGAAAGAACAAACAATGATTCTCTTTCGCCTTTCGTTTCCTCTGGCACCAATTTTTTGTTTATGTATAAATCATAGCATTTTTTTTTCTCGACATACTAATTCTAAAGTATAACATTCCAAAGCGTTTTTCTCCTCGCTCCTAACTTTATTCTTGAAATTTTCATCAGAAAGAAAAGATACTAGTAGTCATTTGTTTCAATAACGTATCATCATGATTGATCATTCGCATGCAGCTCTCAAGCCTGAAGTCATTGCCCAAGAAAATGAAGTATATCGACGACAGAAGTTTCTGTTTGTTCTCATCGATATTCTATTCGTAAGTCATAAAATAAAACTATCATCAATCTCCTGAGTAATCACTCTTTTAGACATTCGATCTCGTTATTCTCATTGCTTGTATACATTTATATACCGTTGATTCGTGGATGAAAGGAAATGTTCAAATCTACTTCCCGTTATTCTGGATTCTCAGCTCGACTATTTATGATATTTATGGGCTAATCGTGTCATGTCTATGCTATCGAACGTGTTTGCTTGTGGTATTAAATTCACCCGGCTTATTCTATTCCATCCGTTATAATCATTTACTTTTAGTACGCCTGGATTGGAATATTCTTCTTTATTTGTAATGTTATTGCACTTGGGATTATGCTATTTTTACCATTGAGTAGGGATACACTCGTTTCGAATGGTACGTTGTTTTATACACCTCGCTACATTATTCTCATTATTTTCTGGCTCACTATGTTGACTCTTCGAGTAAATTATATTGAAATTTTACGGACATCCATCACTTTTTTTATTTTCTTATTAGTTAACCACTGTTCGATTATCGTTCTATTTAACAAAATTGATTTCTCAAATAGAACACGACGTCCTCGAATGTGCTCATACAGATGTCATCGATTAACGATTTCATTCAATGAAAGATACACCAGTAAACACTACTCATTACGGTACATTTCATTTTACATACGATGTTATAGAATACTCCAGAGACGTTCCGTTCGTCTTGTTCTTTCAATTCACATATAAGCAATAAATTTGAGTCTAATTTTTTTTATGAACATCCTGGTCGAACGGAACTCAGACATAAGATAGTGTGATCGTTTTCCCAGTCACGCAAACTGTGACAAAATTAAGATCCGATACTGTGTAAACGATTTAATGAACTGTATCGCCATGTGTTTTTCTTTTTGTAAATAGGAAGACGATTCTCCTACTACTAGTAGATCTCTTCTTCTTTTACTTCGATGAACACTCTTTTTTCTGTTATGCCGTTTCCGAGAAAGAAAACACGCCCAATAGGATGACAGATTACTACGTTAGTGATATAGAAAAGTATTAGTTTGCTTCCTATTCTATCAAATCATTCGGCCTGTCAATATATGAAGACACATAATGGAAAACGAAGGAAATATTCGAGCAGATGTGAACAACGATGACGACATCAGCAATGGTTCGGCGCACTTGCTTTCCAAAAGAATGAGCATCGGTCGATTACGAAAATATCTTCTTGTTTTACTTTCAATCATGATCGTAAACCTCACAAAATCTCTCCTAAACTTCTCCTTTGCATTTCTTGTCAACTTTAGGCTTTCTCTCTCTTCTACTTGCTTTTCGTCAGCTTGCCCTGTATGAAGTATATCAACTCATGGTATTGTGAACATTTCAATCGACGATACGAATTCAGCTGGGCATTAGTCTCGCTTATCTACGATACCCTTTGGCTTATAGTCACTTTCCGTTCTCATGTAAAAGGATTATTATTCGTATGTTTCTTTACAGATTCAATGGTGAATATTTGTTTTGCGTGAAATTTAGTTCGCATGGCTGAGTACAATCTTATTATGCATATTTGGAGTATTTCTCATCGTTGCTCTTCTGGCGATCTTTCAAACAATGCTGTATTTTCATATGATCGAAACTCATATTATAGTTGCATCCGTGATTTCAGTTGTTTTGTGCATAATAACGTTAGTTTTACAGGTAAATATTCGATTGAAATAATGGTTGAAAAAGATTTGGTTTATTTTAGTTAATAATCATTCTATTCTCATTTAAGTTATCGAAATTAATCTCGAAAAGCATCGAAAAAGTTGATGATTCGTTATGAATCATACTGGCGCTCGAGGATTTTTCTCTGCTTTTATTAAACTCATACTTATTCATCAGAACGTTAACATCATGGATTTGTTTTTGGTTGTGTAATACACATCGTGCATTATGTTGTTGTTTTTTCTCGCTTCGTCTTTATATAAATATTTTTGTCCTATGACGATATCTGCTGCTTATATTTCTTTTTTTACTCTATGGCGTCTTCGACAAACTCTCAGCAAATCGCTGCTGCTTGCACGAATCTAGATGAACTTTCGAAATGTACAATTAATTTAGCTGATGAACATGTCGATCCTTGCGAAAATCCATCGGCTGTACCTCAATCATTTACTATTGTACTGGTTCATAGTAACAAGGAATATGATGTTCGGTAAGTTAACTTATGAAATAAAGTCACGGCAAGATGAAGTTGGTATGTTTTGGTTTCTAGTCTTAATGAAGGTGTTACTGTTGGTGATATCTTTCGTAAACTAGTAGGCTTGAATCTATTCCAACTATCAGATATCGATTCATATCAACTGGCGAAAGAGAATGATCATCAAACTTCACTTGATCTTTCTCAAACATTCGCCAATCTAAAAGACACTTCTCGTTTTCTAATTCAGCAAAAGTTGCCTTCGCCATCACCTTTGGATCATATTTTTGTCAAAACTTTGACTGGAAAAAATCTCCAGATTAACGTCTGTTTGAAGACAGATAGTGTCGCTTCGGCTAAAGAACGTATAAACATTCAAGAAGGCATCCCAACTGATCAACAACGACTTATCTTTAACGGTAAACAACTTGAAGATAATTTGCTCTTGTCACAATATGGTATTGTGAATGAAAGTTGTGTACATCTCATACTAAGATTACGTAAACCAGTGATTCGGTTAAAATCAACAATAAATGATCGGGTTATTCAGCATGTCAATGTTTCAGTTGAACTCGATCCGAATGTATGGATTTTCTCAAGTCTGTATCCGAATCCATCATTGACTGATAAGAAATCTCATGTGCAATGGAATGATTTGAATGTATATTATGATGGAAAGATCATTTTTGATCAGAAGAAAAGAGATGCTCACCCAGTGCATCGATTATACTCGCAGATTGATGATGAAATTGAACATCGAATGTTATTTTGGGAAGCAACGTCGGTCAGTTCAATACCAAGTTTTCTTCAAGAAAAGAGCATATGCGTTCCACACGATGATTTCAGTCGAATTCTCAATTATCTTCTAAAGAAAATGACCTTATCCACTGAGGATCGAGATGTACGTAGAAATATTTCGTCATCAGATAGGTTTTTCTAAACGTTTCTTTTAAAGGATTTAATAACCTATGTGCTTTCTCAATTGGACGAAGTCGACCCTGAGCATGAAAATGAAAACATCATCTTCCAGTTCATTCCTTCTCAAATCTATTCTCGATCAGCCCAACTGACAATTCGTCCGTTACCTGAACAATTCGTGCGAATATTTCTTGTTTTCGGTTTTGGAGATGTTAATGATGAAATTTCATCATTCGACGATTTGGAAAAGGAAATTCCCAAAGTTTTCATCAATGAGAATTTATCAAATAGTGGACTGATCGTTCAAGAATGGGGCACAATGTTTATGTACTAACGATTTATTCGAATGTGACTGGTCAAACACGATACATTTACTCAGATGTGTATCTCAACATATTTTACTCTGCCTTCAAATTTTGTCCAAAATAAAATCTTATCTTCTCGAATTTTATCTTTATCAAAAACACAAACTACATCTTTTTTCTATCACGACGTTTATCGAGATAGCATTCCTGAATCTTTTCATTTCGAAGATCTCCTATTCAGCAATGTACATTTCAATCTATTGTATATTGTCTTTCTTGATTTCTGCATGTTCAGGAATATCCGTGAAAGCATCTGATGGTTGCGGTTACGATGTAAACAAGATACTTTGCTCTAAGATATAGATATGTCATCTGTTACTGATTTTGGTAGGTGTGTAATTTAGGCGATCCGAATAAATTAAATGTGCACATTGTTCCACACACTCATAATGATGTTGGTTGGTTAAAAACTGTTGATCAGTACTTCTATGGTGGTAAGTAGCCGAGATCATATGCATTGTACAATCAGAGTGAGCTTGTTTTCAGCACGAAATGATATTCAACATGCTGCAGTGCAATATATTCTCGACTCGGTCATTCCAGCGCTAATCGAAAATCCTGATCGTCGTTTCGTTTATGTTGAAATCGCTTTCTTCTGGCGCTGGTGGATCCAACAAACCGAAGACATGCAAAATACAGTGAGAAAACTTGTCAATGAAAGTAAAGAAATATCTGATCATCGACGAAAAAACGTTGAAGTTTATTCATTGCAATTCGAAATAGGACATCTAGAATTTATTTCTGGCGGATGGTCAATGAACGATGAAGGTGTGACGCATTACAATTCCATTATAGATCAACATAGTTTAGGGGCTGAGTTTTTGCGTGATCAATTTGGTGAATGTGGTAGACCGAAACTTGGCTGGCAAATTGATCCATTCGGTCATTCGAAAGAAGTAGCTTCATTGTTTGCACAGGTGATTGAATAAACGAAGATGAGACTCTTGACGGAGAAAAAGAAAAAATGGTTTTCCTTTACAATTAAGATGGGTTTCGACGGATTGTTCTTCGGAAGAATCGACTTTCAAGATTATACTCAACGGAACCAATCAAAAACGATGGAAATGATTTGGAAAGGTAGTTACGACCTTGGTGAACCAAGTTGGCTTTTCACTGGTGTCATTCCAAGAGTATATACAGCACCACAATCATTTTGTTTTGATTATCGGTGTCATGATGAACCAATTCGAGTAAGTTTCTTTTGGAGAGCCATGCGATACCATCGTGTATCTATAGGATGATCCACAATTGCATGACTATAATGTACCAGAGCGTGTACAAGCATTCATTGACGCAGCACACATACAAGTTAGATCGTTTCAGGTGGACTTACGTTGAGTAAAGGCTTTTTTTAGGCACGTAGTTATACAACTAATCACATAATGATGACTATGGGAAGTGATTTTCATTATGAAAATTCTAACGAATGGTTTAAAAACTTAGAAAAACTAATGAAATATGTTAACGCACAGGTAGTATCTCTTATTCTCGAACTAACTTTCTATTGATTTAAATCTGCTTAGCAAGCGAATGGAAGTGATGTCAATCTATTCTATTCGACTCCAACATGTTATCTATATGCATTGAATCAAGTTAATAAAACTTGGCCAACGAAAACTGACGATTTTTTCCCCATTTCATGGAATACACATGGTTTGTGGACTGGCTATTTTACATCACGGCCAGCATTAAAACGATATGAACGATATGCAAATAATATTCTTCAAGTGACAAAGCAATTGAATGCATTTTCAAATCTTACACTGCGTCATGCATTTTTTCCTCTAAGTAACATTGATAAACAAACGAATTTGTTCTTGTCTTTACAGATAACTTCATGCATAGGTGAAGCGATGGGGATTGTTCAGCATCATGACGCAGTGAGTGGAACTGAAAAACAGCATGTAGCAAATGATTATGCACAACGTTTGGCACAGGGTATTGATTCTGCAGAAGTAAGAAGAGGAATGTCTAATTCAAGGTACAATAGTTAACATTTATCTTCAGTATGTCGTCGATCAAGCATTGAAAAAGTTGTTATCAAAGGGAGATCATTCATTGCCGGTTCCAAATCAGTTTTTTTGTCATTTTTTGAACATTAGTGAATGTCTACCAATTGAAGATCAAAATAATGTAAGTGAAGTAATTCGTGGGAGTTCACTTAATGATTGGCCATTAAAATAGTTTACAATCACTATCTGGAATCCAACAATTCAACCAATTGAACAAATTGTTCGTGTACCAGTGACAAAAATGTATACGATTCGAAATGCAACGGGCCAAGGAATTGTAGCCGACGTAAAGCTGATCTACAATATCTTATTTCTTCAATTAGTTCACATTGAACTATATAGATGCTGCCAATTGCTCTGTCTGTCAAAACTATACCAGGTCGAATGAGTCGAGCTGACTACGAACTACTGTTTACAGCATCCGTACCTGGCCTTGGTTTCAGTACTTATTATTTCGAAACTAAAAGTAATGCATTGTTGCATTTATTCTCTATATGACTTCTTATAAAAAACAGATCAATCGGTAAAACAAACTATGAAAGTAATACGAGATCAAGCTTGTATACTTCAAAACAAAGTAACAGAGAAAAATATTTGTATCAAGGATCTGTCTGATTTTTAACATAGCATCTTCGAATTGAATTTGATGAGAAAGGAAATTTAATCAAGATAAGAAATCTCGATAGAAATTTCGATGTTGCATTCTCCGGTCAAGGTTTATATTGGTATACAAGTAAAAAAAGCTTTCATCGTCGTGGAAGACAAAGAATCTTGCTGTATTTTTCATGATTTTCAGGTTTTCCAGGAAATAGTTCAATGCCAGAATTTCAAGCTTCCGGTGCATATTTTTTCCGTCCATTAACACCGTATCCAATACCAGCGAGCAACACTCGAAACATGTAAGCGTTCAATTCAGTATTAGGAAGCTTTCTAATGGCTGTTTTCAGAACGTGCACCTATACACATCAAGTTAACAAAGCATCGATTGTCTATAATAATTGGGCTAGCCAAGAGATAAGTATCTATGGTGAAGGACATATTGTTGAAGTTGAATGGATTGTTGGACCAATACCGATTGAAGATGATCGTGGGAAAGAAATTATCATGCGTTATGACACAGATATTCCGAGTGATGGACTTTTCTACACCGATGCTAACGGACGACAAGTCTTACAGCGTAAAAGAGATTATCGATCGTCCTATAATTACACTGTCTATGAAGGTGTTAGCGGTAACTATTATCCAGTTGCCAGTCGTATTTGGGTTAAAGATAGTCAAAGACAACTAACTGTACTTACAGGTGCTGACTTTCTTTTCCGACTGATTAGACGATTTTGTTTTGTCTTTTGTACCATTCTAGATCGTTCACAAGGCGGCTCAAGTATGCACGATGGTTCCGTCGAACTGATGATTCATCGACGGACGTTATACGATGATTCTCAAGGTGTAGGTGAACCAATCAACGAAACGGCATATGGTCGAGGTCTTGTTGTTCGTGGTAAACATTATTTGATCATCGAACCAGTAGAATCGAGCGCATCGTATCATCGTATGGCAAGTCAAAAGCTTTTCATGAGTCCTACGATGACGTTTGCTCTGCCGAATGTATCTTATGAAGTTTATTCACATAATTATCATCAGACATGGACGAGTTTGAATCAATCGTTACCTGTCAATGTTCATTTATTGACTTTGGATCAATTATCTGCGAAAGTTTTTCTTCTACGCGTTGAACATTATTTTGAAACGGACGAAGATGCCGTTTACTCGAAATCAGTGGAAATTGATTTACAAAGCGTATTTCATGTCCTGGGAAAAATTACTGATTTGACTGAACTAACTTTAGTAGCTAATTTGCCATTGACCAATATGAAACGTTTAACATGGAGAACAGATCGAAATGAATCGTCCTATTGGAAGTCAACGGGTTTGTAAAAGAATCTCTTCCTCACTCAATTGAAAATTGTTCGTTTTAGATTCGAGATTCTTTCAGACGACAATGGTGACGTTAAATCCCATGCAGATCAAAACTTTCCAAGTTACGGTGGAATAATCTGTTTGAAGAACTTACACTTTACTTCGAATTCTCTCTTTTCAAATAAAATACGAATATTTGATAAAGACGTTGTGCACTTTTCTTTTTGATCGAAGTGCAAAGTACACGATGATGTGAACCTAGAATATCGAAAGGTACCCTTATCGATGAAAAGGGATCAGATAAAGAGAAGAACGACTTTGTGTGTGTATTTAATTATTTTTATGACGAAATAAATGTCATTCATTCACATGACTCCGAAAGCTTATTGGCTCTTGCAAAATTACTCCACCTCGTGATGAAACATATGATATAAAAATACCTTTTTCTCCTTCTATTCGCACATGGTATGAAATTTAACCGTCATCGGTATGTCAATGAATGCAAATAAACGGCATTGTTACATTTTACATCGAGATACTATTTGTTTAGGTTGAAAAATGAGAGAATTTGAACGCATTCAACGAATTATGGATCTTGTTACTCGCCTGTGGGCATACGATCAAACGCTAACACTGGGAGGTCTGTTAGAAAAATGGATTTGGACGGATTGGATGGCATCACGCGGTGATATTTTTCATCCTGAAGATAGTCAAACTGAACAACGTCTGAAAGAAGCACTCCAACGAGCTGAATCAAAGTCAAATCCTACAGAACTTTCACAATTACAGAAAAATGTTCTCGAACAAATTGCAAAACTTTGGCCACTTGTTCCCGATCAACGTTTCGGACAATTCCTTTCAAACTACGCCTTTGGACACTTTATGGACCACCCTCCGAAGAAAATGCTTCATCAAAGTGATGAAACGATTCTACAAGCATTGTTAAATGTACATACAAGCGTGCAAACTTAAGTTCTCTTTCCTCTGAAGAAAGGATACTTTTCTTTACTGATATCGATTGCTATCAAATACAAAAATCAACATAAATTTTTGCCTAACCAAAGAGTGTCTTCATCACTAGCGAGGATAGAAAAGCCAAGTTTGGTGTAGAACTTGAATGCTCGTGTATTATTCGGTGCCATTCCTAAACATACGATTTTGTGTTCGTAAAGACACGAAACTGAATTTACCTAAATGAACGCCTTTTGATCCGCGTTGTTTTAACTCATTTTCAATATGACAGATCATCTTGGTACCGTAACCTTTTCCTAAACGAAGATCAATAGGTTTTCATCATTTGAATCATTATAATAACTGACCTTGCGCCTTCGGCAGTAAATCAATATGCAGATGCGATGGATAGCCTTCAAAGAGTTTGAACGATTCAATATTATTCGAATGAAAACCTTGTATAACTTCCCAATCACGTTTCACTCTATCTTCTTTTGCAAAAGAAAAACAACGATGAAAAATGACCGTCTTCCGTTTACATCCTACAAACCTAATGGAATACTAACATAGATTTGTTTCATTTTCGGAAGCCATTCATCCACATATCGTTGGTAAAATAGTTCAGAATCAAGTGCTGCTAATACATATCCAGAAACCTCCTCCTTCGAATCTTTCAAAACAAATGATAGATCGGGAGATAAATGAATGTATGGTGAAACGAATCGATATCCTAAGACTTTCGGATCATTAAAAAACGAACAAGCATCATTGCCTGAATCTCCTGTATGCAAACATACAGCTACAGCTCCATCTTCGTCTGCGATTGTACATGGTCGAATATTAAACTCGTCCAACGATGATTGCTGGGCGGATGCTGACATGTAAGATAAAATTATACTGGATGAAAAGAAAAAACATTAGCTTTTTTCTCTTTCGCGCACATCTATGTTGTGATAGCGTTTATACTATGTAAAAAAAGATAATATACAACCATCTTATCAGTAATGAATGAGTTCTAGTTTAAAATAGACGAGATCATATTTTACTATTTGTAGGTAAAAAGGCATTGACCAAACGATTGGGCATCGTGATAGATGACACACATATATGCGACTCATTCGTTGTTGTATGATCATTGATTGTCATAGTAAATGTGTTATGAGCAAAATCTCGGAATATCTAGTTATTAGCGTCTTTTGACATGTTAAAATATGCCACAAAATAAATTTCTTCACACGGTAGATGACTGTCGACGCGTCTTCCTCCTTCCGTCTTCGTACGTCACTCAGACAGATCTACCTGCATGTCGAAGATCAGTAGCTATTAGTCGATAATATGTGGATGTCACTGTAATCGCATCTACTTACAGAAATCGTACGGTTAAAGAATTCCTATCTCAAGATTGTTCTATCAAGCTTCCCTGGTCAAATTCAATTGTTTCATCACAGATCTTTATACATGCTAGCAAGGCATACAAATTGTAATGTTGTTCTCATGCAAAGCTTTCTAGTTCTTTCAAAACTAGACGCAGATGATCGAGTATATCGTATCATTTTATTAGGCAACTCTTTATCAGTATAATTTTATGACAATAACATTACAAAATATTGATATAGTTGAGATATAATATGTATTAATTTATCTTTCATAGTTTTATCCTGAACTAGAAGCGTCCTACGGGAGGGCAAGATTAATATCAATCGCTGCCCGACTACCAGCATCATTAGCACATTCAGTCGATGAGTATTTTCTCCGATCTATAAAAGGATTGCAAATGCAATTATCCACTAGAAATATGTATGCATTTTTTTACTATTTAGTGTTGATAAGGCTAACTCATCCTACTGGAAATACTGGATTTTTCTGTGAAGTCACATAAAGCAACAATTGATGCAGATCTTTGATGATGCACTTGAGTCTTTATCGACATTTTGATCATTGATTTCAATTACTCGATCACCTTCTCGTGAAATCGGTGAGACTAGCTAGCGAATTCGCATAAATTCTACAAATATAAATACTAATACTACTAACTCCATGAGCGATGACGAAACCGAACGACTAATTACCCTTCCCCAAATATATCTTACACAGCCGGTGGAGTGTTCTTGCGAAATTTGACAAATTCCGCCGACATGCTTGATGCAAAGTAATGATAGGAACACAATTGTATGATAACGGTAGATGTTTAGTCGTTGAAGTTTTCTAGCTGCTTTGTTTCATGATCAACCCGTTAGTTTCACTTTTCGATTCTTCTATAGCTGCTTCTACTATACTGAGATTCACTTTTCTCGTGTCTCGACTGCCTACAGCTAGAATGATATCGTGTAGTTTAAGACCACCAGCTGCAGCTGGACTATTTCATTCGATAATCAACACATAGCACGGTGAGTGCGAATTGGTATTAAATCGAAGGTCAAATCCATCAAAATCATCCCACAGACACAAACAACAAAGTTGAATCTCGGCATCTTGTTCAATATCATTATTACTAGACATTTTCTACATTGTAATACTATCGTGAGTTAAAAAGCACACCTGTGAAAAAAGACGTCAACGCAAGTGATTTAAAAACATCTACTGGTCGAGATATACCGACAATAATGCGCTTTACGAATAATTCTCTTTGCTGTAAGATGGCTTCTTCCAATACATTTGTTGATAATACTTGCAAGAACAGTCTTCTTCTTTAGACACTCGACGTTTTCTTTCCAACTTCACTGAAAAAGAAGAAAAACCATTGGTCGAATACTCTATGACGCTTAAAAAGTCATCATCTGTGCAGAACATTGAGACAACAAAGAATATCGAGTTTTTCTTTCTAAGCATAGGTAATAATAGTAAACTGTTGACTGAAGCATGCATTTAAACACTCATTCTTTCCTTACGTACATTTTCATTCGAATGATAAATTTTATTTGCCAAAAAGATTCAGTTATTTACAGAATTATTTGAAAATTTGCATTGTACTGCTGTACTTTCGAAAGTCTCTCTTTATCCTTTTGAGATAGATTACAATTAGTTAAATAGAGTTTCTCCAGCGATGGATGATTTCGTATCATCTGTAGAAGATAATCGACACTCTTATTAGTTATACACTTCTGAGAATCTAAAGATAAAACTTGAATTGTTGAATTGTGTTTTTCAATTGCCTCAGCTAGTATTTGCAGACCGCTATCAGTGATACGATTTCCAGACAGATACAGATGTGTTATCGATTTATTTTTCATCAGCATTTGAGCAAGATGATTTGCACCTATGTCAGTAATTCCATTATAACCAAGATACAATTCTGACAGAGAACTTCTCTCGTTTGAGAGAGTTTTAGCCAGAGCATGCACACCTTCATCGGATATGTTATTGTAAGATAAAGACAATAGTGTTAATCTATTCTTGACGGATAAGATTTCCGCTAATAGTAAAGCACCACTTTGCGTAATGTGATTATGATCAAGAACAAGTCCTGTGTATAAATCGTCCATATTCCATAATTGGTAAATATTGGCTCTCATATCTTCATCAGACAGTATCCATCCATCTAGATTCAAGATTGAGCTGTTGTCGCTTCTTCGTGTGATTTCTAAATTTGCATAATCTTCCTCTTCGATCATATCTGAAATTACAAGCAAAGAGTTTTTTTTAATTTTCTTTGTATTTCTTCAGGCGGTGCTTCTACTTAATCTATCATGAAGACTCTCGTCGACTCCTTCTAGCTGAGAGTATTTCTTGACCGATCCACTGTCAGTAGTTGTTACGTTATCTATTGAAGAGAAGGAGATTTATGCTCAAAGTTGGAGATTCTTTAGCATTACTTGACTTACCTTCATCCACTGAATCTTCCGCAGAAGTTTGTGGCTGTTTATCATTTGAACTTGCCGATGAATCTGATTTCTCACGTAACTCATTGAATTGTTCTGTTAACATTTGAGAATGCTGCTTTAATAGCTTATTTTCAGTTTCCAGTGTCTTGATTTGAAATGAGTTGCTGTTCATTCGAGAAGCTAGTTGAATAACACAATTATTGAAATGAGTAGCACTTTCTTCTAACTTCTTTATGCTATCGGATTTGTCGTGCTTAGACTTTTCGTCCGAACATTGCAGAATATGCTCATCAAACTTTTGCTGTAATTCCTTGTTCGTCTTCTGTAAATCTTGGATTTGTACATTTTGCTCAGCTAATTGATGGACTTGTTTTTCAAGTTGACTGACCTTTTCAGTTAGTTTAGAATTTCGTTGAATAAGTTCGCTGAAAATATACTCCCATGATTCGAAGATTTTTATGTCCATACTTCCTTTCTTACGACAAAATGATGCAAACGAATATCTACAAAGGAAAGCGAAAGGATCAGTGAATGGTCATCATGGTCTTGTTTAATACGAAAGATATTTGCGCTTCAGATTTTTACCCCTCAGATACCAGATGACAATTTGTTTTCATTTGCTACTAAACAAGAACTTGCATCAATTTTTTCTTCATCTTTTGTATCTTATCGTTTGTCGTGTCTGCCTGCACATAATGAATCATCATGGAAATTTTTTATCAGTCAGTAAAAGTCATGTGCTATGGATCTCCCCTTTGTAAACTTCGAAAGTAGATAAAGATATATTAGGAGTTTATAAAGAATCAACTAAACGGTGTACCACTCATTCATTTTCTTTTATCATTGTAGCAATATGTCAACGTCTTTCATACGTGATCGACCATATTTAGCAAAGGAGCGTGCATCTGATATAGCAATGCCCAGACTTGTTATATGCCCATTGTGTCACGGCTTTCTATGGCGTCCAATAGCTTGCACCACATGTGAAACACCCTTTTGTAAATCCTGTATAAAGAACTGGAAAGCGGAAAAGACCGAGCCCATACCTTGTCCAGAGAACTGTCTCGAATTCATCGAACGAAAATGTCCAGCCGGCTACCTGTATGCTTTATCAGAATTAAAATTAACCTGTCTGAACAAAAATAATGGATGCAACGAAACTTTACCATACAATAGTCTGGAAACTCACGAAGAATCGTGCAGTTACAGACTGAAGACATGTCCTGGGTGTCGAACAGAAATCATCAAGATGAAATTCGACGAACATTGTGGCCAATGTCCATTGTTTTTACTAACGTGTTCTGAATGTAACACTAGTTATCAACGCCAGTATGAAGGTGAACATGATGTCACAGTATGCTTACGTATTCAGTTACGTCAACTTCAAGATAACCATACAAAACATCAGCAAGAAGCAAATGAAAGAATAACCTGCCTAGAAGACCAAATACGTAGCCTTTGGCAACTTGTTGAATCGTCGAAGAATGTTCAAGTCGACACACAATAGACCCTACCATGTACAGTATTTTTTGAAAAAAGGATAAAAATTTGTTCATTTTCCAAAAAGAAAACCTCTTAAAATGATTGGAAAAAATGTGTTTTAGACTTTTTTAAACATATAGTCTTACTCGAAAGACACTTTTTGAAGGTATAAATGAGGATTCCATCGAAAATCGTCCGTCCATCGTGACATAGCGTCGTAAAAATCCTTTCATTGTTGACTCGGTATGCACCACAGTGTGTGTCTGCTCATTGTTCTATTTATTTCAATTTGAGATGCTACATTTACTTATTTTCTAAATAAAACAAGTAATCTTTTTCACTAGTGTAACTAGAGTTTTTCGGAACACAGTGCCCGTGATTGTATATAAATAGAACGGCATGCAACTTGGAATGTAGGTGAGCAGAAGAACAAAATTGAAAAGTAAACTTTCTAATGCTTTTTGAGTTGATGATTTTGTTTGATAGAATGTATAAGTTAGATAACATTTCTGTACTGCTTGGGGAAAAGTAAATATCGCCAGAAGAAGACATTGGGCCACTAACATCAAAGTTAGACTACGTTCGTCTTTCCTATTGCGTCGAGTACTGCTGTTGGTTGTGGTGATTTGAGATGCTTGAATTTGTCGGCTATCTCGAACGTGAGAAATTGTAAACAAACCAAATATGAGTATTACGATGACTGGTATCACCGTGGTAATAAGCGACTGACTTAAATCATTGAATACGCGGCAAGTATCGGACTTTGCATAACATTTTTGAGGAGTGCCAACGAGATTAGCATCGAAACAGTAGATAGTTTCAGCCCAAAAAAGTAAAGATAGGATGCTAATGATCAACATTGACAGAAAAACATTTCTTCTATTGCTGAGTTGACGTCGACGAAGATTTCGGCTTGAAATCAAGTAACGATCGATGGTAGCAAGACTGAGAAGCCATGAAGCAATTGTTCGACTTGTAAATAGGACAAATATTCGTAGTTTGCAAAGTACGGATACTGTCTCCGTTTGATCAGATATCATAAACCAACTCTGAAGCGCACGTGGTGGAACACCCGACACAATTGCAATCAAATTGAATATACTAGCCAGAAGAAAACAGAGCACACACGGTTTGGAACGTATACATCGTTGCGTAAATACGAAACAATTCAAAACGTTGCCAACAATACCAGAGATAAGAATCACAATTGACATCGACAAAGTTATTTCTCCCGATGTGTACTGCAATGAAGATATATAAGCGGTAGTTGCGCTAGTACTCGACATTTTCAGATTGAGACAGTTTAACTAATATGAGATTGGGAGCAATGCTATATATATACGATAAGTAATTCATTAAAGATCGTATATTAATGAGGTATTTCAATTGAATTAGAGACATATTCTATCGATATGAATACGAATTTGATGAGCTTTTTACAAATAGAGTTTATTCTTGGAAAAGAGAAGGTAAAACGGAAGATTACACGCTATAATTATTATTGTTTTCTAGTGCGACATGTAATCAAATTCTTTTATCAATAAACATGTTTAGTTAAATATAGTATCTGAAAATACATAATAACATCTCTCGGCATCTGTGAGGAGAAACGTGACTGATACACGTTAGTCTGTAAATTTTCATCCGATGTAAAGGATAACAGCAGCAGACACGACTACAAGTGCTGCTGCAACGAATATAAAAACATTCCAGTTATCGTATCACCGTCGATAGATTGTTTTTCTCGAGCTGACATGAAGAAATAATCGTTCTATGTGTAACACCGTTTAAAAAATAAAGTTTCAATGTCAACTATCATCATAGGTGTCTATTCATCTCTATGACTCAAAGATAACATATCGAGCACGTGTGGCGATTTATGATGGAAGAGATGCGTGCGCTGATGGTAGTGCACCTATATTTATTTTTTCTTCTCAACAATCGCATCGATCTGATACAAAACACACGTATATATACTCACAGACCGATAGAAGAGAACGAAAGGTGATATCAGAATACAGATAATGCACTGACGTGATGACAAATGGTAGGCATACAACGGATGATAAAAAGATCGTCACAGCAAGTGTTTGCGATTTCATGAATCATGAGAAATTTAAGGTAGAAGAATGACAGTCGGTTAGATAAGTTCAATAACTTACCAGTCATTGAATAAATAGGGAATGTGCGTATATATGTTTTCATTTTGTTAAGAATTTCAGATTTTTCAAACAAGAAGAAAAATCACACGATGTTTTTTATTGGCCGCTTCTGTTCTGTGTTGATACTATTGCTTGCGTTATTGTTGGCGTCAAATACTCAAGCACTTAAATGCTACTCGTGTAATTATGAAAGTACAGACTCAATATCTCTGCCACTAACGATGAACGGTCTAGAATCACTGACACCTTCTAACTGTAAGACGAATACATTCACCAAGAATGAGTCCGCCGTGTGTACGTTTCAAATATGGATTCAATCGAAGAAATATACTCTCAGTCAACCATCATCAACAGTACCAATTTGGGAAAATAAAGCATCTTTAAGTCTTAGTACAGTAGATACATCGCCATCTACTTTGAAAGACGAGCGAATTGAGTTAAAAATATCCGCATTAAAACATACCGATGTAAGTATTCAATCAACTTTTATGTATTACTTCTGTTCCACCGATCTATGTAACACATTGGACAATATGAAGAGAGTCATCAATGCAACGACAGTGAATTTTGATTACAGTCGCGTTATTTCGCAACTTGCTGCTAATGAAAGTGTCACAATAGATAATCCAATACCATATGATAGTTACATAAAAAATGCGGGATCAACATTTGTGGTGCCGTTTTGCATGCCATGTCATACATCTAGTAATAGTTCTGAACCGATAACAACATGCATAAAAGCGGAAGCCCGAACCTGTGGAATTTATAAATGTGGAGCGTGTTATTGGGCCAAACCAATAGAGGAGCACGTATTGGCCGCGTTTGAACATCAAAAAATCTTCTGGATAAACACTCGAAATATTACCTTTAGCTTTTGGTATACTTGTACGTTACCATACTGCAATACAGAAAAAAAACAAGACGAAATTAAATCGTTGTATGAACTTAATTTCGATATGAACAAATTTGCTGGAGAGGTTGTTATTTCTACTACCGAACTGCCTTCTAGCACCGCCAATAATTCATTGTGCAGTAACATCGGAGTAATCGTCATTCTTCTGTTCTGT
Source organism: Adineta ricciae (assembly GCA_905250025.1). Lineage (NCBI taxonomy): Eukaryota > Metazoa > Rotifera > Eurotatoria > Adinetida > Adinetidae > Adineta > Adineta ricciae. The sequence continues at coordinate 408,481 of CAJNOJ010000036.1, forward strand.
CTCTTATTTGGTTGTGTCTAATAAGTGCTAATCAGTTTTATTTTATCACTAGTGATTAATTTTTGTAATTATTAATCCATTTTTTATGTTTACAAGCGAATTATTTTATAACGAAATTTAAAAAATTATTAATCGTATTCTGTGTACATTTGCCGTCGATGACTACAAACGTGAGTAGTTTGTTCAAAGTCATGAGTGAGATGTAAAAGTATTCCGTCAGACCAAGTTTACCCTACTAATAGTATACCGTACAGTTTATCACTTGAAGGGTGGGTGGGTGTGGGTTGTGTGGAGAAGATCTAATCGATTTTTATATGATAACTTTGTAAATGTATCACTCAGTTAAGATTCTTTTGGTTGACTTACTTACTTCCGACAGAGCGAATGAGAACTTCGCCGACTAGCAGCATCTATGTACGTCTAATAAGTATGTCTCGAACAAGAGAAATAGCGAGTGCTTGATGAAGAATCAGGTAAGTTTAATAAAGTACTAAAATTCAAGGTAGACTTGACCCTGTTTTGATACTTTTTCTTAAAAATTTATTTTCTTTTGTTTTATTTCTATTGAGCTAGAAAGAATAATCATAGTAAAAGCAAAATTAACCGAACAGCGTGCTTTCAGTAGCTGTCGATCATGTATGAGAAAATAAACGACTCAAAAGTGGTGTCTTATGGATTTACAATGAATGTTTTCTGGCAATGCAGATGGGGACACGTAGTTAAAGAGCCCAGTTTGTAATCCGCATTCTTCCATAAAACGGAACCAAAGCAGCAAGGACAATATACCCGTTGAAATGGTTTCTTGCAGTTATCGTACGGACAATTCACAATTGTTCCTTCTTTATAAGTCGCATCTTTCCACGATATCGTTTGAGCGCAGTGAGCACAGCACAATTTTTGAAATGATTTCTTACAATCGTTTTGAGGACATACAGTGATGGATCCCATTCGATACTTGGCATCTGTCCACCGCATTGACTGATAGCAATGTGGACAGATCAACTGCTGAAATGTTTTCTTGCAATTTTCATGACCACAGACACTAACTGCACCTTCTTCGTGATCAGCATTTCGCCATATATTCGAACCGGAACAATGAGGGCATTCGATTTGCTGAAATTTTTTCTTACACTTTGCATGTGGACAAGTAACAATAGTTCCTTCTCGATAATTGGCATTCTTCCACATAATTGAGTTCATGCAATGTGCGCAACTCAAATGTTGGAACATCTTTTTGCAGTTTTCATATGAACACGTAGTAATTAATCCTTGTTTATAATTAGCGTCTTTCCATTTATTCGATCCGAGACAGTGCGGACAATTCAGCTGTTGAAAGATTTTCTGACACGTTTTATGCTGACATTTAATTCGTAGTCCCGGTTTGTAGCTGGCATCTTTCCATACATTCGATTGAGAACAATGAGGACAGTTTAGTTGTTGAAACGTCTTCTGGCAGTTCTCATACGGGCACGTAATAATTTGACCTTCTTTGTAACTTCGATCTTTCCACACAATTGATCCGGAGCAGTGAGGGCAGTTTAACTGTTGAAATACTTTCATAAAAGTCTTCTGAGCACAAACAACAGCTTTTCCATCGATATAATCACCATTCTGCCATGTATTCGTTTGCGAACAATGCGGACAGCATATTTTTTTCCACCCGACAAACATATAAACATTCAGATCGCTTTTATCAGGAACTATCTCAAGTAATAACCCATATGTTAAAATGACTGAACGTTGTGCTGTCTTCCATTCAATTATTTCGTTTGGTACGTATGGACATATGGTCTCTTGTCTTTGCCGCGCGCCTACTGTTTCGGCTTGAACTGTGATAGAATCCGGTTTTTGTTTGCACTGAAGCGCAACTTTGATTTTATAGTGTTTATTCGTCTTCGTGGATGTAAATGTGTATGTTTCAGCATAGCAATCAAGAGCAGCGTATTTTATTGTCGGTGTGGTAAAGACAAAGACTTCGTCGGGAATGTGACCACCACGTATGTTGAGCCTTTTCCCATCTTTTGTTATATCATTAGGCAGAAGAAATTGCCGATGCTCAACAATGGACTTCGCAGACTCGATACTTGTTCCATGATAGCAGTTTGCCCATGTCTTCCATGCATTATGGTGAGCAGTCCATCTTTCATCAATATATATACCAAAACGAGTCCATCCGCGGGGAATTACATAGGTGAAACCAGCAGCAAAGAATACGCCCTGGCTGGATGCTGGATAACAATTATCGCAATAGCAACGATCATGAGTAGACTCACGAAATAGAGCGGGCCATTCCTGACTAGTAAGAAACTCTTGACCTATCCGTATTCTTTCGCATTTAATCATGGTCATTGTAACAGTATCAAGCTGTGCGAAATGTCAAACGATATGAAATGAATAGAGGAGAATCACATATTATACCTACAGTTTTTGAACTTTTCTAAAGCATTTATTCTTGAGATTTAGGTCAAGAACAAGGTATAATACTCTTCACTTCTTGATAAATAATAGAATTGTTTCAAAGAATTTAACTATCGAACGGCTCTAAAAAAAACTTCTCTTTCCCTCTTGCATAGCAGAAACACACTATACATCGGTCTGTTTTTGTAAGGAAACTTCCAACTGAGCCACTCAACTGTAATTTTGTCTATTTTTAATCATGTTTTTTTTTCATGGGTAAAATACTCCTCATCAATGAGAAAGGAACTCCACTAAATAATTATTTTAGAACAATTACTTCAAACTAAATTTTTTTCTTCTTTCCATTCTGAAACAGTCGTATCTAGAGAATGATTTGTTATAACAGACGTTGTGAATTTTATTGATTAAGATACGAGAAGTTGTTATAAAATAGGGCGTTTGAGTAAGTGTTAAACATGTATCAAAAGTTCGAATTACACTTTGTCCGCTATGTATGTACAGTATAAATAATTTAACGAGAGTTAGAAAAGAACTTATTGAGGATTTATTGTAAATGTTTTTTTACAGTCTTCATATGGGCACACTGCAGGTGTTCCTAATGTATAATTCGTATCTTTCCATACAATCGAACGCGCACAATGTGGACAATTAACTTGTTGAAATGTCTTCTTGCAATTGCTGTATGCGCAAGTATTGATTCGTCCTTCTTTATAAGTGCCATTATTCCATGTATTTGAGCCATGACAATGTGGACAGTTGACTTGCTGAAACGTTTTCTTACAATTTTCATACGGACATGTAAATAGTTTGCCTTGTTTGTAATCAACATCACTCCACAAAATAGTACCGGTACAATGCGGACAATTAATTTGTTGAAATTTCTTCCTACAATTCTTATGTGAACAATTATAAACTCTACCTTCTTTGTAGTCGGAATCTTTCCAGATGTTCACACCGGAACAATGTGGACAGTTAAATTGTTTGAATACTGTCTTACAAGCTTTACACGCCCACGTAATGAAGTTTCCGTCTTTGAAATTACTATCGTCGAGCACGTGCACTTGTGAACAATTAGGACAAGTAATCTCGCGTGTCTTTCCTTTCCCAGTTGGTTCTTCACTAGGAGGTGGAGGTGGAGCTGGAGCTTGTACTTGAGTCTGTGCTGGAGGTGCCGGTGGATTGGTTTTGCCAACATCGGGAAGTATTTGTAGTAACAGTCCGTATGGCATCACAGCCGATCGTTGCTTTGTTTTCCATTCAATCTGCTCGTTTGGTACATGTGGGCATATCGTAACTTGTCGTCGACGCGCGCCCACTGTTTCACCTTGAACGACGAATGAATCTTGTTTTTGTTTACACTGAAGCACGACTTTGATCTTATACCGTTTATTTGTTTTTGCTGACGTAAATGTGTATGTCTCAGTATAACAACTAAGAGCAGCATACTTTATTGTAGGTGTCGTAAATAGATAACATTCTTCTGGAATATGTCCAGCACGTATTTCTAATGTTTTGCCATCCAATGTGATATCNATGAATCTTGTTTTTGTTTACACTGAAGCACGACTTTGATCTTATACCGTTTATTTGTTTTTGCTGACGTAAATGTGTATGTCTCAGTATAACAACTAAGAGCAGCATACTTTATTGTAGGTGTCGTAAATAGATAACATTCTTCTGGAATATGTCCAGCACGTATTTCTAATGTTTTGCCATCCAATGTGATATCCCGAGGTAACAGTAGTTGTCGGTGTTCGACAATCGATTTCGCACGTTCAATACTCGTTCCGTGATAACAATTTGCCCATGTTTTCCAGACGTCATGGTGTTTCGCAAAGGGCTCATCGGCGCGTATGCCAAAGCGAGTCCATCCTCGCGGAATAATATACAATTGACCGGCGACATTATACACGTCTTTATAAGTTGCTAGATAACATTTGTTGCAATAGCATCGATCATAGGAAGGATTACATAACGTGAAAGGCCAATTTTGACTAGCGAGAAATTCTTTACCGATTTGTAGATTATCGCACTCGCTCATTATTTATGAATGACACAACCGATACTATATCGACGAGGAATACTTCCTAAGAAACACAATTTGTAAAAAGCTACAAATGAACCTCTAAAAACAAGTTGGATAAGGTAGATTCGCTACGAAAAAGCATACAGAATGTCAGTTGATCGGTTTTATTTCATGCATATAAAATTTAGTAATTTATTGCTGTTTTGGTGGAAGAAATTAAAGCCAGAAAAATAATAAACAAGACTATGTTTATTCGACGCAGTTTTTTTAGCGTGTAGAAGCATGAAGAAAAAGTGTTTTGGATTGAAAAGCTTCCATGAGACTTACACCTGATCATAGTAGACGAATCAATGAATTATGACTAGTAATCCTAAACAAGCGTCATATCATTTCTGTGCGTGTTTCCACTGACTGATGGTGAAAGCAAAGTTTCTCAAGATGATCTCTTAAGTTAATAGAAATGATATTTAGACAAACGAAGACGAGCATTCTGTTACTTTGTTATACTGTCATAAAAAGATTATACTCATTCTCGATGTTAAACATACTGTCTGTTCGTGAGACGAAATATCGAATGATAATCAGTAGTAATAACATCTATGTGAGCTGTTTATCACCGTAGTGAATAACAGATATGGTAAATTGCAATAATAAAAAAACAAGAAAAGTGCTGTTATAGTTAGAGAAAAACAGTAACGATTGAAAATCGATCAACCACGACTACCCGATGCAGCCGTTATAAGAGAAGGATCAAGGACATTCACTCAATATCATTAAACATAACTATACACGATATTTTAAAGTGCCATCTATTGATGTTAAAAAAAAAGAAAGATATCCTTGTGTACATAGATGAAAAGCAGTTTTATGAAAAAAATTTAAAAAAAAGATTATGGATTCGTCAAATCTGACTAAAACGATTCCATGTGAATACTATTGATTTGTTATTTTTTCTATCATTTCTTCGTTCTTATCAATCATTACTTGTTTGAGTCACGAAATACACTGTGCATGCAGTGCAAGAAAATAACGACAACGCCGTTATCTATTTTACATACATAAAACAAATTCAAGAGAAGTAAAGGTGTATCTCTTTCCTTCGCGTTAATTGTGCACAAGCTTCGATCGTTCACTTCAATGATGATCTCAGAAGTATTGATAATTATAAAAGGCACATTTAAATAAATATCTCTAGTCTTTTTTGTCTCTGGTAAATAAAAGACGTATAGGAAATTAAGAGATTCTTCGTGGTGAATGAAGATCACCCCTGTTTCTGTCAATTGTTGGTCTTGGCGAACTCGCTCTGTTAGTATGTTTGTACGAATATGAATAATTGAAAGCACACGCTGAACGTTGTTTATCTGACCATTCAGTAAGAAACAGTAGTTGACTGTGCCTCGGTGGAATAGAATCATGCATGGTACCAGGTAGCTTGGAACAGCGAGAGTGAAAAATATTTCTTCCTTCGGTAATATCAATGTCAACATCGAAATTTTTTTCTCTTGATAGATTCTGGACCATAAGAATGAAAGAAGAGGATTTACGTGATGTTGTATAGAAGACAGCATCTGTTGTCTAAACGATATAATATATTATGAAAAGTAGATGCACGTGCAAATACAATTTTTAATACTCACCTTTGTTCTTTTGTTTATTCCCACTAATGCTCCTATAAGACAATCAGTCAGCAATGTTCCTTTTCTTACTTCAGTAGTTAATTCAAGTCAGCAATGTCCAAGGTACCATACTTTAGGAATTCCTAGAGTTCCTAAAAAATACAGCAAAAACTAATCAATTCCTTACAGAACTGGGAACTCACTCTCATTTCCTACACAGTTCCCTATCAATTCCATCCTCCATTCCTAAC